>OZ012706.1:55757486-56262543 GCA_963942595.1 Cylloceria caligata | reverse complement strand
GTCGTTGTTAATTTTGCTTTTATTGACCCTCTTTGACTCTTCAATCGATCGCTGCACATTTTGTATATAGTTTTGAATCCTCTTTGTATTGTAATAACTCTGTTTGTCCGTTGAGTTTGAATCACTCCATATTTTTCTCAACGTTTGTTACGGCTTGATCCTAATACGTATTGGTATAGTCAAAAGAAGAGTCACTTACGTAGGTCAGTCGATGTATACACGAATAAAAACAAATTTTTGTTTTGTTTGTACTTGTTCCAGTTCAATTGTTTTCTTGATATCGATGAATCCACGTTGCGTTAAATACGAATTGTTTCTTGTTTTACTCACGCACGCGGATCCGGCTCGAAGGACCAATTTATGTTTGGGTTAAAATGGTTCGATTGTTTTAATAATTGAGTTTGTTAGTGGACTGTATAATTACTTTTATTGTAATTTACATTGTGTACTATTCAAAATATTGAGAGCGATCGTTACAGTTATTATAGTACATTGTCACGCGTTCGCTCTCTCGTTCATTTGGAAGTCGACTGGCTTCATATTCTTAGAGCCGTAGCGTACGCGTCCTTGTCATCCCCACTTTCATACATCCTCGATCCGTTATAAATATGACTCGTTATATACATGAGTTTCTTAATCTAGACACATGCGAAATACGGCAGTTGGCGTTCAGTGCAATTGAACAGGAGTTTATTGATGTAATCATCGAATCCCTAAGCGAGGGCTGTTGCCCTAATAGTTGGAAAACGTCCACGATCATGCCGATACCAAATATAGAGAAAGCCAATAACGCGAAGGATTTCCGGCCAATTAATATGTTGTCGTTGTACGAGAAGGTCCTAGAGTTGGTAGTAAAGAGTCAAATCGAAAAGTGTTTGGAATCTGTTGGAGTGGTTCTGAAAATAAATTAACACTGTGAGGTTAATTAAATGTATAAAATATATTTTAGTTAGTAGGTGTCAAATGCCCGTCGACAGTACGTCCGTTCATTTCGGAATCTCGCAGTAGAAGTCTCTTTTGGAGCACGAGCTCAGTATACACCGCCGTCTCTCAATTACGGAGCAGAGAGAGGCAGTATGCTCGTTACACTTGTACTCTCCTCATTGTACATACTCGCTGTTAACTAACAGATGTCGCTATGAGTACCATAGCAGATTTCAATCACGAGTATACGATTTACATATTCCAACACGCCTCCTTAATCTTATAATCGTGATCCTATAAATTGCCTTTATTTAGTTGACAATATTTTTCTTATATTGTTTTAAATCAATCTCAATGCTTTTCTATTTCTCAAAAGATTGGTCTTATCTAGACTTTTAGTTAACATGTCTGCTAAATTTGATTGTGAATCAATTTTTACAACATCGATTATTCCCTTTTCGTAGTTTTCATTTATATGATGATATTGCACTTCAATGTGCTTCGAATTTTTTTTTAAAGTTGCCGAATTTTGCAATCGCAATGGCACCTGAATTATATTCATATATATTTATTGGTTTATCTAAATTTACATCAAATGACTCGCTTAGCAAACTTCTAGTAAATAATACTTCTGTTACAGCTTCTGACAAAGCGATATACTCTACAAATGTAGAAAATTTTCTTACTGTTCTCTGCTTATGAGTTTTCCAATAGATCAAGTTTCCAAATAATGTTATTGCAAAGCCTGTTGTAGATTTTCTATCTACACTATCTCCTGCATAATCAGAATCTACCATACAATCTAAAGTTTCACTCTTTACATTATCGCAGTATGTTAATTTTGAATCTTTTGTCTTGTATAAATACTTTAGAATTCTCATTGCATATTTATAATGCGTTTGGTTATAACAACTTTGGTATCAACTTAAGTAGTTTCCGCTATATGCTATATCTGGCCTTGTGCTTGTTGTTATATATAATAATTCGCCGATCAGATTTCTATATTTTATATTTTCATCTATTTCACTCGCTTGTTCTAGTTTTAGGTTAGACTCCATTGGAGTATCATACAATTTTGCATTTTTTAGATTATATTTTGCAGCTAACAATTCAATATACTTTGTCTGACTTAGAGTCATTTTATTTCTGTTATCATTATACTCGACATCTATTCCAATATACTGACTAATTTTGCCTAAATCTTTCATTGCAAATCTTTCCATTAGACTACTTTTATTCTATTTAAGGTAAAGACACCAGTAGTTGACCGTTTAAGAGAGCTGCTAGACAGCTGTAGTGTGTGTGCACCTTAAATTATCTTAAAACAAGGAGATGAATGTTCAAAACAACCAAGTACTAATTCTAAGTTAAGGAATAAGTACTATTTTTCCAAAAAAATAAACCTGTAAGATAAATAAAATAACAATTAGTCCACTCGCTAATGAAGCCAGTAGTTGACCATCAACAAAAATGAAAAAATTAGTAGTTGACCTTGTGTTGTACCAGTAGTTGACCAGATGGAAGAAGGACAACAAAATAGGTAAATTTTTTTTAAAGGTAAAAATAAACCAACCAATACAACCCAAATCACTAGCGCTTTAAGGACAAATTAAAAATTTCTAGCACTCACAGCGTTTAACCCACTCCGCCTAATAATTAAATGTAAAAAAATTATGTGTCAAAAGTTGACCATGGTTGTGTCAGTAATTGACCGTGCGATCAACTACTGAAACAAGACGCTCTATGAACAGAATAGTCAGAGACAAGCTCTTCCCTACACCAAGGAACCAGGAAAATGTGTATATAAAAGTAAATTATGAAAGAGTCCATTTATTTAGTAATTGACCACCACGGTCAAACTCTAGAGCAATCGTGAATTGTGGATTTAGTAGTTGACCACCTTCACAATATGGCCAGAGCAACGTTATGACATCAGAAACCCATGATTTATTGCAGATAAAACATTATAAGAATAAATCCAATCAACTACTTACCCAATATCCTTCGTTAAAGGCGTTTCCTTTAATAACACCACACAGCTGTTCTTAGGCAAAATGCTACCAAATTCACGTCAGACCACCAGACCACTGACACTTCTGTAAACAAACGGTAGCCGTTCTTACCCACAATGCACTGCACATTTAGTGCTTCTAACCATGGCCAAAGAGACCAGCACCAGTCAAAATATTCTTTGTTCTAGAAGCTATTGTCAGTTGGGACCTTGTTAATAGCTGTTAAATGTCAAAATGGTCAACTACTAGTGCACGGTCAACTACTGATGCCTTTACCTTATTTTATTTTTATCTTTGCAGCAAATTAAGAGATCGTCTACGAAAACTAGTATGCATATTGAATCTTTGCTTGCATTATTTGTATATAAGCAGTAATCGTAATTATTTCTAACAAAGTTTAAACTTTCTAAGAATTTATTAAAACAATCATACCAAGCTCTTGGGCTTTCTCTGAGACCATACAGTGCTTTTCGTAATTTGCAAACTTTATTGTCTCCAGTTTTATAACCTTTCGGTTCATTGATGTATACATCGGATTTTACGTTACCGTTTAGGAAAGCTGTTTCAACATCCATTTGCTCAATAAATAAATTGTTCTTGCAACTGTATGACAATAAAATTATCAAGGTTTGCATTTTACCTACTGGTGAATAAATATTTTCAATATATTCTCTTTGTTGAAATCCTCTTACCACTAATCTAGCCTTATAAACATTATTACTTTTCTTTGTATATATCCACTTGACATCAATGACCTTTTTGTCTTTTGGCCTATCAACAATTTGCCATGTATTGTTTTTCTTCAAACTATCAATCTCTGAGTCCATCGCAATTTTCCATTGTGTACATTTGTTGGAGTTTATCGCCTCCTCGAATGTATTCGGTGTAGTCGCATCAATGTAATTTACATAGATAAAATGTGATACGGGATTTCCAAATCTATCTACAGGACTTTTCTTTCTAGTTGATGTTCTTTTTGTCGCTAAATTGACTCTACTTTTATTTTGTGTAATATTCGAATCATCGTCACTCTCGTGATTGTTTACAGCATTTTCAGAAGCAATTTCTTTATCTCTACTTGACTCGAAAGTCGAAGTAGACGGTAACTGATCATTTTTATTTGCATCGATTTCAGATTCATTTTCGTTGTTTATAAAGGGTGGTTAAATTGTAAGGGCCGATGTTGAATGTGAACCACACCTAAACGTCAAGTTTTTTTCTGCATTTCATTTGACATTTCTCAATTTCAGACTAACTCAATTTAAACCATGGAAAGATACACAATCGAGCAACGCGTTAAAGTTATTCAGGCTTATTATGAAAATGGGCGTTCAAATCAAAATGCATATCGTGCACTTCGTGATTTTTTCGGTCAATTTAATCGTCCAAATGTGCGTACAATCGGAAAAATCGTGCAAAAATTTGAGCAAACCGGGTCTGTAGGAGATATTAAAACACCAGTGCATGCTCGTACAGCTCGTACTGCAGAAAATATTGCTGCTGTTCGCGATAGTGTGGCTGAAGAGCCGTCCACCTCAACTCGTCGTCGTGCCCAACAATTGCACCTCTCACGCTCGTCGTTGATGAACATTATGCATAAAGACTTGCATTTACACGCTTATAAGGTGCAATTGACTCAAGAACTAAAGCCTCTTGACCATTCCAAACGTCGTCAATGGTCAGAATGGTGGCAAGAAATGGCAACAGTGGATGATCAATTTTCGAAGAAAATCATCTTCAGTGATGAGGCACATTTTCACCTCAGTGGATTCGTCAATAAGCAGAATTGCCGCATTTGGGCGAATCATAATCCAAGAGTGATTGTCGAAAAACCAATGCACCCACAAAGAGTGACTGTTTGGTGCGGTTTATGGGCTGGCGGCATCATCGGGCCGTATTTTTTCCAAAATGAGGCCGGTCAGGCAGTTACTGTGAATGGTGTTCGCTATCGTGAGATGATAACGAACTTTTTATGGCCCGAATTGGAAGATATGGATGTGGGCAATATGTGGTTTCAACAGGACGGTGCCACTTGCCACACAGCTAACGAAACAATGGCTCTTTTGCGCGACAAATTCAATGGCCGTGTTATCTCACGTGGTGGCGATGTCAATTGGCCGCCAAGATCATGTGATTTGACACCGTTGGACTTCTTTCTTTGGGGTTATTTGAAAGAAAAGATGTACGTCGATAAGCCAGCAACAATTCAAGAGCTAAAGGATGAGATAATTCGGCACATTAACGGCATAGAACCTCAATTATGCCTAAGCGTCATCGAAAATTTGGACCATCGGATGGAGGTGTGCCGCCGAGGTCGCGGCGGCCATTTGGCCGATATTTTGTTCCATACATAATTGAACCATACCATATTATCATAATAAAAATAATTGACAATAATTTCCTAAATAATTTGTGTTTTATTCAAAATCAACATCGGCCCTTAAAATTTAACCACCCTTTAGATTCGCTATTTTCCAAATCTCTATCCTTTTGATCATCCATTTTTTTTAAACAAATTAATTGAGTATTTTCTTCGACTACTTGAACATGTCTGGCATTTATGACTCTGCCATTGACTAAGACTCTATAACCATATTCGACGTAGCCAACTAATACTCCTAACTGTAGTTTATTGTCCCATTTACTTTTTCTTAAGACTTCTGGAGTCCTGACAAAGACCCTACTTCCATAAATTTTTTAATTATTTACATTAGGTTTTTTACCCAAAAATATTTCATAAGGAGTTTTATTCTCAGCTGTAATTGCAATTGTACGATTCTTTAAGTATGCTACTGTTTTCATAATTTCGGGCCAATAACGCCTGTGAATTTTGGATTCTCGCATTAAACATCTACCTATGTCCATAGCAGACCTATTATATCTCTCCGCTACTCCATTTAATTCATGGACGTAGGGTGGACATGGCAATAATTGAATTCCTTTTGATTTTATAAAATCATATATTTCGTGATTCAAATATTCTTTGCCGTTATCGCATCGTACTTCCTTCACTCTTTTGTTGAATTTATTTTCAACTAAATTTACAAACTCAATGAAACAGCTCGCTGTTTCAGCTTTACTTTTAATACAAAAAATTCTAGTGCATTTACTGTAATCATCAACAAATGTCAAAAAATATTTTTCTCCACCATACCCGGTTGTAAAGGGTGATTTTTTAAGAGCTTGAGAACTTTTTTTAAAAAAAAAACGCATAAAATTTGCAAAATCTCATCGGTTCTTTATTTGAAACGTTAGATTGGTCCATGACATTTACTTTTTGAAGATAATTTCATTTAAATGTTGACCGCGGCTGCGTCTTAGGTGGTCCATTCGGAAAGTCCAATTTTGGGCAACTTTTTCGAGCATTTCGGCCGGAATAGCCCGAATTTCTTCGGAAATGTTGTCTTCCAAAACTGGAATAGTTGCTGGCTTATTTCTGTAGACTTTAGACTTGACGTAGCCCCACAAAAAATAGTCTAAAGGCGTCAAATCGCATGATCTTGGTGGCCAACTTACCGGGCCATTTCTTGAGATGAATTGTTCTCCGAAGTTTTCGCTCAAAATGGCCATAGAATCGCGAGCTGTGTGGCATGTAGCGCCATCTTGTTGAAACCACATGTCAACTAAGTTCAGTTCTTCCATTTTTGGCAACAAAAAGTTTGTTAGCATCGAACGATAGCGATCGCCATTCACCGTAACGTTGCGTCCAACAGCATCTTTGAAAAAATACGGTCCAATGATTCCACCAGCGTACAAACCACACCAAACAGTGCATTTTTCGGGATGCATGGGCAGTTCTTGAACGGCTTCTGGTTGCTCTTCACTCCAAATGCGGCAATTTTGCCTATTTACGTAGCCATTCAACCAGAAATGAGCCTCATCGCTGAACAAAATTTGTCGATAAAAAAGCGGATTTTCTGCCAACTTTTCTAGGGCCCATTCACTGAAAATTCGACGTTGTGGCAGATCGTTCGGCTTCAGTTGTTGCAGGAGCTGTATTTTATACGGTTTTACACCAAGATCTTTGCGTAAAATCTTCCATGTCGTCGAATAACACAAACCCAATTGCTGCGAACGGCGACGAATCGACATTTCACGGTCTTCAGCAACACTCTCAGAAACAGACGCAATATTCTCTTCTGTACGCACTGTACGCATTCGTGTGGTTGGTTTAATGTCCAATAAAGTAAACTGAGTGCGAAACTTGGTCACAATCGCATTAATTGTTTGCTCACTTGGTCGATTATGTAGACCATAAATCGGACGTAAATCGCGAAACACTTTTCGAACCGAACACTGATTTTTGTAATAAAATTCAATTATTTGCAAGCGTTGCTCGTTAGTAAGTCTATTCATTATGAAATGTCAAAGCATACTGAGCATCTTTCTCTTTGACACCTTGTCTGAAATCCCGCGTGATCTGTCAAATACTAATGCATGAAAATCCTAACCTCAAAAAAATCACCCTTTATTATGTGGGCTATTTAAATCAGTATGGATTAGATCTAAAATTTCGGTGGTCTTCGATGTATTATTTTCGAAAGGTACATTAGCCATTTTACTTTCTATGCAATTTGCACATTTCATTTCAGTGCTTTCAATGTTATCTGGCAATCCTTCAACTAACCTATTTTTTACTAATTTGTTTAAATATTGAAAATTTACATGTCCAAGTGCCCTATGCCATTTTTCTTTTTCAGTCAATTTCAACGTATTAACATACATTTGTTTACTAACTTTTTCTGATACAAGACTTTTCATGTAATACAAGTTATCTTCTTTATTTGCAACAGCTACTAACTCTCCAGATCTATTATAGATTGTTGCATTTTCATTTCTTGCTACTACTGTTACGTCCCCGTAACTCCACCACACTGCGCCTAGCATCCGACTACCCTTCGGGCACCAGAGCACACCCTGAGTGGTGGCCCTGGCGCTAGAGCTAACGGAAGGCGGATGACATGGACCTTGAACGTATAGAGATAAGAGCTATTCTCCCCAACTATCTGGAAAATTAGGAAAGGGAAGACGGTGAGTTCAAGCCAATGAGATGCCAAAGAACTTGCCCTCTCCAACCCCTAATTTTAGACAAGGATAGCATAAACACTAGTATAAAAAGAGCGAAATTATGCTCTAAAAACCAGTTCTTGTAAAATATTCAAACGACACCGGAACAAGCTGGAACATTGTACAGCTCTCCGCTATTTTTCGAATCTCTAGTAAAGAGTAAGTTTAAATTCAGTCTTCGAAATTATCTAGAGTTGCGCGGACCGCCGCGAACTCTAACCACCTTCTCTCCCTTTCACTATAGTGTCGCGCGGACCACCGCGGACTCTAACTTCCATCTCTCCAATAGAATTGCGTGGACCACCGCGAATTCTAAATTCTTCCTTTACCATAGTGTTGCGCGAACCACCGCGAACGCTATTTTTCCTTCCTTACGATAGTGTTGCGCGGACCACCGCGAACGCTATTTTTCCTCCCTTACGATAGTGTTGCGCGGACCACCGCGAACTCTATTTCCTCTCAATTTAACCAGGGAATTGCGCGGACCACCGCGAATTCCTATCCTCCCCCAAAATAAGGATGTTGCGCGGACCACCGCGAACACCTCTTCTCCTTTCATTCGAACTCCCGGTTGTCAAACAGGAACTCACCATTTACATTTTCTTTATCATTCTCAAACCCCTTCGTAAATTCAAATCTTTAACGATCAAATCACCGAGCCCGTATCCCAGACTAATTAGCCGTAGCTAAGGTCTAAAACAGGGCAATTTCTCATGTTACTTGGACGTAACACTACCGTACAATTCTCTGTGATTTCAGAAAGACTCAATATATTTTGTTTGATGCCTTTGACATAATAAACATTTTTTACATCTACTTGTCTTTGACTGTAATAATTTTTAAACGACATTTTTACATTTCCGATTTTCGTAGCTTTTAAATTTTTACCATCTGGCAATTTAACATCAACAGGATTTTTCAAATCTACATACTTATCGTAAAATTTATCATTTTTTATAATATGATCTGTACAACCACTGTCTAACAACCAATTTATCTCATTACAACTTTCGCTATTCTTGTTCACCTCCGGATCGCACACCTGTGTTGTCCATGACTCGGATGGGTAGTTGCTTTGCTGGTTGCCTGAAAATTCACTTCTGGGTTGACCTTGTCCTCGACCTCGTCCTCTGTAGTTTTCACCTCTGTTGTAATCTCTGTTGTAGCCTCTTTGATGACCTCGTTGACCTTGATTGAATTGAGCACCTCTTCCTCGGTTGCTCGGTTGATGTGGCCTCGTACATTCGTTTTTGTGGTGTCCGTTTCTTCCACAATTGTAACATTTTCCTTTCACCAGCGACGCAAAGGTACTTGTAGCGAATCGGCTAGACAACGGCTAGCGATATGTATATTGTGCTCTATCGGCTCACAATACTTCATCCATTCCGATACCCGTGTGAACCCCGTAGATGTACCGTACGAAGTTCAAACGTATCGAAGTATATTATACGAGTACAGAGTAGGTAATTGTAGGAATATTGTAACGTAGTTAGTCTCTGAGGAACAGTCATGGTAGATAGACTGTTATAGAGCAATCATTATTGATAGTCACTTTTACTGAGATTTTGTACTGACTGGTCGTTAACTCGTAGGCGTTAGTCGTCGGGCAAGGAACCTCGCTCGAATACGATCGCGAGAATCGTTATATAAACCTAATATCATTAAATGTATAAATCATTGTTCCATATCTCTCGTGTTCAATTTGTACCGCATCTTTGCCCTAATAAGTTAAATCGTCGATAATATGATATTCGCGATTTAATCACTGTCAACGCTAAAAAACCGTTATTAGAGTGTTTAACACCGAGATTTCGTCATTCAGCAACCATATTCAGCTCTACTCAACTAAGAATCATACTACGACAACATTCAGTTCCACTCAACCAATAATTATTTAACAAAAATACTCGGCTACACTCAACCAATGATTCATCAACCGAAAATCATCGTTTCCACTCAATTCCTCCAGCCTAACAAGGATAGACAGATTCCCGGAACTACGGAGTCAATTTAGGTAATAAGAGGCGGACCTGTGAAATAGATTAATATTGGATTCAATGCCAATATTTAAAGAAGAAGCATCGCTCTCAATTCGTCAGATTCGATGAGAATTTGAATATCTGGGAGGTTCACATCAATCACCGTCCCGTTGGATAAATTCGACAGGGCAACGGCTAGACGTTAGCCACCAAAGCATTCTTGGCCATACCAGTACCGTTAGCGGGTAGTCAACAGCGTAAGGGACTTTGTTCGAGTACACCCCGTGCTCCGCCTACACCGTCGTATCTAAGAGAACTCGACCAATATCAACAGAAGACTGCGAATCAGATAAGTCTCTACGTTTTTATATTGTATATAATCTATATTGTCAGAGTGGATGTGTACAGAATAGTTGCGTTTTATTTTATTAATCGTGGCTCGTGGCGACGATGCGTTATTATCCGTTTGGCTATTAAATAAAATTAATATTTAGGCTTATGGGGCACTTAATAGATCTAGTGCTCGACCTTTAATTTCTCCGGGTGCTACCCAGAAATAGTTACTGTACAAACTTCGTACCTTATTTCTCATGATGTCCATATATCTATATCTCTATATTTTATAAATCATTATAAGCGGCATACCATGGAAGCTGCGACATTGAATATGTGCGCGTGAAGATAATGACATTGATTCAGTAATCACCAACGTCAATGTGTTTGTTATTGAAATTCGTGAAATACATGTGTATTATTGACAGTTCAGATTTACGAGATAATCGCTTTTATATTCTACTCTTGAGTCCCAGATCTAGGTTAATTCTTCTTCCTAAATCCTTCCGAACCCACTTGATATTCTATATCTCTATATAGGCAATATCAATAAACGTACATCAATATTTCAATCGATGTCAATATCAATATCGATATCATATTATACATATATCTATATCCACTCGATTAACAAAAACAAAAATATGAAAAAATATAAGTAACAAATAAATTTATTACATACTGATATTTCTTTTATTCTCTGACTCCGATTTAGTCATACTTTTTTCCTTGATTTTCGACTTTATGTAGTCAACAGTTCTTTGATCTTCTGGGATAACGTCTATGAAATCCCCAATGTAACTATAGCTTGGTGGTAATGTTTTAAGTAAATACCTCATCTTTTCTGCTTCATCTAATTTTCCACCAGCTGCTTTGAATTCGTTTGTCGTTCTTTCGAACTCAATAAAAAAATCCTCTACTGTATTGTAATTATGTAATTTAATTTCTTCTATTTTTCCTCTACAAATTATCTGTAGAGCTGTAGACTAAGTCGTATACATTTTGTCGAACTTTTTCATCATCTCCAAAGCTGTTTTACAGTCACCAATGTATTCTAATTGTTTGTCAGATATTGCGCTCATTATTATAGTTCTTGCTTTCAGATCCATTTTCTTCCAAACTTCTTTTTTATCCTTATACGTATTAGTTATTGTACTTAGAGCTGGCTCGTTACATTCTTTGTATTCCAATAAAGTAATTACTCTTAGTTTCCAGCTAGAGTAATTTGCACCATCAAAAATGGGTATCATTATGTCTTCTACTCTTGCTTGCTTTGCCATCTTGACTTCTTTATCACCTTTATGTTCGTAATCACTTAATTCAGTTTCTTCTAGATTTTCATCTGATTCCGTTTCTTCTAATTTAAACATGTGGTTAACCTCGCACTTGCCACGTGCTCTGTGCCAGTACTTTCTCACTTGTTCCGGCTACGAAATTTAATCCACTTGCATCACTATTTATTTACGACTTTTACTTAAAGCGCCTTCTACTGTCCCATAGCACTTTTGTTTCTGTTTTAAATTTAGCTTATATTTTTCATTTAGAAACTTTGCCACACCGCGTGGCTATTAACCTCACTCGATTTTTATTTTTATTTCCGTACTTTCCCGAAGGTCGGTACGGGAATATTTTGCATACAAACCGAAGAACCACGGACCTCTGCTACCATGTTGGAGTGGTTCGGAAAATAAATTAACACTGTGAGGTTAATTAAATGTATAAAATATATTTTAGTTAGTAGGTGTCAAATGCCCGTCGACAGTACGTCCGTTCATTTCGGAATCTCGCAGTAGAAGTCTCTTTCGGAGCACGAGCTCAGTATACACCGCCGTCTCTCAATTACGGAGCAGAGAGAGGCAGTATGCTCGTTACACTTGTACTCTCCTCGTTGTACATACTCGCTGTTAACTAACAGATGTCGCTATGAGTACCATAGCAGATTTCAATCACGAGTATACGATTTACATATTCCAACAGAATCAAATGAGGTTATAACAGAGCATCAGTCGGGTTTTAGAAAACAATTTTCGTGTGAAACGGCGATTCAAACCGTGACAGACGAATGGAAATTAAACATTAGCGAAGGGAAAATAGTAGGAGTAATGTTCATGGACTTAAAACGAGCATTTAAGACAGTGGACAGAGAATTGTTAACAGAAAAAAGGTTTCAATATGGAATTAGAGGTAAATTGTTAGATTGGTTTAGGTCATACTTAAACAATAGAACGCAAAGAGTACGGTTTAATGAGGAATTTTCTGAAATTATTACAACGAAATACGGGGTACCACAAGGATCCGTATTAGGGCCTCTGCTGTTCATTATATACAGTAGCGGACAAAAGTTTAAGACGATGAATTACAATTTGGTTCATAGATCTGTCATACAAGTACTAACGTTTCTTTCGGCTTGTTGTTTTTTTACAATACATGTGTACGTTTGACCTTCATAATGTAGAAGTCTCGGTCGTCAAATGTAAACAATATAGATTATACAATTTTTTTTTCCTTCCAACCATCTGTAAACAGCGGACATTAGTTTAAGACGATCTGTCGAACAAGATACCCGTAGTCGATCCACGCAATAATTTGATATATTAATACTGTAAATAGTTTGTGGTGTATCATCCAGTGTCTTAAGTTTAATTACGTACGAAAAGAGTATGGGTAAAGCCCGTAATTTGTCATCAACTGAACAAAAACTAATCGTGTCTCTACGGAAGCAAAATGAGACATTTTCTTCAATTGCAACTCAAATGAATCGATCAGAAACTTCTTGTAAGCAAGCGTGATACAAGTTTGTGAAGACTGGGGACTATTTTGATCGACCAAAAAACGGTAGACCGCGGAAAACCACGCCAACGCTGGATCGTCGGATTCATCGATTAAGCGAGAGAGATCGTTTTCGTTCAGCAGTCGATATCAGAGCTGAAATATCCAGTAATAATAATGCACAAATTAGTGTAAGAACTGTCCGAAGACGATTAGACGAATTCAATTTGAAAGCACGAAAGCCACGGAAGAAGCCGATGCTCAATAAAAAGAATAAAAAATTACGACTGCAATTTGCTAAGGCTCATCGGCATTGGACAAGTGAGGATTGGCAAAATGTGCTATTTTCGGACGAATCTAAATTCAACCGAATTTGTTCTGACGGGATACTGTATGTAAGACGTCGAATTGGCGAAGATTTAAATCCTCGATGTGTTTTACCGACAGTTAAGCATCGAGGTGGAAACGTAATGGTGTGGGCATGTTTTTCTCGCAATGGTCCTGGACCAATACGCCGAATTAATGGAATCATGGACCGTTTTCAATACTTGGATATATTGAAAAATACTATATTACCGTATGCCTACGAAAATATGGGTGATAATTTTATTTATCAACAAGATAATGACCCAAAGCATACGGCTCGGGTAATAAAAAGTTTTTTTCAAGATAAAAAAATCACTTTATTACCGTGGACGTCGCAGTCGCCGGATTTAAATCCAATTGAAAACTTATGGTGTACCATAAAAAGAAGGGTTCAAAGAAATAAACCAAAAAATTTTGACGATTTGTACTCTTTGGTTGAAAAAACGTGGAATGAAACAACTGTGGACGACTGCAAAAAATTAATTGATTCAATGCCTCAAAGATGTGCTGATGTGATAAAAAATAATGGACTGTGGACAAAGTATTGAAGGGAGGAAAATATCTGTATATTTTCTACCAAAAAATATTTTTTTACGTATAGTCTTAAACTTTTGTCCCCGAAGATATCAAACAAATTTATGTTTTCTTTGTTTATTGTATCTAATGTTGTTACGCGGAAAATTAAATTTATGTAATAAATATATGAATTAATGATTAATTAGCTAATACAAAAAAAATCCACTGAGTATTCTTTTCATAAAAAAATCAACGATTACTTTTTTTTTCCTCTCCGTCTTAAACTTTTGTCCGCTACTGTATATAAATGATATAATTGAAATATGTCCAGAAGACTGTGAAATAAAAATGTTTGCTGATGATACACTAGTATATGTTACTGGAGACAGTAGTGCGGAGGTGGAAAGAAAGATGAATGGGGCATTAAACATAGTGGAAAGATGGATGAATAGGAACAAACTGAAAATGAATGCGGAAAAAACCAATTATATGATTGTGAGGAGTTTAAGAAAAGAATTGAGAGGGAATATTGTATTGAAATGCAGGGATGGAACCGAGTTAGAGCGAGTGGAGGTAATTAAATATTTAGGTGTAATGATTGATGATAAGCTACGATTTAAAGACCACTGTGAGTATATGTTGAAAAAAATAGGTAAAAAAACGAGTTTTCTGAACAGAATAGGACAATATATATCGGCATACACCAGATGTATCGTATATAAGGCAATCATAGCACCGCACTTTGAGTATTGCGCAACACTGCTAGTGGATACGGGTGAGACAGAGTTGAATAAACTGCAGATAGCGCAGAACAGAGCGATGCGAGTCATATTGCAATGCAGCCGGTATACGAAGGTAGACGATATGTTACAAGCGGTTCAGTTTATGAGTGTGAGACAGATACTGTATTATAATGTGTGCATATTTATTTTCAAGGCTGTTAAGAAATTATTGCCGAAAGAACTGACGAGTAAATTCCAAGTTGTTAAATCTAGAACGAGTCGGGAAACGCGTCAAGCGGAAAATATTGTAATTCAATTTAGAAGAACGAGAAGTGCGCAAAAGAGTATGTGTTTGAGAAATCCGTCCGATGGTGTAGTTTGACAGATCTTGAACCTGTGAATGTATTGGAAATAATGAGTCTTCACTCAAGACAGGGTGAAATAAAACCAGACTTGTAGATGGAAAACAGAGAAAGTGGTTTATTTTGTACCATCCGCTTGCAATTTACAAAGTATATAAAAAAGGAACAAATAATATAAAAAATGAACAAATTGAATTTTGAATCTAAATGTGAGCAGCACACAATTATATTAATTGCGTGCTGAATTTAAACTTGAGACAGCGGTGCGTGCAACGTAGCGAGAGCTGCGCAGCACGACACGCTGATACCATTGAGTGCGAAAATGTTTGTGCGTAATTCACTGCAACCACTCAGCAACGTATTGCAAAGTGGTTGCAGTGAATTAATGAGAGCATTTGCAATAACCTTTGCTTGAGTGCTATTGCGGTGTGAACTCAGCTACGCAGTCAGGACTGCGCAGCACAATACAACATATATTGAGGATGCACAAGTGAGCAGTGTATAGTCACTGTGCTTTCCCAGCAGATTTCCGGGAGGAAAGCACAGTGAATATAAACACCAGCATAATTGTATTAATTATCTGGCAAAAGAATTGATGCAAAACGTGGTGCAGCATGTGCTGCAGCGCACGCCAAGAGTGAGGCCAAGTGCTGATGTACCATATTTTCTCCGCACTGGTATTGAATTACGCATAATTGTGCCAGAGCACTCTTACCTTGAGCAATGAGTCCTGGTGAGTGTTGTTGAGCGATGCCGATGTAGAAGGTTGGTGAAAAGGTCCGAGAAGTTCAAAGATGCGCGTGCTGTCCGAAGGGATGTGTGTCGCCAAAGTGCCACATTTCCAAGATGGCTGCGAGTATGAAAGTTTCGTTGGGCGCTGGAGTCAGTTGAGCGAGACAGCCGGTGAGAGAAACCGAAGTCAAGCGAGAGAGACACCCTCTCGCTTGACGCGGCGTGCCAATGAGGCACATCCTCGGCTTCGCGAAGCCCATGCTTCGGCTGTCTTCGACTCAACCGAACACCGCGTAGCAAAGCAGCGCAACAGGTAGGCGCACGACGCTTATCGATCGCCGTGCGCCAGCTGATTTTCCAACATTCCGCCCGCCATCAGCAACGGCGTTGATGATTAATTATTCATTGCTGGGTGTTGGATGAGATTGGCAGAACAGCAAGTTTTGAGATCGGCCTGGTGAGCGTGGTGGTAGCTGTCTTGAGTGTCACCACCCTGGTGAGCCCGTCTTTGACTGGATGCAACTCGGTGACACGTGCAAGTGGCCATTTGCACGGTGGAAAGCGTTCATCCGTGAGCAGGACCAACGAGCCAATTTTAATGATGTTATCAGGGTGATGCCATTTTGAAATTGACTGCTGCCGTTGTAAATAGTGTGCAGACCATTGTCGCCAAAATTGTTGAATCTTTTGCTGCAACAATTGCCACCTTGAGAGCCGTGAGATTGCCAAATCTTCCAGATTCGGTTCTGGGACCATTGTGAGTGCTCCACCAATGAGAAAATGTCCAGGCGTGAGTGCTGATGAGTCATCTGGATCATCGCTGAGCGGTTCCAGAGGCCTTGAGTTAAGTATAGCCTCGATTTGAGCAAGCAGCGTTGAGAGCTCTTCGAAGGTGAGTGCTGTATCACCCACCGTCCGCCGCAGATGAAATTTAACGGACTTTACAGCTGCTTCCCATTTTCCACCCATATGTGGTGCCGCAGGCGGGTTAAACTTTCACGCAATCTGTTGATTTGCAAGAGAAGAAGCGATGAGATGATGCTCTTGCGAAGCCTTACTGAACATCTGATGTATAAATTTGTGTGCACCAATGAAGTTGGTGCCACAGTCAGAATAGATGGTGTGAGGAATGCCGCGCCTCGATGAGAATCGCCTGAACGTTGAGAGAAAGCCGTCAGCTGAGTAGTCGCTGACGACCTCCAGATGCTGAGCCGAAGTGGCGAGGCACACAAAAACGCAGATCCAGCCTTTGTGTGTTTTACTGCCTCGCCCCTTCCAAGTTTTGAGCGTGAGAGGACCGGCGTAGCCTACTCCTGTGTGAAAAAATGCGCGCGATGGTGTGACTCGTGACAGAGGCAGTTGACCCATCAACTGTTGTGTACGAACTCCTCTCTGTCGAGCACACACCACGCAATGTAATATATGAGATTTCACAGGAGCTCTACAGCCTACGATCCAATGTGTTAGCCGAACTTGAGCTAGTGTGAGCTGCGTGCCTCCGTGAAGAGTTCGCACGTGAGCTTGATCGATAATCAGAGTCGTGAATCTTGAATGACGAGGTAGAATGGCAGGATGCCTTTCTTCATAAGTGAGTGCTGATTGAGCAAGGCGACCTCCTACTCTAAGTACACCCTCCTCGTCGATAAAAGCTGTTAGTCGACTGAAGGGGTGAGCAGATGAAAGATGCGAGCCTGACTGCAACACTTGTATCTCGTGCTTGACAAACACGGCTTGTGTGGCTTTTGTCCAAAATGTATTTGCTGCAGCCATTTCTCTCGCAGTGAGTGGAGCGTTTCCTGCCGATTCTAACCTCTTTCTCATTTTCTCTACTACTCTCACACAATATGAGGTAAGACGACATAATTTTGAGAGCGAAGAACAGCGATGAATTAGTTCCCAGTGATACTCTGGCGTCTGTGTTGCCGCGAGGAGAGCTACCCCCGGTCGGGCTTCCATGATGCTCGAATCCTCTGAATCAGTTCTGGATTTTGGCCAAGATTGACTAGGTTTCACCATCCACGGTGGACCCGACCACCACAACTGATGAGAAGCCAGTTGAGATGATGAAATACCTCGTGAGGCACAATCAGCTGGATTGTTTGTGCCTGCCACATGACGCCACTGAGCATTGGGTGTGAGTTCCTGTACCTGAGCGACTCTGTTTCGGACATAGTCTTTCCACCGAGAAGGATGTGCTTTGATCCAGGTGAGAGTTACTGATGAGTCCGTCCACAGGTGAGTAGATGAAATTTTAACCTTGAGGGTGGCTTGAACGTATGCAACCAGCTTAGCTAACAACAAAGCTGCAGTCAGTTCAAGCTTTGGTATGGTGAGCTTCTTGAGTGGTGCCACGCGCGTTTTTGAGCAAACAAGTGAAGCCACCTTTCCTGTGGAAGTTGAGTCAACAGTGATATAAATCACTGCGGCCATGGCCAGTTGAGATGCATCAGAGAAGCCGTGCAATTCCACTGTTGAGTTGCTCCATGTGTTAAACCACCGAGGAATTGAGAGTCTGCAGACAAGTGAGATCTTCTCTTATTGCAATCCTTCGTGCTGAGACCTGGGATGGCAGTGGACCATCCCAGTTTAGCTTGTGAAGCTAAAGCTCTTACAAGAGTATTTTGGCTCTTATCACAACTGGTGAGACGAAACCGATTGGATCAAAGAGTTGAGCCACCTCGGAGAAAACGAGGCGTGTGAAAATTTCCTGAGCTGAGTTGAACCGTGAAGAGAATGTGAACTTGTCCTCATGAAGAAGCCAAGTCAAGCCAAGAATTTTGTCTCGCAGTCGTCCGTTGAGATAGCTGAGATTGACGGTGATGATGAGATATTAGCAAGCACCTTGAGGTTCGACGAGTGCCACCTGGCGAGTTGAAAACCGCCCGCCATGCACAAGTCCTTGAGTTGTTGAGTTATTTCAATGAGTTGATGAGTTGAATCCGCCTGTAGATGTTGTTGTACCATGTGTCACGGTTGTTAATTTGTACGGCACAGGGTTGAGTTGAGCATCAATCCACAAAATTCGCTGAAGACTCCAATCGTCAGGGTGAACTTGAATTTGACGATACATCTTGGTAACGTCCGTGGCAAAGATGTGTCTGTGATGACGGATCCAGATGAGAACGTCCGAAATATTGAGCAACAAATTAGGTCCAGTGTGCATGATGTCATTCAGAGACTTTCCAGAAGATGTTGAGCTAGAACCATTGAATACCACCCTTAATATGGTGGAAATATTGTCTGGTCTCAGCACACCGTGGTGAGGCAGATAGTATTGAATTTCACTTGTAGATGATTTCGAAGCCTTCACCATGTGACCAAGTTGTTCGTATTCGACCATGAATTGTGAGTAGCGCTGACAGTATTCAGTATCCTTTGAGATTTTGCGTATAATGTGCTGCAGACACCGATGTGCTTTTGAGTCTGAGTTTCCAGGTTTACAGGCAAAAATGTGAGAGAAAGCCGAATGATGTGTCGGCCTGTAGTAACACACTGATGCGTGTTGCGAAACTGATCCTCGCATGCCTGCACCTCTGGTGTGAGTTGATCAACTGTGTCCTTTGGTGGCTCTTCGTGAATCCAAAATTTCGTTAGCACGTTCTGTAATTTCTGATCATCATGTTGCATGGCAGCATGAAGAACAGTGAGTGCGTCAGATTGACATGAGTTAGATGGTCCAATGATGAGCCACCCGAATATCGATAATTGTGCAACAGGCGCAGATGATGTGCCCTTGAGAATATTGGGTTTGATGACCAGTCCATAAATATTTGCTCCAACTATGATATCGATTGGTTGTGGTGTGAGAAAGTCAGGGTCCGCCAGCTTCAGCTTCACTATGTGAGGCCATGTACGAGCTGGTGACTCACAAGATGGCAAGTGAGTAGTAACCGTTTTGAGAATTTGAGCCAGTACCGTGGCTTTCTCCCTGAAGTATATAACCACAGTGTGAGTTGAACCGAGCCATGTGTCTGCGTTGAGTGCTTTCGACCGATCCCTGTGATCGAAATTGATGAGTGCTTGCGTGTGGTAATACCGATGTGTGAATGTGTGAGAGTGCAGTTGCTAATAATGTTGAGCTTGTGTATGTGAGTTGAATCTATGAGAGAACGACTGCGTCAACACCCTAGTGTGTTGACAACTGTGTATTGTGTGATTGAACGGTGTCGGAACTTGCTGTCGCATAGTGCACATTTTATTGGTGAATGCCGACCTTTGCCAGGGCAAGATTCGCTGACGATGACCGCGTAGAGCTGGTTGATTGCGTTAGAGTGGCGTAATGATCATGTTACACGAGGAGACGATCCAAGAATACGACAGGCGCGAAATACACTGTCGATCAGGCCAATAAGCGGAAGTCACCAGGTTTGGTGGACGATTCACTGGTGAGCGAAGAGTTGATTGCGTAGGCTGTGACACCAGGAGCTTCTTACCAGAAGCTCATTCGACTCCGTCACCGACCTGAGCTCGCTTGCCTCTGTCTGCTATGATACTACGAGAGAGTGCACTAATTAATATGTGCAAACTCTACATCTTTGCAAATAGCCGATACACATTTGAGCACTGTTAATGCTAACATACAGAAAGAAGCAAAATAAAACTCCGCAGAGCTGTACGATACCCCAAGATGTAAATGTAGTACTGCGACGAGTCGATCAACGTGTAGCGGTTATACTGCAGAGCTAGGCTGGAGGGCTCCGCTGAGAGTGCTAGAGCTCGTTGAGCTGCCGGGTTGTCCTCTGACGAGGTTAGCTGGTGGTACTCGTTCGTTTGGTGATGGTGCCCGGTGCCGTTCCATCTGACACTTGCAATGAACATTTATCGTTAAGGTCCCGTTGTTTGGTAGATTGCACTCAGACATGGTGCGCAAGGATGATAGTGTGACACAGGAATGATACAAAAGAACGAAGATACTTCGCAAAGCGCTACTTTACCAAACTGCTTGGCTGACGAGTACCAGGATGAGTTGATGAGGTGAGACTACGAGGAATATCTGCACAATCCCACGTCAAGATGAGTCAAGAGATGCGAGCGGAAGGTAGTTAAACCCTGGTTCTACCCTGTATGCTTGAGTCGAAGATCCGGCTCGAAGGACCAAATGTTTGAGAAATCCGTCCGATGGTGTAGTTTGACAGATCTTGAACCTGTGAATGTATTGGAAATAATGAGTCTTCACTCAAGACAGGGTGAAATAAAACCAGACTTGTAGATGGAAAACAGAGAAAGTGGTTTATTTTGTACCATCCGCTTGCAATTTACAAAGTATATAAAAAAGGAACAAATAATATAAAAAATGAACAAATTGAATTTTGAATCTAAATGTGAGCAGCACACAATTATATTAATTGCGTGCTGAATTTGAACTTGAGACAGCGGTTCGTGCAACGTAGCGAGAGCTACGCAGCACGACACGCTGATACCATTGAGTGCGAAAATGTTTGTGCGTAATTCACTGCAACCACTCAGCAGTGTATTGCAAAGTGGTTGCAGTGAATTAATGAGAGCATTTGCAATAACCTTTGCTTGAGTGCTATTGCGGTGTGAACTCAGCTACGCAGTCAGGACTGCGCAGCACAATACAACATATATTGAGGATGCACAAGTGAGCAGTGTATAGTCACTGTGCTTTCCCAGCAGATTTCCGGGAGGAAAGCACAGTGAATATAAACACCAGCATAATTGTATTAATTATCTGGCAAAAGAATTGATGCAAAACGTGGTGCATGTGCTGCAGCGCACGCCAAGAGTGAGGCCAAGTGCTGATGTACCATATTTTCTCCGCACCGGTATTGAATTACGCATAATTGTGCCAGAGCACTCTTACCTTGAGCAATGAGTCCTGGTGAGTGTTGTTGAGCGATGCCGATGTAGAAGGTTGGTGAAAAGGTCCGAGAAGTTCAAAGATGCGCGTGCTGTCCGAAGGGATGTGTGTCGCCAAAGTGCCACATTTCCAAGATGGCTGCGAGTATGAAAGTTTCGTTGGGCGCTGGAGTCAGTTGAGCGAGACAGCCGGTGAGAGAAACCGAAGTCAAGCGAGAGAGACACCCTCTCGCTTGACGCGGCGTGCCAATGAGGCACATCCTCGGCTTCGCGAAGCCCATGCTTCGGCTGTCTTCGACTCAACCGAACACCGCGTAGCAAAGCAGCGCAACAGGTAGGCGCACGACGCTTATCGATCGCCGTGCGCCAGCTGATTTTCCAACAGTATGTTTTACGAAGGAGTGAGAATGTATAATGCGTTGCCAGTAGAGGTTAAAGGCTGTGTAAAACTAGTTCAATACAAGAGTATGTTAAAAGCATTTATTATAAGCGAAATTAAATAAGTTCAATAGAAACGTAAGATAAATATGTAAATTATGTACATCAAATAGTTGAGAAAGCTAATAAACATCAATCAATCTCTCTCTCTCTCTCTCTCTCTCTCTCTCTCTCTCTCTCTCTCTTAGGTGTTCCCCAGGGGTCAGTTTTAGGACCTTTGTTATTCCTATTATATATAAATGATATTATAGAGGCTATTAATGATAAATGTGTAATAAGACTGTTCGCGGATGATGCATTGATTTACACAACAGGGTATTCAAATATAGAAATTAATAATAATTTCAATGAACAAATGGTGAAAGTGGAAGAATGGTTAAAGATAAATAGGTTGTACGTTAATGTTGATAAGACTAAGGTTATGTTAATAAGAGGAGTTAGAAAGAAAGTAACAGAGGACAATTTAAAAATTAAACTGCAGAATGAGGTACTAGAGGTTGTAAGTGAAAATAAATATTTAGGAGTAATAATTGATAAAAATTTAAATTTTCCTCAACATGTAGAATATATTAGTAAAAAGGTAGGAGCGAAATTAGGTGTTATGCGGAGAATTGGGATGGACCTATCAGCAAACATGAGGTGCATTGTATATAAAGCAATAGTAA
Organism: Cylloceria caligata; assembly: GCA_963942595.1. NCBI lineage: Eukaryota > Metazoa > Arthropoda > Insecta > Hymenoptera > Ichneumonidae > Cylloceria > Cylloceria caligata. The sequence goes on along the minus strand of OZ012706.1, from coordinate 56,239,838 downwards.
GTCCATTGTTCGAATATTGCTCATCTATACTGGTGGGTATAAGTAAAACAAATTTGGAGCATCTACAAAAAATGCAAAATCAAAGGATGAGAATAATATTAAGATGTAATAGAAGAGTAAGAATTAGTGATATGTTAGAAGCACTACATTTTATGGCGATAGAAGAAAGGATCGAGTACAATACATGTGTACTTATATATAAAACTGTAAATGGGTTATGTCCCCTATATTTGCAAAATAATGTAGAATTAGTGCAATATGGAGAAGGTGTAAGTACACGGCAAAAAGGAAATATTTTTATCAACAGATATAGAACTACGGAGGAACAGAAAATGTTATGGTATGAGAGACTTAAAATATACAATGCGTTACCAAACGAAATAAAAAGAGAAGACAGATTGCCAAATTTCAGAAGAATGTAAGCGAAACATATTCAGATAAGAGAGAGGGGAGCAGAAATATATAATATATAATATGTAATGAAACGTAGTATATTTATATGTATTTATATGTATCAGATATTTATATGTTATGTATAAGCAAACTTATTATGTAGCTATTGAAGCTAATAAACGACTATCAATCTCTCTCTCTCTCTCTCTCTCTCTCTCTCTCTCTCTCTCTCTCTCTCTCTTTCTCTCTCGCTCTCGCTCTCTCTCCTGACGGTTGACGTGAGTAGACGTGTACCGAAACGCTGCGTACTTTAACCACTTTGTGCGAGGAGAGGGAAGTTTAATATTCTTTTGTGATAGCTCTTTAGTTGCTCAGTGAACCTATTTATTAATGACTTAAAATAGTCCAACGTGCACCAAGAATAAAACCAGATTGTGTTTTAAAAAACGGATAATTGCTTCCTCGCAACATACTTCGAGGCTAGTTTGCCACCACGTCGATCTTCTGCGCACTGTTTAAATGTGTGTATTCGAAACATATTACTCGAATTATAAAGTGGTGTAAACTCTACGGTTGGCAGTGTGAACTCTCCTACCACCTTTACATGTGTCAACTCATACTGCTTAAATACTCGGATCTGTACAGTACTAGCAAGATGATATACAATCAAGGTCATTGATGTTATTGTCCTGAGTGTGTGTGCTTCTACTGCGGGACGGTATTATCTTTATATTAGCAGTACACCTACACGAGTGCATGACAACAGCTTTGGTTCTGCTTTAGTTTACTGATATTTTCATATGTGCGAACCCTGTGCGTCATTGTGTATATACTGACAGTTTACGATTTCGGATTTTAAATCAGATGCTGACCAGCACTTATCTTTAACCAACTAAATAAAATTTTATCACACTAATTACCGTAACTACCGTAGGAATACAAGCATAGTTTATGCATCACTGACTTATATTATAAATTCAATCTCTTTCCCTCTTGTGTTGCGGTGGGTGGTGCTTGCGGCTGAGCAGATTCTCTCTCTCGTCCACACAACTACGACCAACGCTCACACACATAATGTCGCAGACTCGCTGCGGTGTCTGCAACAAAGTGACTCGAGTAGAAGAGAGGATTAAGTGTACAGGAGAATGCAATCTGTCATTTCACTCCACGTGTGCTAAAGATAAATTCGCTTTTGACCTGACGAACCAAACACAATAAACCAGTTTCGCTGCGACCCGTGCTCAATGCATCGATCTAACATCTTACAACGCACGCCTCCGAAATCAAAAGATATCACTCTTGACGACATTGTGCGCCAACTGCAATCATCACTCGACGTTATGCGTCAAATACAAGTATCAAGCGCTTCTACTGACAACAAATTAGAGAAAATCCAGGAGTCACTCACTGGTGTTGAATGCAAAATTGCTGATCTTGCTATTAGCCAAGAGGCCTTAATTAGTCGTATTACCACCCTGGAGACTCAGTCGGAGAGTACCCGCGAGGAGATAGCTGTCATTAATTTTAGAGCTTGCATGTAGTTTTAGTTCTTTTCAGGTTATTGTGAGAGGGAGGAGTGTGGAGGTACTTTTCAGTAAATCTCTTACTTAATGAAGCACTATGTATATATGTCTTTATTTTAATATTTGTGCTAAGACGCGTGTACATTCGACCGTGGTCAGCGATGAACTACTTAGCGTATCTCTTATTGTCTATAGCTGGCGCGCGAACTCGAACGAACGTTCCAGAGATTGCCCGAGTTGCTACGCGCTACTCTTGCTTTGTCTATCGGCCGAGGCCCGGACGGTGACGCCGCCGACTCGTTGCGGCTCTTACGCGAAACGCGATAAACCAACTGCCTCAATAATTAAGAAGGACAACCACTCGATGAAATCACGTCTGGAACTATTGTCGAATCATGTATCGAAGATAGATGATCAACCTCACAAGCTTTCGACATCTGTTGCATCTTCTTCGCTATTGCGTGCATAAGTCACCATATCAGGAGTGCCATCATTTATTGAAGACACACCTCAAGTTATTGTCGAGAAGGTTTTCCAAGCTCTTGGTGTCACGAATCTCCTAAGTGACGTCTTAGAAATTCGCAGCTTCGACAAAAATAAAAATCGTACGATCGTAGGACAGAACAATTCAACACTGATGACATCTAATGCGAATCACAATATTCCTAACATTTATTTAGTGACCTTAAAATCGCAACAAGTTAGAGAATATATCATCAGCAAAAAGCGAGCCAAAGAAAACCTACCGCTTAATGAAGTTTTTGATACAGACCAACGTGGTTCAATATATGTAAATGAGTACCTTCCTGCAGCGCTCTATAATCTATTACGCCTTACAAAAACACGAGCGGCTGAAAGAAAATACAAATTTGTGTGGACACGCTCGGGAGTAATTTATGTTAGAAAAAGCGAGGGTCAACCATCGATCAGCATTGTTACGCCTGCAGATTTAGAAAAACTAATTTGACTACCTACATGTTGATCGGTTGCACCTCCTTTATTGTCGTCTCTATGTTTAAAGATCGCTCAATTCAATGCTAATTCACTGCGAGCACATATGGAACTCATTCAATCGACTATTGCCGAGCGCGCTTTCCACATTATTTCTGTGTGTGAAACGTGGCTTCATTCGTATGTTATAGATGACTTACAAGGAAAGGTACTTTGGTGTCCCCCTCCGATTTTAATGCAACTCACGTATGTTGTAGAGCATCGAAAACTAAAAGACACGTATTTTTTTTTATCGGCGGAAAAACATTTTTAAGGGGTAAAATCGCCCTTCAAAAATAGGGGTGATTATGCAGTTTCACCCCTAAAAATGAATTTTTTTCTTCAACTCCACGTGGAATTTTTATTGTCTTCAATCAGGAGTATTTTGGTTTTTTTTTTATTAAAATCGGTTGACGCCTTCTGGGTGAAACTGCAAAATCACCCCTCGACATGCTATTTTTGAAGAGCGATTTCACCCCTTAAAAATGTTTTTCCGCCGATAAAAAAAAATACGTGTCTCTTAGTTTTCGATGCTCTACAACATACGTGAGTTGCATTAAAATCGGAGGGGGACACCAAAGTACCTTTCCTTGTTAGTACGAATAAATGATTACTTTCTTATACGCAACGATCGTGAAGGTAGAGAAGGAGGTGGTGTCGCATGCTATGTTCATTCGTCTCTAAAAGCTAAAGTTTTGACATCTTCGCCGATAGAGTTTTCGAATGGACCAGAATATTTAATTATTGAAATTACAGGGTCAAATTCAGAGAAACTGTTGTTCGCATCTGTGTATAGACGACCGAAAGGTCGAATGCTTGGAGACTTCATGCAATCTTTATCTTGTTTTTCTCATGCTTACAACAATATTATTATTGCTGGCGATCTCAACTGTGATTTAACTAGTAATAATTATGAGTCGCAATATCTACGTCATTTAGATTTCTCCCAGTCGCTTCACATTGTTGATTCACTACCGACTCATCATACTCCGACCTCAGACTCGTGGATTTATGTGTTCATTATCGATAGCGAAGATAAGATACAATCGTTTGTCAAGTCAAAATCACCGTACATAGCAGGTCATGACCTGTTAGAACTGCGTTACAAGTTTGATACTAAACCCATAATTAATCGCACTATCACTCGCCGTGCTTATAAAAATCTAGATGTCACAGGTTTTTGTGACTCATTGTCAAATAGTTTTAATATTCCGATTCTTTGTGACTGCAATCCAAATTTAAATTCTATTGATAATTTAAGAAGACATACATCACCAAACAGTATTAATATGATTGTTGATACGTTCTCGGAGATATTTTTAAGATCTTTAGATAATTATGCACCGTTACGAACTCTTCGTGTATGTCGACCGCCTGCGCCTTGGCTCTCACAAAACTTGAGAGACCGCATATCTTTAAAAAATAGATTATATACTAGAGCACGAAGATCAAACAACCTTCTAGATCTATCTATTTTCAAAGAACATAGAGACCAACTTAAGAATGATCTAAAACAAGCCAAAAATCAGTATTATATTCTGAAATTGACTGATATTACTGAACTGAATAAGGTATGGAAGACGCTAGCAACACTGGGTCTAGCTAAGTCTTCACGTCCATCTCCGCTCAACTTCTTTGAACCGGATAAACTTAATCCTTTTTATTCAACTGTGTCCAGTCAACTACCGCCATGTTCTTATAGTGAGTTTAGTACTCTGTGTTCAGTTGTTCAGTCACCACAAAATGTATTCCATTTTGCTGAAATTACCACAGACCAAGTTTGCTCCGTTATCACATCTTGCTCTAGTTCTAAGTCTTTTACGTTTGGTCCTGATAAAATTTCGCTATTCTCAGTAATTAAATCAATCCAGGCTTCATGTCCATTACTGACGAATATCTTTAATATGTCACTACAATTGTCCGAGTTTCCGAAGTGCTGGAAGAAAGCTTATCTTCGCCCATTATCCAAGATTAAAACACCCCTCTCTCCGTCTGATACGCGACCGATAGCGAATCTTAGTGAGCTGTCGAAAGTACTTGAGCGACTAGTGCATAGGCAGATTACGGATTGGATTGAGGAGAATAATATATTCGACCCACGTCAAACAGGGTATCGAAGCGGTCATAGCACACAATCTGCACTACTGCGCATATGTGAAGATGTCAGGCGAAATATAAATAAAAGGCATATTACCATCCTAATCCTATTTGATTTTAGTAAGGCGTTTGATACTGTCCCCCATCTGGCACTTCTCTTGAAACTCAAGAAAATAGGGTTTGCGGAACCAGTACTTGACTGGATTTTTTCTTATCTGACAGGGAGAACATAAGCGGTGGTAGATGAGCATGGTAGTTGCTCTTCCTGGCTATCTACTACCTCGGGAGTGCCTCAAGGTTCGGTCCTTGGTCCGCTACTTTTCTCGCTTTTCATCAACGACATAGGTTGTGTTCTTTATCATTCTCAACACATAATTTTCGCTGATGATACACAGATTTACCTGAGCTGCCTACCATCTCAACTAGCCGAAGGCCTGAAATTAATATCCGAGGATGTATACGCCATTGCTGACTTCGCAGCTAGTAACGGTTTGAAACTTAATATAGCCAAATCGAAAGTTATTGTACTAGGTAGCAATTCCTATTCTCGGCAATTCGACTTCAGCGCAGTATCACCCATCGCTTTAAATGATACGACTATCCCTTTTGTTAATGAAGTGCGAAACTTAGGAGTGATGCTACATAGTAACCTATCGTGGCGAACTCAAGTCAAAAATATCTCACAAAAAGTTAACTTTACCATCTACAGATTAAAATTCCATCGAACTGCGCTTTCGCAGGAATTAAGAACATTGCTGATTACTTCTCTTGTTTTCCCTCTTTTAGATTATTGTTGTCTAGTCTATCATGGCCTAACTGAAGAACTGAACACAACACTCGAACGGCTCATAAATACTTGCATTCACTTTATTTTTTATCTCCGACTTGATACGCACATCACACCTTATAGGCGTAGACTTGGCTGGCTTACTGTTAAATCACGACGCATCTATTTTCTCGGTATTTCTATGTACAATGTTATCGGTAAAAAAGCACCAGGCTATATTCTAGAGTTGTTCCAAAGTCAGGGTATAATGTCTCAGCGGTCTGAGAGGAGACCAAGGTCCATATTTATTACACCTTCGTATCGCACAACGACTTATCAACAAGCGTATTCCATCTCAGGAATTTCTCTGTGGAATTCTTTACCGACAACTGTTACTTCATCGTCTAGCTTAGATATCTTTAAGATACGTCTATATGCTCACCTGTTTGACCATGTAGACTTGGTTTAATATATATATATATATTTTTCTTTTTTGTTACATTGTGAATTCTAGAATTTTGTATACTTAAATTTTATTATTAGTTTATTAGTTTATTATACTTAAATAGTACTTATTTTGATTTGACTCGCGATATTTTGTTATTTTATCATTTCTCGGTTAAATTAAGATTTCTTATGTTTCTTATATTTTGTTATTTTATTTTATATATTTTTCTATTTTTTATATTTTTTTTATTTTTATTTTTATATATTTTTATACATTGTTATTCGATTTCATTTTGATTCTAATATTCTGTTACTTAGATTATAATTAGAATTTGGATTCTTTGTTATTTCTTAATTATGTTTGATTTTTTATTTAGTTATTTTCTAATTTTACTATAATTAATAGCATATATTAATTATATTTAATTATAATTTCATTGTTATTATACACATGTTGCCAAAGGTTTACCAAGGCATAAATAAACTATCAATCAATCAATCAATCAATCAATCAATCTCTCTCTCTCTCTCTCTCTCTCTCTCTCTCTCTCTCTCTCTCTCTCTCTCTCTCTCTCTCTCTCTCTCTCTCTCTCTCTCTCTCTCTCTCTCTCTCTCTCTCTCTCTCTCTCTGTTGGATAATTAGCTGGCGCACGGCAGTCGATATTCGCCGTGCGTCGACACAATACGTTATGCCACCTATCATCAGAGACAAATTCCAACAAAGATTTGAGGGCAGAACCACCGAATTTCGCCGCAAACTCATCAAGAGCAGCAAGTTTTTCGATCGCAGAAGGGCGACAAGCCACAACTAACGTTCACGAATCAGCGAGCGGTGTGTCTGCACATCACATCCGAGGAGAACCTATACGTAAGCAAGTACTCATGTCAACCGCTATAGTAACTGCCGATGGAGCGAACAACCACAATTATCAAATGCGAGTATTGTTGGATAGCGCAAGCGAAGCTAATTTTATAACCGCGGCTGCGAGCAAAAGCTCGGGTTAAAGTTAGACCATATCTGCGAGACCGTTAACGGACTGAGTGCCATGAATTGCGCATCAAAAAACGGCTGTCAACTATAATTTAAGTCAAGAACATCGAAATTTGAATTAAACTTATATTGCCTAGTTGTTCCTCAAATAACTAAAAATCTACCGTCATTTTCAATTCGCACTGAGCAATTACCAATTCCAAGAAATCTCCAATTAGCAGATCCATTATTTCATAATCCAAATAATATTGATGCGCTCATAGGCGGAGAATTTTTCCTCCAATTATTGGAAAAGGGGAAAATTGAACTTAGCGAAAATTTACCTACATTACAGAATAGCAAATTTGGATGGATAATAGCAGGTCCAATACCAGAACAATTGATTAGTGATGCCCCAATCAATCATTCGACTAGCAACATATACATGTGTTTATCGTCACAGCGAATTTCTGTAAACAAGACATTATCGAAATTTTGGGAACTCGAAGAATACACTGTCGATAAATACGTGAAACTATCAAAAGAAGAACTAGAAAGCGAGAATAATTTTGTAAATACGAAAACTCGAGACGCGTCAGGACGGTTTGTCGTCAGATTGCCCTTCCGAGAAACCAAAACAAATCTCGGAGATGCAAGGGAAACAGCAATGAAAAGAATAAACTATTTAGAGCGAAAATTTAGTCGCCACCCAAATTATCATAACCAATACTCCGACTTTATGCAAGAATATATTCAGTTAAATCATATGTCTAAGGCGATTGAAGAATCAAATGCAACCAAGGTATATCTTCCACATCACGGCGTTTGGCGTGATACGAGTCTTACAACTAAATTGCGGGTAGTGTTCGATGGTTCTGCGAAAACTACATCCGGTTATTCATTAAACAACACGTTAATGGTCGGCGCAAACCTTCAAGATAACATAATTGACATTATTTTGCGATTCCGATTACACGCGATAGCAATAACAGCCGATCTAAAAAAAAAGTATCGTCAAATCATAATTAACGAAGACGATCGAGATTATCAAAGAATATTATGGTGATTTTCAGCAAGCGAACCGGTACAAGAATTCAGACTTAACACTGTAACATACGGATTAGCATGCGCGCCATTTTTAGCAATTCGATGCATTAAGGATCTAGCAACCAATGCCAGTGACATATACCAGGTGTATGCATAAGTTTTTTCCGGTTTTTTGGTAAAAAAAAACACGTAATTTTGAAGGGAAATTAATTTTTGTTTTATTCAAAATATTGGCCATCGGCTTCTACACATTTCGCCCATCTTTCAGGTAACTTATGAATACCATGTCAGAAAAACTGCTTGTCTTTTGCGGCAAACCATCCGTCGAGCCATTTTCCAACTTCCTCGAAATTGCTGAAGTGCTGCTCTGGGAGCGCGTGCCCCATTGATGCGAAGAGGTGATAGTCAGATGGCGCCAGGTCTGGCGAATACGGCGGGTGCGGAAGGATGTCCCATCCAAGCGATTTCAAGGTGTCTTTCACTGCTTTTGCTGTGTGAGACGGCGCATTGTCGTGTAACAAAATCACTTTGCCATGTCTTCTGGCCCATTCCGGTCGTCTTTCGACTAATGCGTGGTTTAAATTAATAATTTGTTGGCAATAGCGTTGTGTATTAACGGTTTCGCCGGGCTTCAAGAGTTCATAATACACAATACCGCTCTGGTCCCACCAGACACAGAGCATGGTCTTCTTGCCGAAGCGATTTGGCCTTGGTGTTGAAGGACCGGCTTCGCCAGGTGAAAGCCACGATTTTTTCCGCTTCGGGTTTTCAAAATAAATCCATTTTTCATCACCCGTCACAATTCGATGCAAAAATGATTTCCTTTCGTGGCGTTGAAGCAGCACTTCACAAGTGACTTTGCGATTTTCTATTTGACGTTCATTCAAATCGTGTGGGACCCATTTACCGAGTTTATTGATCTTCCCTATTACTCGTAAACGTCTGCTGATTGTTTCTTGTGACACATGTAATGCTTCTGCTAATTGCCGTTGAGTTTGAGTTAGGTCATCATCCAATAACTCCTGCAATTGCTCGTCTTCGCATTTTTGTGGTCTACCAGAGCGCTCACTGTCTTTCACATTGAAATCACCACTTTTAAATTGTCGGAACCATGTCTCACATGTTCTAATCGATGGAGCGTGTTCACCATATGTTTCTACCAGCAAACGTTGACTTTCAGCAGCCTTTTTCTTTTGATTAAATAAGAAAAGCAATGCGTGCCGCAAATGTTCTTTTTCAGGCACAAAACTCGACATGATCACTGAACGATAAAACAAAGACGCTAGTTTTTGGCGTACTCAACTTGTGTGTGTTTGTAGGTTAATGTCAGACGAACAAAATGACGTATGTGTCAAATTAATACGCTGCGTACTTTTCGCTGGCGCCATCTCTTAGTTAAACCGGAAAAAACTTATGCATACACCTGGTACAATAAAGCACCTCAAGTATTACTGAACGATGTATACGTCGATGATATTCTAACCGGAGTTGACAATATAACAGATGCAAATAATCTGATAGCTCAACTCAAGCTGGTATTAAAAGATGGAGGATTCGAACCTCATAAATGGCGCTCAAATTGCAATGAGATATCAAATAATTTAAACAATAATGAACGCGTAAGCGAATCTTTGAATGTCGCGGCAGATGTAACCAATGTAAACAATGCGAGAACATTAGGTTTAAACTGGCTACCTAAGCAAGACATTTTTGAGTTTTCTATTGAAGCGATGACAACGGCCAGCAAAACAAAACGAGAAGTTTTGTCAGCCATTTCAAACTCATTATGCAAGGAACATGGTTAGCAAATTTGAATTGGGACGAACCACTGACAACTGATTTGCAGCAGGCGTGGAATGTTTATGTAGAAGATCTAAGAGACATAAACACGATTCGAATTCCGCGCAGTCAGGTCAGGAAACAATAATAGGCGATTTTATTTGCACGCATTTTGCGATGCATCATTGCGAGCTTACGGAGCTTACATCTATTTAAAAACAGCGGACAACAACAATGTATTAAACTCAGTATTGCTCTGTTCTAAATCACGAGTCGCGCCGACAAAAAACAAGACAGTCACATTGCCAAGATTAGAGTTGTGTGGTGCGATAGTGTTGGTCAGATTATTAAAAAATGTACGTGAAGCACTCAAAATCGAATTTGAAGCAATATATGCGTGGAGCGACTCTACCATTGCGCTAGCGTGGATATCAGGCGATCCATCTCGTCAAAAGACATTTATCTCCAATAGAACAGCAGAAATTCAATCAATACTTCCGTCAAAACATTGGAGACAGGTAAAAAGCTAGGAGAATCCAGCCGATTTAATTTCACGCGGAGCAAGCCTGGAAAATTCACAGGATTGCAGACTATGGTGGAAAGGCCTGGAGTGGCTATTAGAACCACGAGATCAATGGTCATAAAAATTCTCATTAACAAACCTCTCACAATCAGAGGCGGAAATTGTTCAATCAGAGCAAAAATTAGAATCGTGAGTATTTTTAAATATCAAAGATTCGAAACAAACTGTTTTATTCATACTAGAAAGGTACTCGTCCTTATCAACAATTGAGAAAATCTTAGCAAGAGTGTGTAGATTCATATTCAATTGTAGGAACAGGAAGGAACTACGCAAGGTTGGAACTATATCTCTCGAGGAAATTCAATCCTCACACAAATTAATAATTAAAGAAATTCAAGGCATATTTTTCGTAACCAAAAATTGTAGTCTTAAAGCGAAACGAGAAATTAAATCGACTAGTAAACTAATATCCCTCAGTCCCTTTTTGGATAACGATGGACTTCTCAGGGTGGGCGGCAGGATTCAAAATTCGACTGCTACATTCGATACGAAACACCCAATACTATTACCTCCCGAGACCAAATTTACACGATTATTAATTGACTCGTTCAATTAATCTGCTTAATAACGTCGCAGATTACTCCACGCTGGTCCGTAAGCTTTATTGTATTCAATTCGCGAATGATATTGGCCGATCAGAGGAAAAAACATTATAAAAAGAATTGTGCATGAATGTACAGGGTGTCCGCCGGGAAGGTATACTACTTTGTTTTGCCGCCATTTTGGTAAACGTTAGTCTTGACAGTTCATATTTGGCAGTCGTGAAGTAGACACGTGGCAAATTTATTATGGAAAAATATTCGATTAACCAACGTGTTTTAATCGTTAAAACATTTTATCAAAATCAATCATCGATTACTGTCACGATGAGAAAGTTACGTGAAATTTTTGGGAGAAACAACTGGATATGTGAATAAACAGAATAGTCGGTTCTGGGCAATGGAAAACCCTCAAATTATTCATCAGTCACCTTTACATCCATTAAGAGTGACAGTCTGGTGTGCAATTTGGTCAGGAGGAATCATTGGACCTTACTTCTTTGAAAATCAAAACGGCGTAACGGTAACTGTGAATGGGGAGCGATATCGTGATATGATTGAAAACTTTTTAACGCCACAACTGCATGCTTTGGGCTTGATTAACATGTGGTATCAACAAGACGGTGCCACATCGCATACAGCCAGGATTATAATGGAATTACTGCGAGACCTCTTTCCACAACAAGTTATTGAAAAAAATTGTGATATTGATTGGCCTCCACGGTCGCCTGATTTGACTGCTCCGGACTTCTTTTTGTGGGGATATCTAAAAAGCAAGGCTTATGCAAACAAACCAGAAACGCTTGAGCAACTCAAACAAAATATTCGTGATGAAATTAATGAAATACCGCGTGAAATGTGTGAGAATGTAATGAAAAATGTGCTCAAAAGGGCTCGCATTTGTGAGGCTAACAGAGGCGGACATTCATCTGATATTGTATTCCATACATAATTGCCGACATTAAATAAAACATTTATCAATATAAGATCCATTCTCTTTCATTTAATCAAAAATTATAAACAAACAAAGTAGTATACCTTCCCGGCGGACACCCTGTATTAAATAAGAGGCACAATTAAATAAATGAACAGCGTTGGAGAGTAATTAAATGAAAAAATATAATAAATGAAGGAATGGTAATAAAATTGTAATTAATATATTTTTTAGGAATAAACTTTTTATTACTAATTATTGTACAAAAAATATAAACTAAATATGAACTTAATCTGTACAGTCAATCGTAGTCATGATTGGTTTGTGATAACAAAAATAGGACACATATGTTTGCGATTGAATGTTATGTAAGTGTCTCGAAAAAACTGCATCGATAGTGGTATTGTATCTTGTTGTAGATTCTGCTGGATCATTGTTAATTCTTAAATCAAATTGATCCAAAAGAAATTGTAACAATGGCTTTGACTTTTTATCAGAAAAGTTGATGCTGAAATCGCCAGCCAAAATGAGTGGAAGTTTATGTAAATTTTTGTTGTATCTGCTAAGCGTTTAAGATACATCTTTAGAATACTCTAACAGTGCTCTATGAATGAATTCTTGAATATCTATTATTTTGTTATTTGGTGATACGTAGATGACTGCCATGATTAAGGTGACACACTCTGCTGCACATAAATCTGCAACACTTATAGATCTTACGTGCAAGTCCCGAATATTGTTCATTATTACCTCCATATTTGGTGTTACAACATTAGCCGTATCACTTTTGTTTTGATATATTGCAACTCTACCTGAACGAACAGAATCACGTTTAAAGTGAGTAATACAATTAAAATTTGGTACCTCACATTCCTTTTTATTGTCCAACCACGTCTCGGAGAGTAATAAAATGTCGCTTTTTTGTGTAACAGAGTCATTTAAATCAATCGTATGTTTGGGAAGGCTTTGAACGTTGAGAGTTGTAACGAGGCAGAATAATGGAGCTACGTCCTTCTCGCTCAACGGCTACCCACACGATCACCCAGGGTTGTAAGGGGAATTTTCAGGTCTTATTTATTCTTTATTTTTATTTTTTTTATATACATATAATGCGAGCGACACGACCGAGGAAGGGTCGGGGAGAGAGGAGGAGGATGATCACGCCGTATCCATCGATGGCTGACTGCGGGATTCGATATTTTACATTCGCCGATATTTTACACCTCTCCCTGTTGGGAGATACTGTCCCGCTCGACGTACATCTACCAAGGATACGCTGTTATCCATCGTCGGCTATCAGCTACTTGCAGCAGTCCGTCCAGAGCATGGGATCCATCTGCCAGACTAAGCTACTCTCTGCACTATCGGTGGCTAATTTATGCGTTGTCCAGCTAACGCGCTAGTCGCGGTCATCGTGCGAGGCAGGTTCCCCCAATTAACCGAGTCTAGCGGGTTAGGGGGGGGGCATAGTTCACGGGCACGCGTGCCGAACGGACCTCGAGGCTTTTTCCCGGTCGCTGTCGAGCGAGTAAGACGTAGGGTGAAGTATTCTTTTGTCACATTGTACCGTCACTATTGTTCGAGGAGATTGTCGAAGAAGGAGAGTAAAGATACCGGTGAGAACTATCAAGGAGTCAGTCTGCTTAATAATCGATACCCGCTGTCATACGACCTATACCGGAGGATTGGGACTTTGACGGTATTCGAGTTTTGTTTCCCGGATTTCAAGGAACATCGCAGCACCATCGTCCCGGTGAGCTCTCTTCTCTTCCACGGTCTTTCGCTATTATTTTATTATTCTATCATTCGATTTGTTGGACATTAGTTTTTTCGAGCCTGGTCACACCTGCGGCTCTGGTACACCGCGTGCAGAGTAGTAATTTGTATCGGGAACCGCGGCGTTTATCGAGTGTATTCGCGAGATCGTGTAACCGGTAGATACCGAGAGAAAGTCATCGAGTTATTTAATTGTATTTTGAGGACGGTTAATCCACGCGCGCGTTAGGCCGTTATCCCGGTGTGCTTTGTATTTGTTAGCCTGTGTGTGTGGGATTGAAACGGAATAGACCGTGTCGCGGATTTGACTGAATAATTTACTTCGATTTATATGACTTAGTTTATTTCTTTTACTTTATTTTATTGCCTTGGTTTTACTTTGACGGACGTACCGTCATTTACCATACTTTATTTATTCTATTAATTGGTTCTTTTCTTATTATTTCGTACCGTACTTCATTATTTTTCTTTCGCGTTTAACATTTGGACGTAGTGCGAGTTCGGCCGTCGTCCCGTCTGTGGTATTTGGTCTTGAGGGACTAGTACAGTCGGAAGCGTATCTCGTTTGATCAAGCTGTTCGTTGCCTTTATTATATCGGTTATTATCTTTAGTATTGTTTATTGTTATCATTATTATTATTTCGGACGTCAGTCCTTTAATTAGGGTTTTCTCAGGTTCTTTTTAAATAATTTGGGGTTTTATTAATCATTATTCGTTCTCGACTTATTAGCCGTTACTTGCTTGCGATTTTCAAGATAGGAGAGTTGAACTAGTCGAAGCTCGCGTACGTCACCTCCCGACGTCCCGTTGTTATGGTTCTTGGATGTATTTGGGATTAGCTCGGAATAGGCCGTATCGCGAACGGTGCGTTGAGACAACCGAATATTTGGCTTTGTCGGTGAATATTGGTCGAAATTCGAAGTGAGCGAGATAGGCTATATAACATCTGCAGAGTGTGAGAGTGAGAGAGAGAGAGAGAACGGGATAACTGCTGCCATTGAATTAAAGATTAAAATTAAGATACTGGACTAGATTTGGAAGATTGTTAAAAACGGAGAGACTAATTTTACGGGACATTTCAGTTAAATTCTAAATTGATGTTTATTGGAGAAATAAAGAAGTTTGTAAGTCCCGTACCTGCTGTTGTTGTTTGAATTATTTACTGTTATTATTTTATTTATTTATTTATTATTTATTAAGCTAACTTCATTGATGGTTTTCGTTTGGTGTAGTTATTGACAATATTTTATTATTTGACTTGGTTCATTGATTCTAACGACTTATTTTGATTAATTGATTTTGTTCGTATTTTATTTGGACAAATCTGTAACTTGACAGCCCGAACCACCCACTCTGCCTTGAACAGCTGTAGCTGGCCTGGGTTGAGACTGGTCAGCCAACTCGGTATTTTTTCCTTCCGGCGCGAAAGCGCCTGGCGCCCATCTCGAAAGAGAAAAATAAAGGAAGGAAAAAATAACTTGGACCAGTCATAGGTAACGTGGTGCGTTATACAACGAGATATCTCTTTTATTACCAATGAAATCAATGATGGTTTGCGCTTTCGTTTGTAGTTTATTTAACGACAGCCTCTTGAACTCTTGTAACAAAGATACGGTTCAAAAAGAACTTGTGGCTGTGCACAGTTGCTACGCTGCTGGTATGGAGTTTGGAATGAATTATTTTGCTCTATTTGTTATGGATGGTCACATATTTGCATTTGTGAATTGCAATTCTCGGGAGATCTAAAAATAACCATACAAAAAAATATCGAACAAATATAAATCATATTTCACAGAGAATATACAGTAGAAAGATATATAAATTACTTACGCATCTGAATGATGTTTTGCTAGCAAGGTATTTAATTGAATACTTTGATTTTTTAATTTTCTTTTCCGTCGATATTCCTTCATATATTCAGTACGACTTGTGACTACATCGACGAGATGCTATAATATTAACATAAAATAAAACAATAAAATAAAATAATTTAAAAAATATTAATAAATATATATCAGCTAATAATGATGATAAACTTTAATAAATGAAATTAATAAGCGGCAAATGTAAATATTTATAATGTGATATGTTACCTTGGAAGATGGTCTGTATTTTGCTGCTGTAATTCAATGTTTTGTTTCTTTATTGTTATATCGTGTAATGTTTGTTGTGCATCAGTTGTAGGTTTTTCAATTTCTTCATTAGATCTTTGTCGAAGATGATCAGTATTTTTCAGCTGTATTTCAATTAGTTTGTTTTTGTTTTTTTTTTGTCACGATATTCTTTAGATCTTTGCTTATGCGTTTTAGGTTTTTCAATTTCTTCTAATTTTTCTCTCTCACGACATTCATCAGATCTTTGTGCACTGATGTTTTGTACTCTTATATCCTGTATTTTTTTTCTCTCACGATATTCTTTACATGTTTGCGCATTTGTTTTTTTTTTATCTTGTAGCTTGTATCTTAGTAGTCAATGCTTTTGTTGATTCGCTATTGAAATAAAATATGTATATGTATATATAAATATATATATGAGGATATGATATTGTTGGATAATCAGCTGGCGCACGGCGATCGATATTCGTCGTGCGCCTACCTGTTGCGGTGCTCCAGCACACGGAGTTCGGTTGAGCCGAAGATAGCGAGGCAGGGCTTCGCGAAGCCGAGGCTGTGCCTCGTTGGCAGGCCGCGTCGAGCGAGAGGATGTCTCTCTCGCTTGACTTCGGTTTCGCTCACCGGCTATCTCGCTCAACTGACTTCAGCGCCCAACGACGCTTTCATATCCCGCAGCCATATTGGATATTTTGACACTTACGTGAAAACCCGCACGGAACAGCGCACGCGTTTGGAAGGCTCGGACAATTTTCACATCTCTCAACCGGATCATCTCAACCTTCTTTGCTCATCAGGATTCAAAATCAGGTACGAGTGCATTGTTATAATTTACCATAAATTCAATGGCAATGAGGAGTTGGATTCTCATCGGTACATCAACATTTTTGGTCTCACTTTTTGGCGGCATTGCAGCACATGTCACGCCACGTTTTCTCTCAGCATAATTTGCCGGTATAATTAATATAATTATGCAGGTGTACTATAGTCACTGTACTTTTCCCCAGGACATCTGCTGGAAGAGTACAGCGACTATAGACTGCTCATTTTGTGCATCCTCATTATATGTTGTATTGTGCTATGCAATGCTGACTGCATAGCTTGTCTCATACCTGTAGAGCACTCAAGCAATTTCAATTGCAAGTGCTCTCACCTATTCGCTGCAACTTCTCTCAGATAAATCTGCTGAGAGCCTGCAGTGAATAATTGACACATTTTAAACACTCATTTATCTCATAGCGTGGCGTGCTCCGCAGCACTGGCTGCAGCACGCACACCGCTCTCAGTACCTACAGCACACAGTTAATATAATTGTGTGCTGGCTCTCAGTCCAGATAGTCAGAATTCAATTCAGTTTGTTTATTTATATATATCTGTCAATTCTCTGTTTTTTTTTGTGTATTTATTTATATCATTTTTATTCTTTCCAAATTTAGCCGATTTTTGCCTTTATTCTTAACTTTTATATTTTTCCAAATTATATTATTTTGTAATTGAAGTGCGGCAGGTGTAAATGAACCACTTTCTCTACTAAACATCCTGCAGTCTGGTTTCATTTTCACCCTGTCTTGAGTGAAGCTTCATTAGTTTCAATATATTCACAGGTCTGTCAAACAACACCATCGGACGGAATCTCAAACAGATATGTATATAAATATGTATATGTATATGTGTATTTTGTTGTCTGTTTGTGGAAAATTTATAGTTAATGTATTGATTATTAATTTAATTAAATATCGAGTTTAGTGATTATTGCCTAATTTCAGCTTTTTAACTATAATTCATTGAATTTTCATTGCACACAAATGCGTTTTGTTTTCAATTTGAAGAATATTATGAAAAAAGTAGAAAAACTATATAAAAAATTTTTTTTCCAACGATTTTTCTTCAATTTTTCGAATTTTCTGGTAAATTGACTTTAGATTGACATTTTTCCAACTTTTTTCTACTATTTACTCACATTTATGACTAAATACAGCTTTTGGTAAATAAATAAGTTAAAATTTGGGAAAAACCACAAAACGGCATAATTACGGTAGATCTAATTATTTTTTTAGGTCTTTACCTATAGGCTTGCCCATCATGAAAAAATATGGAAAATTTTTGTTTTTTATCCAAGAATTTACTGTAAAATTTAAAACCAAAAAAAAATGTCCTGTTTGAAAAATCACTATTTTGCTATCTGTGACCAAACTAAGACGAATAAAATCTAAAAATTTCTGTACAGTGTTTTTTTATATTGCCCTACAACATACTAAAAGGGAAAAAAATACGAGGGAAAAAACAGGTCATTTTCACTAAGAATGCCCCATATAGAGGTTATGACCGGCACGGCTTGTCAAATTTTGAATAGTGAAGATAGGTTAGGACGCGCACGGCTTTGTAAACACATGTAGTATTTCTCATTATTGAAGAACAGAGTATAATGCCTGCAGTATAACACTGGTACTTACCTGACTCCATCATCACTATCTTCAACTATCATCACTGAATCACGTTCACAATTCATTGTTCATTATTTATTAATAACAATAACTACATAAGTACGCAAGAATACAACTGACGCGTACGCCGCTTGGCTTTCAGAGTTTCAGACTGCAGTAATATACCTATACATAACGCGCACGCCGTGTGGCTTGTATAGCAGAGTGTCGTACGCAGCTGCCTGTCCCCACTCCGAGCATTGAGAAAAAAAGAGAGAGAGAGGGAGAGAGAGAGAGAGAGAGAGAGAGAGCGTGCTAACGTACTATAGCAAAACTGTCGGCTCGTTTTGCTATAGTCCAAATGTTACACTTTTTCTCGGTCGGGCCCCCATCCTGCCAAGCGTATACCGTGCGATAAGGAACTTCGTTCCAAAAAACGAGCTTTCTAAACAGAATGGGGAATTATGTATCTGCGTATATGCGATGTGTGATATATAAAGCAATCGTAGCACCTCACCTTGAGTATTGTGCAACACTGTTAGTAGCTATGGGTGAAACAAAGTTGAAGAAACTGCAGATCGCGCAGAACAGAGCAGTGAGGGTTATATTACAATGCAACCGCTATACGAAGGTAGAAGATATGCTGAGCGCGGTACAATTTATGTCCATAAGGCAAAGATTGTACTATAACGTTCGTACATTCATCTATAAAGCCGTGAAGAATCTACTGCCAAAAGAATTAAAAAATCGACTACAAATAGTAGGAACGAAGAGTGGTAGGGAAACAAAGCAAGCGGAAAATATAGTAATACAATTTAGAAGAACGAGAAGTGCACAAAAGAGTATGTACTATGAAGGAGTAAAAATATATAATGCATTGCCAACTGAACTAAAAGGTTGCTAAAAAGTAGAACAGTTTAAACGAATCTTAAAGGAATATGTTCTGTCAACAGTAAAGTGAGATGTATTGAAACGTTTCGCGATTTTTACACACTTTTCAGCTTCCGCTGTTACGCGCGTCTTATCAGGAGGTGGCGTGAAATCGCGTAGTTTTTAATTTTGTTTCGAGCGGTTTCTTTCGAGATCGTATGGAAGAGGGAGTTTGCTCGAAACCGGTTCGTGCTCTGGGCTGGATGGAGTGAGAAGTGTCTGTGTTTTTATGGATTTGCGATCAATCTATTTGGTTGTTGTTTTTATTGTTGTTATTTGTGGGACCTCAGTTTAGGTTTTTGTCGTGTCGCATTAGTCCTTGTGAGACATGCGATTTTGTTACCCTCTCATCATTGGTCCTTTGACTGATTGGGTAATTCTTTTTTTTCTTTATGGTGCTGAAGGCACGGAATTATTTGATATTTTGATTGATTGTTAGTTCAGACAGGGTAAGAAGGATGTTTGTGGGATAATCTCGTTGTTTGTACGATCTTCACGTTCGCTTACAGAATTTTTCCTACAGGCTACGCATGTGGAATTGCTTCCGGTGTGTCTGGGTTTTTGACTCTATAATTCGTAAAATAATGAGATATCACTTTACGGAGCTTAACACTCAATTTATCTTTTAATTGGTTGTCGCGTTTGCTAGAACGCACTCTTCTAAAACTACGTAAATGGAATAATTTCCAGTCTCGATTCGGGTTTTGATTCTACCATTCGTGAAGTGATTAGATATCACTTGCACGGAGCTTAACACTCAATTTATTTTTTAAATGGGTTGTCGCGTTTGCTGAAACGCACTTTTCTAAAACTACGTAAATGGAATAATGTCCAGTCTAAATTCGGTTTTGATTCTACCATTCGTGAAGTGATTAGATATCACTTGCACGGAGCTTAACACTCAATTTATTTTTTAAATGGGTTGTCGCGTTTGCTAAAACGCACTTTTCTAAAACTACGCAAATGGAATAATTTCCAGTCTCTTCCGGTAGTGAATTTAGTATTCGTGAAGTGACGTAGTGTCGCTTCTACGGAGCTCAACACTCAAATTTATCTAAAGAATTTATGCTGTTGTGATTTTAAATTTTTGAAGTTCTAGGATATGGTTGGTCGAATCAGGGACTTCGCGTGTCTCTATGTGAGGCGTACGGTGTGTGGCCTATCTTTATTTGCTGCCGGCTTAGTCCTCATACGGGGCGTTCCTTGGTACCTTCGTTAGAAGTACCGGTCTGCCTTGTTTTTAATCATTGGACATCTAGCTAGTTGTCATGCTAGGGGGTGTTATTGTTTTGTAGATGCCCGTACGCGTGATCTGCCGTGTAAGGCTACGCCTTTCTGATGGTTGCGCGGTGAGTGTATAGTAGGGACGCGAGTGTAGTGCGAGGGGGGAAGCAGTGTGAATTTACCTACCTATCTCTACTCGTCTTTGTTATTGTTTGGGTCCCGCTCTATAGCTCGCTGTTCGCAACCGATACCGGGTTCGCAGCTTGACCAACTAGCTCTTCCTATACCCCGGATACTGGAGCCTTTAGTTGCTCTCAATTAAGCCACCTTATTGCGCCTTAGAGGCTTTACAATTAGGTTTTTTAATTGGTGCAATTGGCCTGGGTATTCGTTCGTCACAGGAGGTAGTTGGTGCTGGCCCTGACGTGGTGACACCCACGCAGGTACAGCCTACGAATCGGTTGCGCGTGGTGCAACAAGCCGGGATGCCACTCCCTAAACCTGGAGACACACGTGCTTCTCCACTCTGCAGAAGACGTGTAGCCACGGCGCTATGCGTGGGGACACGTTAATGCAGAGTGCCCTAACGCTGCGATTGGGGGCGGCCAAGGCGCAATGCAGGGGAGCCCTTTCCTCACAGTGTATCCTAGATAATTCGTTCACTCAACCGACGGCCAGGACGCGATGCCAGGGAATCGGTTAAGAGAATGAATACTGTTTCTGATAAGATTTTTCCCAAACTGTTAGTCTTTATCGAGATAGCTGCGTTCGGTCAAACGATGGCCAAGGCGCGATACAGGGGAATCGTTTGATCGAAAGCCTGCTATTTGTGTTACATTCTGAATTTAAAATGAATTTATTGTGGCTGTCGGGCAGCGCTTCGTCTTGAAGAACAGATTTTCAACAAGAGCCTCGAGGCTTGTCCGGTCGTGGTTTATATAGTTTAGCGGATGGGCCCTGAGGGGGTGTTTTTGGGTATGTCACGTGATGTTTGTCGCCCTTCAATCACTAGGTGAAGGAGGTGCGGGGTGATGTATCGGTGTACCGTTATTTCTATATTTAGCCAGGCTTTGTCTTTTCGGAGTTTGAACCGCGGTTCTAGCGAGGTTGAATTTGTTATCCTGTGTTAAAATTTCCACCCATAGGAGGTTCAAACTTTTCCTGACAGTTTTTATTTGTCTGATGCATGTTTTTCCTAATTATTGTCGTGTGTGGTTCTACGCCTGCTTTGCATGGACTTTCTAGTCTATGTTCTGGTTTGATTTACTCTAGAATCGTTTAATTATCGTGGATTTGGTGCTTCATCATGTGTTTTCTAGCTGTTTTCCTAGATTTTTATGTTATTTTTACTTTTGAGTATTTTGTCCAGTAGGGCTTGTCCTAATCTTGATTTGTTAATTGTTTTTTGTGATATTTTGGTTTGTTTTGTGTCTTAATTTTATTATTAATGTTTGATCATTGAGTGGGGGTGTGTGGTGAGGTTTCATTCGGATTCCCCTTGTTGTTCACTATGGAAGTTTTGTAGAATTTCGAGAGTTCCACACATTCCTTTGTAATCTCGCCGAGTCGTGGCGTTCTCCGTACATCGTGTACGTGTGATGTGGTTGGCTTGACAGGGTGAGGTGGACTATGCCTTCTTGGCTCGGTAAGGCGTTTATTGTCGTGCGTCGTTCCGCCTGCTTCCTAGTGGGCGGGGGGTACTACGCTGGGGTCCGATCTGTAGTGCGTGATTTTGCTGTTTTTGGCCGGCCTCTCTTCTTACTTGTGCGAGCCGCTTTGCGAGCTGTGTTTGTTTTGATAGTGAGTTCTGTATTTAGGTGAGGTCTTTATCCGACGCCATGCTGCTTTAGGGTTGGTACTTGCGCTTGGCGGTGTGTACCTATTCTTATGTTATGTTGCCTTAGTCCCACTGGCGTTCGTTCATCTTGCGTAAGCTAGATGTGTGCGTGGTAATTACGGTTTTATTATGGTAGCGGAGCGCCGTGATGGCGTTCCGTTACAGTATGTAGATGTAAGAAAAATATGTAACACTGTATATAAAATAGCTGAGAAACCTAATAAATATCAATCAATCAATCAATCAATATCTATCTCGGCGCGTGCCACTGAAGCAAGGAATAATTCTTCAACTACCTCGCGACACGTGGTACCGGATCACAAGCAACTCGGAACGAGAATCGAACGAGGGCATGGCTAGAAGAAAAATTAGTCATTGCGATGAGCCCCAAAATCCGAGCTCTATTGTAATTCCAAGAATCCTCCGCATAGAAAATTAGACCATCCAGGACCTATATAAGGACGGGAAAATGCCCGAAAAGACAAAGACTTGGGAGCTTCTCTATTTTCCTATTAATAATACTCCCGAGCGGGCGACATCCTGATCACCGTGATTCGAGCATCGACCATTAGAGGCTCTTAATAGAGCCGTTGCCAGCTCGGATATTAACCTCGGTCGCAAGTACCGTTACAATGCTTTACATTTTATTGGTGACTATGATTTGGAGGGTGGGAGTTGATCGGCTCAAACAACGAGAGCCAACGTATTATCGAGGACTCCTGCGCCATATTTTGTACAACGAGAACGTGTATACCGGGTCCACAGCCGTGTCTGTCCAACGAGAATCGACACCTGCCCCCGCGATTCTGGACCACTACGAGACTATTTCTCGAGAGGCTTCCGATACTGCAACCTTCCAGTAAGACCGTCGTTCGTCTCTGCTTTGAGTGTGGGAGTTAGCTCCAGTAGTTTTGGTGAGAAAACCCGAGCGATATTATCGTGACGGCACACTGTCGTGCTGAAAATCTAACGTCTTTTCGATCATGGCGGTCAAACAGCTACCGCCCGGTATAAAAAATTTACAAGTACTTCGCTTCCCGAGAACCAAAGGATCGCCGAAGTGGTTTCATTTCTTTGTTGTTTTTCTTTAATATATTATTACTGTAAATTTGAGTGCGTTAGAGTTCACGTATGGAGCATGAGTGTGTGTTAAATTGAGAGCGAAATTGAGATCGGTCCTGAGATAATGCTTGTTATTTATTTAGTTCTTTCTTTCAATTTATTTATTCTGTGTTATTTAATTAGTTTCGTTTAATCGTTGATTCTGACCGATTCTCTGATTATCTTTTATTTTATTTTATTTTATTTTAGTTTCGTGCGTACCCGATGAGGCGAGTGATTGTATGTGGAGACTGACACGAATGTTTTATAGTTGAGACCAGTCCGAAATATCTTGTTAAATTGTGTAAGGAAAATTGAATTCACGGGAATCTAGTACGTTACCATTTGACGCTTCCCGACCGTTATTCCGAGAGTGCTACCTTGGCTCTCGGCTAATCATTTTGTTTACCGACTGCAATAAATTATTCATTATATTTTTGATTCCCTAACTGCTGTGTTGAGATTTTCTTCGCGAGATACGTCTGACTGACCCATCTCCTCTACCAAGCATCAAAGCTGCAGCGAAGCCGAGCCGGCCCCGTGTATTCCGCGGGCGAGTTAGATTTGTCTCGGGAAATAATTTATTTCTCGGGACTAGCACCCAACACGCGGGAGCACGGGCTTTTGTGACCATCCGGAAGAGCTCGAATTGTTGGAGTTGGGAAAATTGGTTACAATACTTATGCAGTAAAGACATCGTGAAAAAAGATTGAAGTTCCTTGAAGCACACAAGATACAAGAATAGAAACGCAAAATAACTAGAAATTCAAAGTACTAGCGACTTTTAGAAAGTTCCTATACTTTTGATGTGTTTCCAGCATGTCACGTCGTATACGTGACTTCCTCTGTCGTTACGAACATAACGAAAACGTTTCATAACGACGTTATTTTGTTATCGCATTCTGTAACGTCGAAGCATGGCTATTCGGAGTTACAGAATCATACCGTCGTTATGGGATTGCCGCTATATGCGGCAAAATTCTGTATCGTTACCATAACGTTTCGAATCGTTATATTCGTAATGAGTTACAGAATCCTGCTACTGGCAGCATGTCGCGCTCCAAGCTCGAACGACAGAGACGCCTATGTAAGCCGTTAGTAACAGCGATCACCCATCTATGGACGCGCACGCGAACCGCGTGCCTTCGAGGCAATAACCGTCAGAAACGCAACCAGTCTTGTGTATAACGCGTTGCGATTCACTCTGAAAAAATCAATCTACTAATAAAGATAGTTGATGTGTTTGATTACTAGCATCGAAAACGTGTGAATTTGGCATTTATTCTCCGTCCAGCCCAGGTCATCCGGTCACGAGGTTGCTTGACCGCTCCATGCAATCCGGCTGTAAAATCCCTAAATTAGACAATTCTGATTCGTACTAGGGCTGAAAATAAAGCTTTTAACAAATGAGTAAATGGCATTGTACTCTTCATACTCGTATATAGGTTATATACTAAGTGTACAAGTATTAAATGCGGATTTCAGACAACAGATGGCGCACGAATGCAGTTTGGGCTTTGAAGATTTGACACTGCGCCATTTTGTTGTGTCATCAACAAGTGTCAGACGCGCACGAGTGATAAATTGGAAAACTGTGTGCATAGTGTTGTGTTGTGTTCAATATGTCGAAATTTATACCAAACAAAGAGCATTCGTGGACAGCATTAATTTTTTGTTTTCATTTGAAGAAAACTGCTGCCTAATCGTACCGGTTACTTCGAGGAGCTTATGGTGAATATGCTTCATCGCAAGCTATGTGTGAACGATGGTTTTGGCGTTTCAAAAGTGGTGACTTCGATGTTGCAGACAAGGAACGTGGAAAACCGCCAAAAAAATACGAAGATATAAAATTGCAAGCATTGTTGGACGAAAATGATTCGCAAACACAAAAACAACTCGCCAAGCAATTAGGCGTTAATCAACAAGCTGTTTCCAATCGGCTATGAGAGATGGGAAAGATTCAGAAGACCGGTAGATGGGTACCACATGAGTTGAACGACAGGCACATAGAAAAACGCAAAAACACATGTGACATTTTGCTCGCTCGGTACAAAAGGAAGTCTTTTTTGCATCGTATCGTTACAGGGGATGAAAAATGGATTTATTTTGAGAATCCCAAACATAAAAAATCATAGGTATACCTAGGCGCACTATCCACAACGACCGCAAGACCGAATTGCTTTGGCAGAAAGACGATGCTCTGTATTTGGTCGGACCAGAGGGGCGTGGTCTATTATGAGCTGTTAAAACCTGGGACAACGGTTAATACTAAACGTTACCAACAACAATCGACCGCTTAAAAAAAGACCAGAATACCGAAAGAGGCAACACAAATTTATTTTTCTTCATGACAATACTCCATCACATACGGTAAAACCGGTTCGCAACACGTTGGAAGTACTCAGCTGGGAAGTTCTACCCCATGCGGCTTACTCACCAGCCTTGGCTCCTTCTGATTACCACTTGTTTGCATCGATGTATCATTCTTCCGAATCGTAACATGTTTTTTTAGAAAAAAAATCCGCATTTCATACTTGTGCACCTGGTATATATAACATATATGTTATATATAATATTATATATTATAATATTATCGCACGTTGGCTTCACGTGTATCATATCACCATACGGATGTATAAGTATGAGAGAAAACGGTAGACTATCCCACCAGCCTCTCATTCAAACATTGCTCCACCGGAAGAATGCGTGGTAGCCTGTTACGCATGACTGCGAGACGACAGAAAAGGGGTGTGTCATGAGATTCGTTGTGTGTGTGTGTCACATCGATACATCGCCACGTTTTCTTCAGGCGGAAAAAGTAACTACTTTTTCTCTGCCACATCTAAACACGAGTTCTGTGGTTCCCATAGACTTCTATAAGTCTATGGCCTCTCCATGTACATGTTCTCTGTAAATAATCTAGATCCTCTTCACTTTTAATAAAATTTTCTTTTTGTCATCCATAAAGAAGTAAAAAGGTGCGATACAATGAAAAATTAAAATTACCGGCACATACATTAATAAGTAGGAAAAACGATCGAGAAGTTAGAACGATGTCATATTACTTCGTGATCGTTGGACACGATGACAATCCGTTGTATGAAACTGAATTTAATAATGCGAGTAAAGACTCTAAGGTACGTATAAAATTAGAGAAAAAATGTCTTCGAATGAGTTATATTAATAACAACTGATATACTATAGAATTGTTTATGGGTTATAATGAAAATATATAAATTTATGTCTTTTTCTATATGCTTATTATTTTTTAACCAAATGTTGAAAGAAAGAGGACCATGCGCATTTGAATCAGTTTATTGCACACGCTGCCCTTGACCTGGTGGATGAACACAAATGGAAAACCACAAATATGCACCTGAAAGTCATTGATAAGTTCAATCAATGGTTTGTCAGTGCTTTTGTTACTGCTACCCATACTCGTTTTCTCATGGTACACGACAACAAGAATGAGGACGGTATCAAGAGTTTCTTCAGCGAAATGTATGAGGCTTACATAAAGGTGATTTCTTGAGTTTTTGAAACGATTCTAAAGAAAATATTAGTTTCACCTTTGCTGTACCATTCTAATAATCCTTTCTTTTTAGTAGAAAAAAAAATTATATGAAATATTTGGTACATAATATGTACAGGTCGCTAAAAGCCCTTGAAAAATTGAGCTTAGATGAGAATAAAACATTTTTTTCCTCTGAAAGGAAGCTTTGTCTTCATAAACATTTTTTTTCTTTGAGATTGCAATGTCAGTTACTCGAAATCGTCTGAATGGTTAAGAAAGATGGGTTAGAAGAATATGATTACAAGTATATATATAAAGGGTGTCCTAGCAAGAGCGCCGGATTTAAATTTGCCGCCATTTTGTTAATACGATTTGTACGGTGATTTTTTTTTACATTTGTCGTTTTTGCACTCTATCGGCCAAGTTTCGTTGAATTTTTTTAGTGCAGTACGAGAAAATGTGTTCCGAAAATTTAATGCGGCGAAGTGAGTCGAAACCTCTATACTTACACAGATGTGCTGCTTCTCTTTTACTTTGCCGTCAGCACAATGCCAGTTCTATCTCTTTCGCACTCATGAATGTTTCGCCTCCCCTTAAGGGACAACAGAAAGAGAAGCACATCTGTGGAGATATGGAGGTCTCGCTTAGCCTTAAGAGAAGATAACACACTCACACCATGCTATCAGTGTGTGAAAGAGACAGGGGGTATCATATCGCCTTAAGAGAAGGCGAAACACACACCTGCTGACACGAACACATCTAATTTTTTGAGATTTTTTTTTTGTATCACATTGAACAGAATTGAATAAAATTTGGACAGTGGACTGCTCATACGTGAATCTTGTAATTTGAGATCGCTCCTTCTTTCGCTACTTTTGAGACAAGTTAAACATTTTCATATGAAGTAGTGGTGTCAATTATGGAGTTACTGGGAATCATTCGAGTCGTATGAATTTTATGGGATTTTCAATATTTTTATTTGTGACTGCCTTAGGTTTCAAAACTTTCAAGAAAACTTACTTAAACTTGTTATACATGTGCAATAACATTCAATGATGTTTGGTATAATAATGGGCCAAAATGAATAGACAGGTTCGAATTTTGTAGAACATTGCAGTATTCACTTCGAGATTGCACTAGCTTGCAACAGTAGAAGGTCTGTAGTTTGAAAAGGTCTGTGTGTTTGAGAAACACTTTGGAAGTCAAGCTAATATTTAGCGTACAAGTAGACACATATATTGGCTTCATTTCTTGCCATCGTTGTTATAAAATATTGCCAGGAACAGATTTTATGACTCCATGGAGTCGAAAAATGATAAATTCTTCAAAGTTTGTCGTATCTGGCTTTCTTGACCCTTTGAGTGTCCATAATTTGCTATTGACACTTGTGTTTTTGTCGATATATGCGTCAGCAATACTCAAAGGGTTAATAAACTTTTATGAAGAAGTAAAGCAACATTGAAAGGCATTTGACATTGACTATAAAAAAAATTTGTAGGCGAATAAAATCGTACAATAATTAATATTTTTATCATAAATGCATCACTCTATCAGAGCACTGGCTTATATCGTGTTTGTGTGTAAGCCAAAATTAATATTAAGATACTTTGTAATAAAAAGATTTTTTAGTTTACGAACAAGGGGAAAGCAACGTACAAAGTGCATTAGTATCCTTTTGTTTTCTCATAGAGGATGCTCTGTTTTCGTTAAAAAAAGTTTTCTCGAGATTTTGATGTCAGAGTACTTAAACTGATTCAAAACGTCAAGAAATCGTATTTAGAAAAAATGTTGGTGTGTGTGTGAGAGATGAACTTGCAAACTTTAAGTGTCTAATTCCCGAGAAGAGATTACTGGGTCTTTCTGAAACTTTGCACATGAGTCAGTTCCAACCCCCCTCGGCTTGCTACAATTCTCGCTCAAATCGCTATGGGGTGTCTCATTTTATGGTTGTTTGAATTTTTGGAGAAAAGGGTCTGATTTTTCTAACTTTCGTAAGTTTTGAGCTATCGAGTTCAAACTTTCTACAAGAATAGACTAGGGGACAAGGTTGTTCGGTATTATGTTTGGCATGAAACGATGGAGGCGTTCCGATTTTTATTGAATCATGCATTTTCCGAAAAAAAAAATATATTTGCTCAATTTTCGTAAATTTTCATGTATCAAACTCAAATGTGGCATACAAATTGGTTAGGAGAAGAGGATACTTGGTCTTGAATTTGGTGAGCATCGATCGAGGGGTTTAAACTTGATTAAATTTGTAATTTTACTTAATTTTCAATTTTATTAAAAATGTTAATACCACTTCCCCACGAGGAAGCCAGAGTTGAGATAACCATTTCCCGTAGAGAATCTGTGAATCAGCGAGAATCACGGGGAAATAATGTGCAAATTTAAAAATTGCGCCCTTTTTTAGCTTTATCGCAGATAAATCTGTATATTCAAGGGAAAAAAACATCAAGAAAGAATGTTCAAGCATTTTTGTCACTACATTTTCATCACCACATGGAAGCAAGGCAATCAAATTTTGGTAAAGGCGAAATATTTTTCGAGTATTTGGAGCGACTTGTATACTATTTTTCGTGATATATTGCGTTTTTTCTCGCAATAACAGCCTAATGTTCTCGGGTGGGACGTAACATTGGAAAACAAAGGTCAAAATGTTGTCACCCTATGCCATTCACTCACTTGTTGAGCAATTTTATTAAGAACTGTGCATTGAATATGTCTTTCAGTACTCGATGAATCCCTTCTACCAGCCAAACACACCTATACATTCCGTGGGCTTCGAAAAAAAAGCGCAATTATATGGCAGAAAGTATTTGGCTTTGTGAAGGATCTTCGGACGTCCTTGGTGATTTATTAGATACTGGAAGGTACAAGTCGATAAAAATAAATATACTGTTGAAATACCAAGCTGTGGCAGTTTTCTTGGGAAGTTAATAGCCTATTTTATATCTAAGTTGTGTGTTTCTATTGCATTATTGCCCTTTATATAACTGTAAATATGTTTTAAAAATCACACACAAATTTGGTTTTCATTAACTGAACAAATATTTATGAGTATATTTGACGATTGCAAGAGTGTAGCATCTTTTCTCTCCAAGAAAATGTTGGAGTGATTGAATGTGAAGAAAAATTAATTACGTCAAAATACGGTATTAACGATGTTATTTTACCGCGTATAGAAATACGTATGTTAGGTCCTGGCATTTTATTATGTTTTGGTCAATTCAATTTTTTAATTCGGTTGATCGGCATTAAGGTGATAAGACATCACTTCTGTTTCTCAGATCGCCATAAGTGCGAGAGAGCTTATCTGACTATTCAACCGTGGTGGGGACATACAGATTACCGACCGTAGTATTGCATTACCTTAAGGGGAGGCGAAACTTCTATACTCCACCCATGAGTGCGAAAGAGATAGAATTAGTATGGCACTCATGGCGGAGTGCAAGAGAAGCACCACATCTGTGTAAGTATGAAGATTTCGCCTCGTATTAAGGCGATGCGACGCGCCCTCGCCTTCGAATATGCCAAGTCCTAGTCGGTATTTAACTTGTTTGCCTATTTTTTCAAGGGGACGGAATATTTCTGTACAGAAGCAAATTAGGTTAATGTGCGTAACGAATGACAGAGATATACCTAATTTGCTTCATACATTTCTAAATATTAGCTTATCGAAGAATTCAGCTCATCGTTTCAAAACGCGCCGCAAAGACGCTGAGAAATGGTTTAAAATTGAAGCTCAATTCCGACAGCTCACCTCATAACTTTCAACACCTTTTTCTCGAGATCAGAGTTTTGTAGGGACGTCAGAAGAATCGGGCTCACTGCCTGAATGCGGTACGGGCTGAGACCAACAAATCCGACATTTGTCAGGAAATCGCAGTCCGAAAAAATGTATTAGAAATGGTTAGTATTTCTGTCTCTCTTGCACTTACGGATTCTCGGACCAAGGATCACGTGACTTGAGCCTCTTGTAAGGTAATGTGTTATCCCTCGATCAGCAACAAAAACTTTAGTGCAAATTTCGCTACTACGACAGATTTTTTGTTTAAACGAGGGAACGTCTCATCTTTTATTCGAAATGTCAATCGTGGCGGGGAAATTCGCGATAGGTAAATTCAGCTATCTCTTGCACGTGCGATCTCAAAGAGACAGGCGACGCTCTAGCACATCGTCGTCAGGTGAGACGATACATGTATATGTGCTAGAGAGATAGGAGTAAATGTCGCTTCATGGCGGAGTGAGAAGACCTAATGTATCAACCTAAAACACCTAATGTGTGTAGTCTCCTCTTCCTTGTGTCATTGCATCGAATATAGAGGTATGGTCGGCCTTAAGGGAATGCTGGAGTAGATTTTTTTATCGACTTTAGTCGGTAAAAAAATAAATAATAAATATAAACCTTTCTGGAACTCACATACATAAAAACGGACCGGATGTCGATTCTTTGAGGTTCTCTGTATTGTACATTTCAGTATCGTTACAACGTCGATTCCACACACGTAATCCACGTAAAGTGTATAGTGCGTTCACGTAGTCTGTCTATTCTCGTTATCGTAATTCCTTGCCGTAAGTAGACAGACTACGTGAACATGGGGAAATACGGGGCAAAACCGGCAGCGGGGTGAAGAACTTCTCATAAAAACGGCATTTAACCGTTTTCCAACGTTTTTTGAACAGGAAAGCTTTCAAATTTTTATTTAGAAATTTTATTTTAGTTTATTTCGGCAGCTTTAATTTCGGAAACGGTTATATAACTCTAACGGTATGTATAACTCTAAAATATTTAAAAACTGCAGTATTTGGCCACAGGAAAAAAAATTATATCAAGTATAATTCAGTAATCCAAACCAGATTTTACAACAAAAACAAAGATATTTTTTCTTAAATGGAGCACGTTCGACATCGTTTGTTGACATAATTTCCTCAAATTCCGAACATGAATAATGAATTTTCAGTATTGTTTTGATGATTGTGTATCCTATAAATCAAGCTTTGCCAAAAGTTCTAGTTTGTATGCATATTATGTAAAAATTCGTGTTTCTGGCAGCGAATAGCTTTAACATATGGTAGTTCAGATTTTGAAATATTTATTTTTTGAAAATGCTATTACTTCAAAAATATTTAAGTAAATGAGCTAATATTTTGTGCATAACTTGAACACAATTTTGCGATCTTTCATACTGATTCTTAGAAGAATGTAGTGAATGATTGCGAAAAATTTAACATCTACACGGTTTGTGGTAACTATTATATTATAACAACCAGTATTGACTTGTAAATAGCGACAGCTTTTTCACACTAATTTGAAAAAACATTGATTTCATTTTATTCTGGTTGTGGGAGAAGGAGGAATTAATATTACTACAGGAAAGCCGTGCGCGTCCTAACCTATCTTCACTATTCAAAGTTTAACAAGCTGTGCGCGTCATAACCTCTATATGGGGCATTCTTAGTGAAAATGACCTGTTTTTTCCCTTGTATTTTTTTTCCTTTTAGTATGTTGTAGGGCAATATAAAAAAACACTGTACAGAAATTTTTAGATTTTTTTCGTCATTAGATTGGTCACAGATAGCAAAATAGTGATTTTTCAAAAAGGACGTTTTTTTTTCGGTTTTAAATTTTAGAGTAAATTCTTGGATAAAAAGCAAAAATTTTCCATTTTTTGTCACGATGGGCAAGCCCATCGGTAAAGACCTAAAAAAATAATTAGATCTACGGTAATTATGCCGTTTTGTGGCTTTTCCCAAATTTTAACTTTTTTATTTACCAAAAGCTATATTTAGTCATAAATGTGAGTAAATAGTAGAAGAAAGTTGGAAAAATGTCAATTTAAAGTCAATTTACCAGAAAATTCGAAAAATTGAAGAAAAATCGTTGGAAAACAAATTTTTGATATAGTTTTACTACTTTTTCCATAATATTCTTCTAATTGAAAACAAAACGCATTTGTGTGCAATGAAAATTCAGTGAATTATAGTTAAAAAGCTGAAATTAGGCAATAATCACTAAACTCGATATTTAATTATATTAATAATCAATACATTAACTATAAATTTTCCACAAACAGACAACAAAATACACATATACATATACATATCTATTGTAACATAGTTACATGCGTTAGAGCGATATTGTAATTCCGACCGGCTAGAAGAGCACGAATAATATTTGAGAGGTCCCGAAAACACCTGTGCGACAGACTCGGTACAGGCGTACCGAGTTTTGCGGGCAATAGGCCATCGCCCCTAATGCAAAAACTAGAGCTGTCGCCGCTCCGAAATTCCTTCGATAACGAAAACAGCAGGTCAGCGACCGGACGGCCTTGCTGGGAGGCGAGGGGAAGGCGGTAAGCGCGGCAACGGCGTACCGCAACAGTCAGGAAATGCTTTAAATTTCAAAATTATTGGCAGAGGGGACTGAGGCAAGGGGAGGCCTATAAAAGGCCAGCGCGGGGAGAGAGACGGGCTCTTAGCGAAGTCGTTTAAACAGTGGAGGTACGAAAATTGAGAAGAGAAAATTCTAATTAAAAATCAAAATTCAAAAGTTATTTCAAATCATACCTATCGTAGCGTCTGTGTTCACTCCAGAAAATAAAATCAGTGGGTAGTGCTCAGAGACGAGAAAGTGCCCAAATCATTAACAATATAGTGTAAAAAATTATCGATTTATCACAATTGAACTAGACGACGAGTTAAATAGAGTAGATGCGTAGGAATAATTAATACAATTAAGCAAGTAGTTTCTAAGAGTTTTCAAGAGAATAGGATTAAGTGGATAAATTCGAGTATAGAAGATAAGTGCATCATATCAGGCGAACAGATTCCGGAAATAAATTAAATAAACTGGGTTTTAAACCTACGAATGGAGGAAAATTGCAAGAACGTATGAGTAGAAAAGAGAGAGAGTGAAAGTAATACGGGAAAGAAAGAGAAAAGAAGTGTAAATAGAGTTGATACACTATCCAAGTAGTGGCTGTGTGTGCGAGGCGGTGTGTGTGTGTGACGAGCCAAGCTGAGACATTGGCACGTAACCGTAGCTCGAGCCCCAGAATACCGAGAATTTCGGTTCAAATAAGTAGAAATGATAATAAATATAATCGAGGGAATTCCCTAAATTTGATACCGAGTGGAATATAGAATTAAGACAGGTAGAGGATAGATATTGGTAGAATTAAATGCATAGGATTAATAAATATGAATAAGCAAATCCCGGATAGAAAAATATAAATGATAAAGTGTGTAAAAGTGAAGCAAGAGTAAAAGAAAAAGAATTGTGAACCGAGTTCATACACTCGGTAAAAGGAGCAAGTGCTATGCGAGTGACGGATGGTATGAGTATGTCGGTGTGTCAAACGTACAGAAATACTGCGGTGCGAAGAGAATAATAAACTCTCGAGGGCACCAAGAATAGGTGCACACGATTATAAAAATATAATCATAGAAATAATCGCTAGAATTACGAAATTAGTATAAGATTCAAATGAACGTAACTCGGAAGTGCCGTTTTTTATGAAACTATTTTCTTCAAATAAAGCCGTACTGTAAACCACCATGAAGTATAAATTAATTAGTTATGTGTCGAGCCCAAAAACCCCACGATAAATAAAAATTTATGTGAACGTGAACAAATTACCGTTACACTATATACATATCATATCCTCATATATATATTGTAACGGTAATTTTTCTACGTTCTCATATATTTTTATCTATCGTGGGGATTTCGGCCTCGATCACAGGACTAATTAGTTTAGACTTCGTAGTGGTTAACAGTAGGGCTTTATTAAAAAAAAATAGTCTCATAAACAAGAACACTCTTTAATTACGGTCACTCGAAATCTGTATAATGATTATTTTGACGTCGTAATTCTAGCGATTATTTCTACAGATATTTTATTATTTCGGTGCACGAATTCTCAGTATTCCTCAGAAGTCTGTTATGGTCCGGTACAACGGTATCACTGTATATTCGATACGCATATATCTTACAGCTGGCTATTTTTGCCTCGCACTCACTCCTTCGATAGAGCGTATCAGCTCTATTTACAATTCTTCCTCTCTTTTACTCTTATCCTGCGACAGTATCTCGCTTCACTCGCGATCTTGCTCCGCATTCGCTTTTTTTGTAGAGTGTATCAACTCCACTTACAATTCTTTCTCTTACACTCGGGTTTCGCTCGTACACACTTTATTCATATCTGTTAATCCTATGCATCTTAGTTCTACCTATTTCTTATTCTGTACTTTTCCTAATCCTATCTTTTATTCTGTAACAAAATTTGGGAATTCCCTCGATTTTATTTATTATTATTTCCTCTTATTGGAACATAAATTCTTGGTATTCTCGGGCTCGTACCTCGATGGTGCGTTGACGCCCTGGTATTCCCTCGCTACCCACACACACACCGCCTCACGCACACGCTCACTACATTGACAGAGTGTATAAACCCTGTTTACAATTTTTTTCTCGTTCTCTCCCGTTGTACTTTCACTCTTTCTCTCTTCAACTCACTCGACTCTGCGCTACTCGTTTATTTTGTAGGTCTATAGACCAGATTATTTAATTTAATCCGTCCGCTAAATCTGATGCACTTCCTCGATATGAGCTAAAATTTGCCTCCTAATTCTATTCCATACAAAACTACCGGTTTATTCGCCCAAACCTATTTCTATACCCTTATACCATTTAACTTATCTACTAGTTCGATTTCCATAACCGCATACCTTATTTGCGGCCTTACGGTCTCTTTCTGATTCAATCTTTTTCTCTCGCCTGTTTGAGGTCTGTCTTTTTCCACGGGTCTTGGTCTGTCACTCACTTGTTTGCCTGTTCGGCCTATACACGGACTCTACTTTGTTTTATCTTTTTATCGCTTTTAATAATTTCACTGTATAGTAGTACTTTTGACTGTTCTTTTTCTGTGATCTTTACTAAAACAAGCCTATTGTGCCAAGAGACCTCCTCTCTCCCCGCACCGCCTTTTATAGGCCTCCTCTTGCCGCAGTCCCCTCTGCCTATTTTTCATCATAAATTCATAATTTCGACGTATATCGGCGGCTTCTCCGATCTGTCGCTGCCGCGCTCACCGCCTTCCCCTCGCCTCCCAGCAAGGCCAGCTGGTCGCTGACCCGCTGTTTACGTCAGCGAGGGAATTTCGGCGCGGTGACAGCTTTCGTTCTTATATCGGGGGCAATGGCCTATTGCCCGCAAAACTCGGTACTCCTGTACCGAGTCTTTCGCTTAGGTGTTTTTATACCTCTTAAATATACTCGGGCTCTTCTAGCCGTTCGAAATAACGATCGGTGCTCGCGAATATACCTCTGTTCTGTCGCATCGATCGTTATCGCATTAAGCCCTACGCTAATCAGTGTAATTATGTTACAATATGTATATATACATATACATATTTTTTTTCAATAGCGAATCAACAAAAGCATCGACTACTCAGATACAAGCTACAAGATAAAAAAAAACAAATGCGCAAACATGTAAAGAATATCGTGAGAGAGAAAAATTAGAAGAAATTGAAAAACCTAAAACGCATAAGCAAAGATCTAAAGAATATCGTGACAAAAAAAAACAAAAACAACAACAAACTAATTGAAATACACCTGAAAAATACTGATCATCTTCGACAAAGATCTAATGAAGAAATTAAAAAACCTACAACTGATGCACAACAAACATTACACAATATAACAATAAAGAAACAAAACATTGAATTACAGCAGCAAAATACAGACCATCTTCCAAGGTAACATATCACATTATAAATATTTACATTTACCGCTTATTAATTTTATTTATTAAAGATTATCATCAGTATTAGCTGATATATATATTTATTAATATTTTTAAAATTATTTTATTTTATTGTTTTATTTTATGTTGATATTATAGCATCTCGACTACAAGTCGTACTGAATATATGAAGGAATATCTACGGAAAAGAAAATTAAAAAATCAAAGTATTCAATAAAATACCTTGCTTGCAAAACATCATTCAGATGCGTAAGTAATTTATTTATCTTTCTACTGTATATTCTCTGTGAAATATAATTTATATTTGTTCGATATTTTTTTGTATGGTTATTTTTAGATCTCCCGAGAATTGCAATTCACAAATGCAAATATGTGACCATCCAGAACAAATAGAGCAAAATAATGCATTCCAAGCTCCATATCAGCAGCGTAGCAACTGTGCACACCCACAAGTTCTTTTTGAACCGTATCTTTTTTACAAGAGTTCAAGAGGCTGTCGTTAAATAAACTACAAACGAAAGCGCAAACCATCATTGATTTCATTGGTAATAAAAGAGATATCTCATTGTATACTCTCAACGTTCAAAGCCTTCCCAAACATTCGATTGATTTAAATGACTCCGTTACACAAAAAAGCGACATTTTATTACTCTCCGAGACGTGGTTGGACAATAAAGAGGAATGTGAGGTACTAAATTTTAATTGTATTACTCACTTTAAACGTGATTCTGTTCGTTCGGGTGGAGTTGCAATATATCAAAACAAAAGTGATACGGCTAATGTTGTAACACCAAATATGGAGGTAATAATGAACAATATTCGGGACTTGCAAGTAAGATCTACAAATGTTGCAGATTTATGTGCAGCAGAGTGTGTCATGGAAAACGGTGTCACCTTAATCATAGCAGTCATCTACGTATCACCGAATAACAAAATAATAGATATTCAACAATTCATTCATAGAGCACTGTTTGATTATTCTAAAGATGTATCTCAAACGCCTAGCAGATACAACAAAAATTTTAATAAACTTCCACTCATTTTGGCTGGCGATTTCAACATCAACTTTTCTGATAAAAAGTCAATGCTATTGTTACAATTTCTTTTGGATGAATTTGATTTAAGAATTAACAATGATCCAGCAGAATCTACAGCAAGATACAATACCACTATCGATGCAGTTTTTTCGAGACACTTACATAACATTCAATCGCAAACATATGTGTCCTATTTTAGTTATCACAAACCAATCATTACTACGATTGACTGTACAGATTAGGTTTATATTTAGTTTATATTTTTTTGTCCAATAATTAGTAATAAAAAGTTTATTCCTAAAAAATATATTAATTACAATTTTATTACCATTCCTTCATTTATTTCATTTTTTCATTTAATTACTCTCCAACGCTGTTAATTTATTTAAATGTGCCTCTTATTTAATACATAATATATTGTAACGGAACGCCATCACGGCGCTCCGCTACCATAATAAAACCGTAATTACCACCCACACATCTAGCCTACGCAAGACAAAAGAACGCCAGTGGGACTAGGACAACATAACATAAGAATAGGTACACACCGCCAAGCGAAAGTACCCACCCCAAATCAGCATGGCGTCCTATACAGGCCCCACCTATAGACAAAAACCACTATCAAAACAAACATAGCTCGCAAGAAGCTCGCACAAGAAGAAGAGGGGCCGGCCAAATCAGCACGCTACAGACCAAACCTCAGCGTAGTACCCCCCGCCCAGTAGGAAGCAGGCGGAACGACACGTAACAACAAACGCCTTACCCAGCTAGGAAGACATAGCCCGCTTCACCCGTTCAAGCCAACCACACCACACCTACACGATGCGCGGAGAACGACACGATACGGTGAGATTACAAAAGAATTTGTGGAACTCTAGAGATTCCACAAACTTCCAAGAGTAAAACGACAAGGGGATTCCACATGAAACCCCACCACATACCCCCACTCAATGATCAAACATTAATAACAAAATAAAGGCACAAAACGAACCTAAACATTACAACAAACAATTAACAAATCAAGACTAGGGCAAGCCCTAACCGGATAGAATACTCTATAGCAAAAATAACACAAAAACCAGGAAAGACAGCTAGAAAACACCTGGTAAAACACCAAACTCACAATTATTAAACAAGTCTAGCGCAAACCAAATCAGAACGTAAACCAGGAAATACATACGAAGCATCAGCAAAACCACACATGAAAATAAGTAGTAAAAACATGCATTAAACAATAAAAAGCTCTCAGGAAAAGTTTGAACCTCCTGCGGGTAGAAATTTAACACAGGCCAACAAATTCAACCTCGCTGGAACCGCGGTTCAAACCCAGAGAAGACAAAGCCCGGCTAAATATAGAAATAACGGTACACCAATACACCACCCCGCACCTCCTTCACCTAGTGATTGAAGGGCGACAAACATAACATGACATACCCAAAAACACCCCCTCAGGGCCCATCCACTAAACTATATAAACCACGACCGGACAAGCCTCGGGGCTCTTGTTGAAAATCTGTTCTTCAAGACGAAGCGCTGCCCGACAGCCACAATAAATTCATTTTAAATTCAGAATGTAACACAAAAAGCAGGCTTTTGATCAAACGATTCCCCTGCATCGCGCCTTGGCCATCGTTTGACCAAACGCAGCTATCTCGATAAAGACTAACAGTTTGGGAAAAATCTTGTCAGAAACAGTATTCATTCTCTTAACCGATTCCCTGGCATCGCGTCCTGGCCGTCGGTTGAGTGAACGAATTATCTAGGATACACTGCGAGGAAAGGGCTCCCCTGCATTGCGCCTTGGCCGCCCCAATCGCAGCGTTAGGGCACTCTGCATTAACGTGTCCCCACGCATAGCGCCGTGGCTACACGTCTTCTGCAGAGTGGAGAAGCACGTGTGTCTCCAGGTTTAGGGAGTAGCATCCCGGCTTGTTGCACCACGCGCAACCGATTCGTAGGGTGTACCTGCGTGGGTGGCACCACGTCAGGGCCAGCACCAACTACCTCCTGTGACGAACGAATACCCAGGCCAATTGCACCAATTAAAAAACCTAATTGTAAAGCCCCTAAGGAGCAATAAGGTGGCTTAATTGAGAGCAACTAAAGGCTCCAGTATCCGGGGTATAGGAAGAGCTAGTGGGTCAAGCTGCGAACCCGGTATCGGTTGCGAACAGCGAGCTATAGAGAGGGACCCAAACAATAACAAAGACGAGTAGAGATAGGTAGGTAAATTCACACTCCTTCCCCCCTCGCACTACACTCGCGTCCCTACTATACACTCACCGCGCAACCATCAGAAAGGGGTAGCCTTACACGGCAGATCACGCGTACGGGCATCTACAAAACAATAACACCCTCTAGCATGACAACTAGCTAGAGGTCCAATGATTAAAAACAAGGCTGACCAGTACTTCTAGCGAAGGTACCAAGGAACGCCCCGTATGAGGACTAAGCCGGCAGCAAATAAAGATAGGCCACACACCGTACGCCTCACATAGAGACACGCGAAGCCCCTGATTCGACCAACCATATCCTAGAACTTAAAAAAAAAATTCAAAATCACAACAGCATAAATTCTTTAGATAATTTGAGTGTTGAGCTCCGTAGAAGCGACACTACGTCACTTTACGAATACTAAATTCACTACCGGAAGAGACTGGAAATTATTCCATTTACATAGTTTAGGAAAAGTGCGTTTAAGCAAACGCGACAACCCATTTAGAAAAATAAATTGAGTGTAAAGCTCCGTGCAAGTGATATCTAATCACTTCACGAATGGTAGAATCGAAACCCGAATTGAGACTGGAAATCATTCCATTTACGTAGTTTTAGAAAAGTGCGTTTAAGCAAACGCGACAACCCATTTAGAAAAATAAATTAAGTGTTAAGCTCCGTGCAAGTGATATCTAATCACTTCACGAATAGTAGAATCGAAACCCGAATTGAGACTGGAAATCATTCCATTTACGTAGTTTTAGAAAAGTGCGTTTAAGCAAACGCGACAACCCATTTAGAAAAATAAATTGAGTGTTAAGCTCCGTGCAAGTGACATCTAATCACTTCACGAATGGTAGAATCGAAACCCGAATTGAGACTGGAAATCATTCCATTTACGTAGTTTTAGAAAAGCGCGTTTTAGCAAACGCGACAACCCATTTGAAAAAATAAATTGAGTGTTAAGCTCCGTGCAAGTGATATCTAATCACTTCACGAATGGTAGAATCAAAACCCGAATCGAGACTGGAAACTATTCCATTTACGTAGTTTTAGAAGAGTGCGTTCTAGCAAACGCGACAACCAATTAAAAGATAAATTGAGTGTTAAGCTCCGTAAAGTGATATCCCATTATTTTACGAATTATAGAGTCAAAAACCCAGACACACCGGAAGCAATTCCACATGCGTAGCCTGTAGGAAAAATTCTGTAAGCGAACGTAAAGATCGTACAAACAACGAGATCATCCCACAAACATCCTTCCTACCTTGTCTGAACTAACAATCAATCAAAGTATCAAATAATTCCGTGCCTTCAGCACCATAAAGAAAAGAAAGAATTACCCAATCAGTCAAAGGACCAATGATGAGAGGGTAACAAAATCGCCGGTCTCACAAGGACTAATGCGACACGATAAAAACCTAAACTGAGGTCTCACAAATAACAACAATAAAAAACAACAACCAAATAGATTGATCGCCTATCTATAAAA
Source organism: Cylloceria caligata (assembly GCA_963942595.1). Lineage (NCBI taxonomy): Eukaryota > Metazoa > Arthropoda > Insecta > Hymenoptera > Ichneumonidae > Cylloceria > Cylloceria caligata. Next base: position 56,198,338 of record OZ012706.1, on the reverse strand, counting down.
ACACAGACATTTCTCACTCCATCCAGCCCAGAGCACGAACCGGTTTCGAGCTAACTCCCTCGTCCACACGATCTCGAAAGAAACCGCTCGAAACAAAATTAAAAACTACGCGATTTCACGCCACCTCCTGATAAGACGCGCGTAACAACTGAAGCTGAAAAGTGTGTAAAAATCGCGAAACGTTTCAATATAGTGAAAGGAACTTCGTTCCAACCGGATGTCCCACCGACACCTTTTCTTTTATTTTTTATTTATGCAAATTTCTTGTGGTCTTTTATGAGAATAATCCTTAGCTTTATCGGTAACAAGTATAGATGAAAAGATTCCAACAGAAAAGAAATAAAGGCGACCATGTGTCTGGACTACTTCTAAAAGAAAAAGCAATGCAGTTAAACAAAAACTACAGGGTTCTAAAAATACCTCACAAGGTTCAAGGAACATCACTGCCTTCACCACCTTGCAGTCCAAGGAGGAAGACTTTCTGCTGATAAGGACGCGAGTGACACATTCTGTTCGACATTTTATGAACAAATGCAAGCACAATGATGCACAATGTACCAGAGTTATTATGCGGATGAGACTGGTCTATAGTGGAAAACATGACCAAGCAAAACGTTTGTTGACTACGATAAGTCGCGAGTTATGTAATGTCCCATAGTTGTGTAAATGTTGGTAGCACGCACAAACGGCCACTTAGTTATGGGTTATTCAGTGAAGCCTCGGTGCTTTAAGTACATATAAACGAATCCTGTAAAATACACAGTTTAAACAACGCTGGGATGGGCAGACAAAATATTACAGAGTAGTGCACAGAGATTTTTTGCCCAAAATTGCATTGTCAAAGTGGCAGTAAGTGGATTCTACTTCTCGACAATGCCATACATTCATCAGCGGAGGTAATTAACGGATTAAGCGATTTGAACAAAGCGCTGTGCGTGTCATCGACTGTTACTTCTCTTATCCAGTTAATGGATCAGGGAGTAATTGAAAAAGTAATGAAGGTTTATCGGATATATTTCCTCCTAGAGTTGCTGCTTAATGAATGTGAACTGATATTAGGGTTTCTGAAAGGTTGGAACATTTTGTAGTGCTGCTTTTATGCCGCAGAGGCTTAGATAATGGTGATCATCAATAATTTGAGAACTGCTTAACCCCTTGCACTGCGCTGAAATTCGGAACAAGCCGTGCCTAACTTCAGACGTTCCCTAGCAGATTGAACAACCATACTTTAACCTACAAAAGACCACAAAAAGACGTCTTTTTCAATGGTCGAAAAGTGTTTGAGAAACGACGTCTTTTCATGGTCTTTTTCCTTGTACTTATGACCTCTGGAACGGTCTTTATTCAGCGGTTTGGTCTTTTCACGGTCTTTTAAAAGATCGTGAAAAGACGCAAGGTCTTGCACGATCTTCTATGACCTTTCATGGCCTTGGTCGCCTTGCGGTCTTTTTATGGTCTATTGTCGTCTTTTTGCAGTCTTTTTATGGTCTAAAATCTCGCACTTTTCGGCGGTCGCTTTTTCGGTCTTTTCAGCGTCGTCCAATCTGCTAGGGTTCTTGTTTAGCCCGAGATTAAGACCACGAGTACGGCTCGTGATATTCATGTTTGGACCGAAATATCAATTACGAGCCATACTCGTGATATTCACGGTTAACATGAAATTAAACAACGAGCCTGACTCGTGATATTCAAGTTTGGCCTAAAATTTTCATCACGAGTCAGACTCGTGAAAATAGTGCAAGGGGTTAAAAAAATATGTTTCTGGGCTATTTTACTACGAGCAATGGGTTCATTAGTAACGACATCCTGGATGTCAATATGTTTACAAAGATAATACAGCGACCAATGCCTTAACAATGTTAGGGTTTGATGCCCGCAATGGTAGTGTGAATGCACCCGTTCACATCTGGCCATTACTTAGCGGTGACGAGATTCTGTTCCCAGAAGACAAGGCGATCGACATGGTTCCAGACAAAATGGTACTTAAATTTTGACAGGTGCACAAACCTACAAGTTTCCAAATTTATCTATCGAGTGTGTCCTGTATTCATATCTTCCCGTCGATATAGTAGTTATGGACAGTCGTCTTTCTACGATCTCTTTGTCGCTTGCACGCTTCTGCCGGCGGAGGTTGGTTCCTCAGTGGTTACATTTATTCTGTATTTTTTAGATATAATGTTTGAGACTAAGCCAAATGAAAGAGTTTTTGCCACTTTTATCTATCGGCTTCCACATAACCTAAAAGTTCGCCATTGATCTCGTCACGATCCTAGCTCGCACCTCAGCGGCACAGAACATAAATGTACATGAAAGTACAGGACTTTTAGAAGCATTTCGTACACTTTTTTGGGGTGATCGGTTAGTGATATACATTGAAACGTTTCGCGATTCTATGCACTTTGAGTTTATTTCTTATTCCGCGCGTCGTTAAGCGGCTTAGTGAAATCGCGTAGTTTTTAAATTTTATTTCGAGCGAGGTGCCTCCCAGATCGTAGGGAGAGGATAGGCTCCTCGAAACCGGTTCGTGTTCTGGGCTGGATGGGATGAGAAGTGTCTATTGTTTTATGGATTTGCAAGCAATCTCTTAAGTTGTTATTAATATTTTTTATTGTTTTTGGTTGTGAGACCTCAGTTTAGGTTTTGTTGCTTCGCATTTGTCCGTGACGGACATGCGGTTTGTTACCCTTTCATCATTGGTTTTTGTATTGATTGGGTAATTTTCTTTTCTTTATGGTGCTGAAGGCACTGATTGTTTGGTAATTGTCTGACTGTTTGTTAGTTTAGAAAGAGGATGGAAGGACGTTCGTAGGACGATCTGGTCGTTCGTACGGGTTTTTAACGTTCGCGTTCGGGTTTTTAACGTTCTACGTATGCGGAATTGCTTCCGGTATTCTGGGTGGTTGACTCGATCGTTCGTATGGTGATGAGGTACCGCCTATACGGAGCTCAACACTCCATTTATCTATTTCGCGGTTATCGCGTTTGCTAATACGCGAATATCGAATATTATGTCTGTGGAATTTATTAATTTGTGTATTTCTCGAATTTTTAGGATATCGTTGGCCGAATCCCGATGGCCATTGGTGCTCCGCGTGTCTCTATTAGATGTTACAAGGTGTGGCTTATTCGCTGGGCTTAGTCCTCATACGGGGCGTTCCTTGGTACCTTCGTTAGATGTACCGGTCCGCCTTGTTTTTAATCATCGGACGTCTAGCTGGTGACATGCGATTTGGTATGTTATTGTTTTGGAATGCCCGTTCGTGAGATCTGCCTTTTGAGGCTCCGTCCTGCTAATGGTCGCGCGATGAGCTTATAGTAGGAACGTGAGTGTCGTGTGGTGGGGTGAGGTATGTGATTTTACCTACCTATCTTTACTCGTCTTTGTTATTGTTTGGGTCCCTAGCTATAGCTCGCTGTTCGCAAAAGAGACCGGGTTCGCAGCTATGACCAACTAGCTCTTCCTGTACCCCGGATACTGAGGCCTTTAGTCGCACTTGATTAAGCTACCTTATTGCGCCTTTAACGGCTTTACAATTTGGTGTCTTAATTAGTGAGATTGGCCGAGGTATCCGTCCGTAGCAGGTGGTAGTTGATGCTGGCCCTGACGTGGTCCCACCCACATAGGTACACCGTACGAGTCGATTGCGCGTGGTGCAACAAGTCGGGATGCCACTCCCTTAACCTGGAGACACACGTGCTTCTTCACTCTGCAGAAGACATGTAGCCACGGCGCTATGCGTGGGGACACGTTAATGACAGAATGCCCTAACGCTGCGATTGGGGGCGGCCAAGGCGCAATGCAGGGGAGCCCTTTCCTCGCAGAGTATCCTAATTAATCCGTTTACTCAACTGACGGCCAGGACGCAATGCAAGGGAATCAGTTGAGCAAAAGAATACTGTTTGCTACCAAGATATTTCTCAAACGGTTAGTTCTTATCGTTATAGTTTCGTTCGGTCAAACGACGCCCAAGCGCAATGCAGGGGAATCGATTGACCGAAAGAACACTGTTTTCGTTACATTCTGAATTTAAAATGAATTTAGGATGGCTGTCGGGCAGCACTTCGTTTTGAAGAACAGATTTTCAACAAGAGCCTCGAGGCTTGTCCGGTCGTGGTTTATATAGTTTGGTGGATAGACCCCGAGGGGGTGTTTTGTGGTGTGTCACGTGATGTTTGTCGCCCTTCAATCACTAGGTGAAGGAGGTGCGGGGTGGTGTGTCGATGTACCGTTATTTCTATATTTAGCCGGGCTTTGTCCTTTCAGAGTTTGAACCGCGGTTCTAGCGAGGTTGAATTTTGTTGGTCTGTGTTAAATTTCCACCCGCAGGAGGTTCAAACTTTTCCTGAGAGTTTTTTCAGTTTGATTAATGTTTTTTTACTAATTGTTGTCATGTGTGATTTTACTTATCCTTTGTGTGTTTTTCCCTGTCTAACTTCTGGTTCGAAATTTGCTAGGATTGATCAATTATTGCGAATTTGGTGTTTTATAATGCGTTTTTCAGATGTTCTTTCTAGATTTTTATGTTGTTCTCGCTTTCGAGGGTTTATCCGGGTAGGGCTTGCCCTAATCTAAATTTGTTAATTGTTTTTTGTGATATTTCGTTTTGTTTTATGCTTTTATTTCGTTATTAATATTTGATCCTTGAGTGGGGGTATGTGGTGAGGTTTCATGTGGAATCCCCTTGGCGTTTATTCTTGAGAATTTGTGGAATTTCAGGATGTTGGAAAATCAGCTGGCGCACGGCGATCGATAATCGTCGTGCGCCTACCTGTTGCGCTGCTCTACCACGCGTTGTTCGGTTGAGTCGAAGATAGCCGAGGCATGGGCTTCGCGAAGCCGAGGATGCGCCTCGTTGGCACGCCGCGTCGAGCGAGAGGATGTCTCTCTCGCTTGACTTCGGTTTCGCTCACCGGCTATCTCGCTCAACTGACTCCAGCGCTCAACGTAAAGTTCATACTCGCAGCCATCTTGAAAATTTGGCACTTTTTCGCTACACATCCACTGGACAGCACACGCATCCATAGGACTCTCAGGCTTTTTCCACGGACATTATTCATCGGACTCGCTCAACCTCTCGCTCTTCAGGACTCATTGCTCAAGGTAAGAGTGCTCTGGCATAATTATGTATTAATTCACTGTCAGAGAGGAGAAAATGGTACATCAGCACTGGGTCTCACTTGTGGCGTGCGTTGCAGCACATGCTGTACCACGTTCTCCTCATGTTATTTTGCCGGCTTAATTAATATAATTAAGCATGTGCCTCATATTCACTGTATTTTCCCCCAGTAAATCTGCTGGGAAAGTACAGTGAATATTTTTTGCTCAACCGTACAGCCTCATTCTATGTTGTATTGTGCTACGCAGTGTCGACTGCGTAGCTGTTCGCACACAAAATTACTGCACTCAAGCAACGTTAGTTGTATGTGCTCTCATTAATTCATTGCAACCACTCTGCAATACACTGCTGAGTGGATGCAGTGAATTACACTCAGTAGCATCGGCGTGTCGTGCTGCGTAGTCCTGACTGCGTTGCACGCACCGCTGTCTCAAAATTACATTCAGCACACAATTGATATAATTGTGTGCTGCTTACATTATCACAACAAAATTCTATTCGCCAGTTTAATTCATGTTTCACACTCACTGGTCTTAGAGGGTCGTGCTGCGCAGTTATCACTGCGTTGCACGCACCGCTCTCTCATGTTAAAACTCAGCGCACAATTAATATAATTGTGTGCTGCTCACATTCTGAGTCCAAATTCTATTCAGTTGTTTAATTTTATAATTTTGTATTTAAACTAAATTTACATTTTGGACAAATTTTCTAAATTAAAGGTTTTTGGTATAAATTTTCAATAATTTTGTTAAACTGGTATCATTTGAAATTGTATTTTGAATACTGCGAAGGAAGGCAGAAATAAACCGCTTCCTCAGCATAACATCTATGTGTCTGGTTATTTTCCTCTTGTCTCGAGTGAGTTCTCATCCCGTTTTCAATATATCTACAGATCAGTCAAGCTTCATCCGGACGGATTCTCAACATTTTTGTTGATTCTCAACACAGGAGTTCCACTAATTCTTTTGTCGTTTCACTGCATTGTGGCGTTCTCAGCGCATCGCGTCGGTGTGGTGTGGTTGGTTTAAAGGGTGAGGCAGACTATGCCTTCTTAGTACGGTAAGGCGTTTGTTGTTACGCGTTGTTCCGCCTACTTCCTAGTGGGACGGGGATTACTACGCTGGGGTCCGGTCTGTAGTGCGTGCTATTGCTGCTTGACTTGCCCCTCATCTTGCTCGTGCGAGCTTCTTCCGAGCTGTGTTTGTTTTGATGGTAGTTTATTTTATTTAGGTGGGGCCTATGTCTGACGCCATGCTGTTTCGGGTGGGTACTTGCGGTTGACCGTGTGTACCTACTTTTGTACTATGTTGTCCTAGTCCAGCCGATGTTCGTCCGTTCTGTGTTTGCTTCTTTTGTTAATAGATAATCTACTTTTCGGATGATTCTTTGTCTTTCCTATTAGTTGTGATCTTTGTCTGTTGGTGTAGGCTAGATGTGTGGGTGGTATTAAGGTTTTATTTTAGTAGCGGATCGCCGTAATGGCGTTCCGTTACAATATGAATATGATATATGAAAATAGTGATATATGAATCACAGAGCCACATCCCACATAATATCATGACGTCGTATTTGTTAGCGATTTGAGCCAATGCTCCGTATCTCTAAGGCTGCGGCATCTATTCTAGAATGTTAAGTTGCCTGTGTATAGTCATGTTGCGATTGATGTGGTTAGGTGAGCGGCGAAGGGGGAAGGATATTTATGATGCAGTTAAGCGGTTCGAAGACGAGGTTGAGTTTATCTCCTAGGTCGAGGCAACGAAGATCAAGTCCTAGCCTATAGCCCGCTTGAAGCGACTTACACTGGAGTGATCGGGCTTAGTAATCACTCCAGTACTAAGGGGGCGCTTGTGTCGGAGAATGTGACAGCATTCTACCATGCAATTGCGTCGGTGAGTTGGCTCCGCGTCAGTGACCAATCACAAACTGGGGTGATCATGCTATCTTTCTCGCACTTGTCTAAATTGATGGTGCATTCTCTCTCGCAACCGATCGAAAACAGAGGCAAAGTGGGGATCCTATATGCCAGAATGTGATTTCTTGTATATTTTGGTTGTTTTCGTCACGATGCCTAATAATAGCTAATCAGAACCCCTCGTTATTACATTAAAAAATACAGACAATTATAGGAAAAATAAAACCATTCATCAACCAAGCTGTTTGAGATTCCGTTAGTTTGATGTTTGTGTGAGCTGAAAGATATTGAAAAAGAATGAGTTCTCACTCGGGACAGGGGTGAAATAACTAGACGAACGATGTAGATAGATAAAATGTCCTATATTTTCCACTCAGATTCCAAAAAAAATGTAAAAATAAATGAGAATTGATTTTGAAGTGATTGGTGAGCCGCACATACAATTTTATTAATTGCGTATCAATAAATAACTTGAGAGAAAGCGTGAAGCAGCCCGTGCTGCAAAGCACGCCACGAGATGAGACATTTGAGGATGCACAAAATGATTTTTTTTCACTACACCTTCATGAAATCTGTGTAAATTATCACGGTGACACCATACCGTTGAATTTGAGTCCAGTTGAGCACGTTTGAGATTGAGAATATCCGAGATTGCAGTGAAAAAGATATGAGCTGAGTAAAGGCAGGTTATGCGTTCTTGGCAGTTTTCACGAGACTAGTGAAAATTATCACGATGGCTGAGCTATTCGAAAGCGTCATTGAGCGACACTACTGCCAAGCGAGAGATCGATTGTCGTCTCTCGCTTGAGTTGTGTCCACCAGGTGCTGCCCCCGGCTACAGGCACGGCAGCCGAGCGGAGCGAAGCACCAGTAGCATCGAGCTACCGCACAATGACTATAGTAGCTGCGTGCCAGCTGACTTCTCACCACGAGAAAACCAAACCGAATTAAATTCCGAGCGGTGCTATAACTTAAATATTATAATTACATTTGTTTATTTTGTATTTTTATGTATTTTTTAAAATTAATGTAAACATTGAAGTACTTGCTTTTTGTTATTTGTATGCAAATATATAATTACAATGAAAAGAGAATTGTACAGAATTGTCTCTCTCACGTTCATATTTGCTTCATTTTATTAATTTCTGTTATTTCATTTATTTTATTCATTGACATAATTTTTTTAATTTTATTTGTTTTATTAATTTTATTTACAACATTTATAAAATTATTAAAGTTTATTATGTCATTAATTTGTTTTGACTTTGTTCGGGTTGTTTGTTTGTTTGAGTTGGGTTTGTATTCGGGTTCGTGTGCGTGGGTGTGTGCGTGTTGCGTAAATTCCATTGCTAACAAAATATAATCTCTATGTAAATTTATTATTCATTTTATTCATGTTATCTTGTGTACTTGGTTACCTAATTTCTTTATTCGTTTTCTGATTTCATTTGAATAAATTACTTTGTTCGCTGCAATCCTTGGATTTATTTATTTACTGCATTTATTTTCTTGTTTCTAATCTAATTTTTTTTATAACGATAAAAAATACATTTTGTAAAAAATCAGTTAACGAATTATTTTTTTTTCCGAAATTAATAATGTTTTTAACATTATTTTTCGTGTTTAAACTGAATGTATTTTGTATTTTTCAGACTTTAATTTTTAATTGTATTTTTTTCAGTTTTATCTCTGGATTTTTATTTCGTTGCAGAGTAGTGTTATGAATTATTATTGAAATTATATTATAAGATTTAATAATTTACAAATATGTTCAATTGGATCATGCGAACGTCGTATTGCAATAGGGGTGGTAGCGAAATAGGGGAGGCAGGCGCAACAGTATTCCCCACCACAAGTACGTCGTCGAGAGTAGCAGACATCAACCGAGCGCGTGAGGGTAGTAGGCGAAGCTAATCGATCGGTCGCCAGTAGCGCCGATGTGTGGTCATAAAAATCAAGCTGTATTTGACTATGAGGTCGAGTAGCTCTGGTATGATTTTTAGGGCGACTGTGGTGACATGCGTTTTTCAGGCGTGAAGAAGGGTTGAGTGCATGATGCTAGGGGCGAGTGGGGTTAGGATAAACGTGCCAAAGCAAAGGGCAATGTTTGACAACTAAGGAGGGTAGAGAGCGCCGGTAGGGTGTATGAGTTATAAGGGGACGTGAGTCTTTGTAGGTCGTGTGTGCTATTCGCGGATGGACGAGTTGCGTTAGTTGCGTAAAACGTGCGTGAAGAGGTGGAAGGATCGTGAAGGATCTGCTGTTGAAGGCCACGTTGAGGCCGACACTGAGGTTGAGCTTGAGGCATAGCTGAAAAGTTTGGGTTGATTCGAATTAGTGAAGGAGGACGGGTTGACGAGCGGTGCGGGTTCCCTGAGATAAGTGGACGGGCTTCGAGGTCAGAGATGTTCTTTAGGGATGCCACCGCTTGCATGGTCTTTTCGTGAATGAAGGCTGGGCAGAATTTGTCGGTAGAGAGATAATCGCTTTTGCAGTTTGCATAGTAGGGGTGCTTGTTGAAATTAGGACAAGCTTACTCTTCGGTGTGATTCTTGTTGCCACATCGAATACATTTAGCCCGGCTCTTGCATTGGTTAGCAACGTGGTTGAATATGAAGCAGGAGAAGCAAACCTTTACAGGCGCTACCCATTGGCTAATTTGGTGGCGGGCCTAGTACAGGAATACGTTATCTGGCCGTATTCAGACTTTGAACCTGAGGTAGACAGCTTGGGTCGGGATAAGGCATGATTGGTCATCAATCGTGGCTTTGCGATTTTGGTGGCGAGCTTCTAGCTAGCTGACTTGGGATATATCATTTATGAGTAGTTCTTCCATGGAGATTTCAAGGCTGATATCTCTGATTAGGTCTTCGCAGAATAGGAAGTAGTCTGTTAAGTTTTTGGACGTCAGAGCAGTAAAGCTTCGTTGGCTGTTTTTATGGATGCAAACACTACCGTATTCTGGTATTTGCCAGAATTAAGCATGTCGAGGATTTGGTCTTTGGGAAATTTATCTCCGAGCACTGCCCTTATTTGTTGCGTTTAATCTTGGCGTTTGTCTCCTGCGTTGTTCTTTGGTTGAATGAGAATCTTGACGAGGCGTACTGTGGTTGTTGCTGTTCTCGAGGAGACGCTCCGGAACCCTGTTCGGTGAGGGCGGTGAGTTCTTGTAGCTGGCACCTTCTTATTTGACGGATTGTTCGTAATTGCGGTTTCATCATCGCTCTTGTCACGGAGCCTCTTACCTCGCTTGTCTGGGAAGACCTTTACTTGTGGGAGAATGTTCTGAGAATCATCTAACATAGGGTCATCACCCTCCTCGTCGTATGAGAGCTTGTCGTCACCTTTACTGGTCGGAAGCGAGGCCATGGCCTTAAATCCGGGTGGAAACGTAAAGGTTAGAGCTGTAGTAGAGTCATGGCGGGCAGAAAGTGAGGTTAGAAATAAAATCTAGGTAAGTGCAGAAAAAACAGAGAAACGAAATGGAACTTATGTTCTCGACAGTTGGAATTATTCGGGGCCCCAGCACCGATTGTGCTAGGCATCTGATAAAAAACTTCTTGAACTTTGGACGTACTTGAAATATTCTTCGAGATTCTAATAGGTCTTTGCGAGACGCGTTATTTCCAAAAAAGAGGTCCTAGTATCTTCGTTACAAGCAGAGATACAGTAATTTGTATGTTTCCACGATCGCCCGCGCATGGAATAGCGAATGGCGTTGTCGGTGCCGCCTGGCGGTGTGGTGGGGGCGCTGCCTCTCCCGCCCCGGCACCCCTTCCGTGGCTTAGTTAATTGTCGGTGTTGATTATTCCTGTGGTGTTGTTGAAACTTGATCTTGAATATATCGAAAAAGAATGAGTTTTCACTCGAGGCAGGGGAAAAAATAACCAGACTAAAAGATGTATGTAGAGAAAGCGGTTTATTCTACGTTCTGCCTTTTCACTACAAAAAAATATGTGTAAAAAAATAGTGCAAATTAAATAACAGTGAATTAAGCAGTGAATTTTTGTGAAAAGCACACAATTATATTAATTGTGTGCTGTCATTTTGTGAGGTGAACGTGGTGCAGCCAGCGCTGCAGAGCACGCCACGAGATGAGAATTTTGAGGATGCACAAACGAGAAATATATATCCCCAGTAAATTCCCAGTAAGTTTAGTTGAAAGAAAGTACAGTGAATGAGTGAGAGCATATGCAATTATATTAATTGAGGGCGAAAGATTTGATGTGAAACTCGGTGCAGCCCGCGCTGCAGAGCATGCCACGCGGTGAGATTTTATGAGGATGCACAGATGAAATATACTCGCTTCACCAACATTGCATTTAGATAAATTATGAAGGTGTACTCTTATCGTTTGTTTGAGTCCTGTTGAGCACGAATATGATGAGTCTATCCGGTGTGATGGTGAAAATTGTCCGACGTGTGTACAGAGCAAATGTGCTGTCCAAGCGGGTTTTCACGAAAGTGTCTAAAAATCTCAAGATGGCTGTGCTTTACAAAAGCGTCGTTGTGCGACGCTGAAGTCAAGCGAGCGAGACAGCCGGTGTGCGATGCTAAATTCAAGCGAGAGAGACAGCCTCTCGCTTAAGCGGTATGTCTTGATACGACAAGTACGTCTCATATACACAATACCAGAACACGACACACACACAGCGAAGCATCAGGAAGCATCAGGATCACACACAATAAAATATAAACATAGAGTAGCAAACCGTAGTACGCCCCATACATGCAGCCAGAGGGACCTGTAGTACATACAACCAACACTACGAAAAAAAAGAAATTCCAGGAAAACCAACAGCAATCACTCTAACTACTATAGTATCGAAATATGTACGAAAAGAAATTCACAAGGGATACGTTAAATACGATTATCAGAAATATAGAATTAACAAGAAATGGTCTACAGGAGATGGGCTACAGGACGACTACCAAATATAGATATACCGAGCACATGGAAGAAGAGTGGGAAAAGCCAGTATAAAAGAACGCGAAATGCGACGATCAGGAAGCAGTTCGTTCACAGATTCCAACCAGACAACAAGGACCAGCCAGCGAATAGACGGAAGACTTGCTAACCAGCCAAAGGAGGAGCATCCCAACAGCACCACTCCTAGGACCAGGCCAGATACTTCTGAAGCCTACGAAGACGAACATTTTCGGAGTCCAACCACTGAGCCCGCCTAGAAACACATCTTCAAGCCGTCCGACATCCGAGTCACCAAGAGCTCACAAATAGAAAAGAAACAATGGTATCATAAAAATATATATTAAATCAATAGGACTCCCCTTTAAAATTTAGATAGAGACGCTCCTGTCGTCGTTTCAATGCACCGATGCACCAAAAATGCATCTCACTGACGCCTTCACCGTAGCAGCGACGGGGGTAGCGAATAAGTAGTATAGCCAGGAGAATTGAAGCGCGAGCTTCGTCCCCACCACGATCCAATAGATATAGATATAGGATAGGCGCGCTCCAAAGGCAAGGAGTAATAACAGAGCCAACATAGATGTCAAGCCCGGTAGGCTAAACACTCTTTCATGCCTTGCGTATAAAATATAGAAACTGCTATACCATTTAGGGAAATATTTTAATAAAATTCATATAAAAACTCCTATTTTTGCGGACACGATTATTTAAGCGTGCGTGAGCCCGGGTCTAGTTTTTGTATAATACAATGCATAATCCTCAGGATTAACAAGGAAAAGGAGTCTAATTAAGCAATATTAATAATCAATATTTTCATGTGTATAAATAATAATAATTGTCAAATAAACCATACTTTTACCCGATACTGAAGTCTGAATTAATTTCCTCCCTGCTCGAGTCTGAACTAAAAACCTTCAAGGGGAATGATAATGTAAAATACCGTTACAGTCTGCGAGGCACTGCGCTAGGCTATATTCGTGATAGCCGAGCGCAGCACACGACCCAGCAACAATAGGTCGATGCACGGCGAATATCGATCACCGTGCGTCAGCTGATTTTCCAACAGTCGCAAAAGGTTTTTAGATCAATTTAGCGTATTTTTTCTCACGTATCGAAAATGCCCGTGAAAATCAATATTTTTCAATATTTATCCAAATAACTATCAGGAGTACAAATCGAAAATGCGGGATTTTTTTCTATTTTTGAACGTTTATTCTGAAAAAATGGTAACAAATGAATTATTCAAAGTATTGTCCATCGCTAGCCACAACTTTTTCCCATCTTTCTGGCAATTTACGGATACCGTCGCGAAAAAATTCGGCCGGCTTGGCTGCTATCCAGTCATCGACCCATTTTTGGGCTTCTTCGTAAGAATGGAAGCGCTGGTCAGCTAGGCCATGTGTCATCGATCGGAAAAGGTGGTAATCGGAAGGAGCAATATCTGGGCTATACGGCGGGTGGGGTAAGACTTCCCATTTCAGCGTTTGTAGGTATGTTTTGACCGGCGCTGCAACATGTGGCCGAGCGTTGTCATGTTGCAAAATTACTTTGTCGTGTCTTTGCTCGTATTGTGGCCGTTTTTCTTTGAGTGCGCGGCTCAAACGCATCAATTGAGTTCGGTATAGTGCTCCTGTGATGGTTTCGTTCGATTTCAATAGCTCATAATACACCACACCCAGCTGGTCCCACCAAATACAGAGCATGAGCTTGGCGCCGTGAATATTTGGTTTGGCCGTCGATGATGATGCATGGCCGGGGTAACCATATGATTTTTTGCGCTTCGGGTTATCGTAATGGATCCACTTTTCATCACCAGTGACAATGCGATGCAAAAAACCCTTCCGTTTTTGCCGTTCGAGCAGCAGTTCGCATGCAAAAAAACGGCGCTCGACGTCTCTCGGCTTCAGCTCATACGGCACCCAATGTCCTTGCTTTTGGATCATTCCGAGGGCTTTTATACGATGGGAAATGGCTTGTTGTGTCACTCCCAATGAATCTGCGAGCTCTTGTTGAGTTTGACACGAGTCTTCATTGAGTATTGCCTCCAATTCAGCATTCTCAAACTTTTTCACTTGGCCCGGCCGCTCTTTGTCCTCAACGTCAAAATCACCACTTCTAAACCGCACAAACCATCTCTCGCACGTTGAAACCGATGGAACATGACTCGGATAAGCCTCGGAGACCAATCGATGTGCTTCAGCAGCACTTTTCTTCAAATTAAAGAAGTAAATTAAAACTTCCCGCAAATGCTGTTTTGTTGGCACGAAACTCGACATATTGAGAGCTCAAAAAAACTATGAATTTGACACTGCGACAAATTGACACATACTGAAAATTAAAGCTATAAGACGTAGCTTTGACATGGACATAGTCACAGTACTGCCTGATGCGTATAGCGTTAGTAACGCCATCTGTTATCAAACCCGCATTTTCAATTTGTACTCCTGATATATATTCTTACAAACTAGCTTCGCAGTAATAATTACATTTACATTTTTTTTTCGTCAGGTTCATGATCGTCATTTCTATCTGAATAATTTCTGTTTTCTTCAGTTATTGAATACGTAATATCAATCGCGTCGTCGACGTCAAAAACTTCACGAATTTCATCGTCGCTCAAAACTATTTCGGGTTCGATAACGTTTGAACAATTTTTCCCGCTATATTTCTTGCAGAGTATTGTGCATTTTAAGCCAGCCTTTCGTCACGTGCAATTTGTTGTACAATTACTTGTATCGCAACCACAAGAAATAATTTCCAACAAATTGGGCGGAAGTAGTATGTGGCCGCCATTGCTCCATCCCACTCCTACCCCCTCCACGCCACTTTTCCATGGCCGCGCTGCCGACTTTGCTTAACCAATGTCGGTAACGTGGAGATGATAAAGTAAGGTGGCGTGGGTACTCTGGTGAACATGGAAGAGTGGAAATAAAAGCAGGATTATTATTACACTATTATACCATATCATTCCACTATATAACTATCTGTAATACGGAGCGTCTGACTAACGCGTCTGCCTCGTCTGAGAGAGAAAGAGGGAGAAAGAGACACTCACATAATTCAATTATAATTCTCTAATTATTACAATATGAAAAGAAGAGGCACAGTAAGATCTAGTATTTTTTTAAATGAATCCATATTTTATGGAAAGCACAATACACATTTACCCTCATATGCAACATACGTGCATATACGGTAATCCTCGCTCGGAGATTCCTCCACCGTTAAATTTATTTTGATCACTATACGGAATTAATTTTTAGTATCACTCGTAATATTACTTTTTAATTATTTTTTGCTTGGGGGCGTTATCATCACAGTGTACTCCTGAAAAAAAGAATGAAACTAGTATTTAATTGATCGCACGGGTCAATAAAAACAACGTGCACAGAACAATCGGTACTGTCTTACCTGATATGCCACGACTCATTATACAAAGTTGGCAGCGTGGATGACCTGCTGCCACCGACGTTAACTGCGGATGAGGATGGCGAGTGACACTTTTCTTTTCCGGAGCTAAAACTAGCTGTACAGTGTATGTGTCCTCCTCTCGTTCTCCATAACACAAATAACGGGCCCTCCGTGGCGGTTTACTTGCAGGGGCTGCATGTTCTGCAAGAATTGATTTTAAAAAATTAAAAATAATTATTACATGATTTTAAATTACGATTTTAATTTTTTACTTACCAAGCTTCGCTGCTAATCGACATTGGCACGTATTCCATGATTTGCTGTGTTGATGAAACAAAGACGAGAGCTCGTCCTTCTTTCTGTCGCAGACCTTTGCTGATGCTTCGTGTCGAGCACTACGGTTCGGGCCTCTCCGTTCTCGGTCGTTCTCCGAGCCTCGCGTTTTCGGGCGCTTTTCCGTTGGCGCGAGTGTCGCGGGTCCGATCGGGAGCGTCAGTATAAGACGAATAACACAGGCTCTCGCATCAACGAACGAGCGAGCGAGTCAAACCTCAATTTTCTTTGTTCATCTTTTTTTCTAAGTTTTGTATTAGCATAGTAATAAAGTTTATATCAATCATTTAAAACCAGCACTCACGTTTCAACCAAAACATTGGTCCGTTAGAGCCGGATCGTGAGAAAATACAGTCCACGAGAGAACGCTATCGCGAAGCGTAGGAATTCAACATGGACGCTCTACGTAAGCAACGCGGTACGGTGAAAGGCAAAGTGACAAAGCTCGAAAGAAAAGTTAAGGATGAACGAAATTCTGGACAGTCAATTTCAAGAGAAAGAATCGAGGTATATTTATCAAGGTTGGAAGAGATCCACTGTGAATTCGACGACGTGCAACGGAAAATTCTCGCCGGCCATGAGGGCGAGCCGTCAGTTCCCGATGCAACAGAGGAAGAGGCCTTCACGGACAGATATCTCAATCTAAAAATCCTATTGAAGGAAATGTTGACGAGTGTGGCAGCGACGCAAGCCGAAGCGCGTGCACCGCGGAGCGACGATGTATTGATACGCGTGTTACAGCAGCAATCTGAGCTCATGCAACGGTTCGGCGATAATGGCGGCGGTCCGCAGGCATCGGCCGCGAACTCGGAAGCCATTACACAGCTCGTCTCGCAACAGACCGAGTTACTACGACGATTTACCGACGGAGGTGGCGCTGCACGCAACGAGTCAAACGTGAAGCTGCCAATCATCACCCTTCCCACATTCGATGGTCGCACAGAGGAGTGGAAACGGTTTTCAGAAACATTTCAATCGTTGATACACACAAACACGGGTATTTCCAAAACTCAGAAATTCCAGTATCTGATTACATCACTCTCAGGGGCTGCTGCAAAAATTATCGAGTCGATCGAGTTGACAAACGATAATTATACGGTCGCTTGGGAGTTGTTAAAAAAACGTTATGAAGGTCCATGGGCCATAAAAAAGAAACACATACAGTGCCTTTTCATGATGCCTCGGGTAGAAAGGGAATCGTCGAGTGCCATCCGAGAATTGGTCGACTACACGCAGAAACATCTGAGAACCCTGAAATCGATGGGTTTACCGACAGATACTTGGCACGAGTTAATCATCCATATGATTGAATCGAAGCTCGACAGCGTGACACTTCGAGCATGGGAGCAGAACGGAATAGCAGCCAACGGAAAGTTGGAAGACCTGACTGACTTCTTGGAAGCGAGATGTCAAACCCTCGAACGCATCGAGGCCCGAGGTCAGCAGAAGGACGTCACGAGCAAGAGTGAGTCCGAGAAGAAGCAATCGAAGCCTCGCGGCAAAGGGAAATCATCACCGAACGAGAGACCGGCAGCGCTCGCGACTTCGGCAGAGGCTGGCAAATGTTTTCTATGTCAAGGAGAACATTTTCTGTACCGTTGCGAGAAATTTCTCGCAATGCCAGTCGACGTGAGGGTTAAGGAGGTTCAACGAATGAGATTGTGCCTCAACTGTCTGCGAAACGACCACTTCGCCAAGGCATGCCGGATGGGATCTTGCAGGGAATGCTCGCAGCGGTATAACACGTTGCTACACCTCCCGGACGTGAAGGAAGGCTCCAGCGTCAAGGTCACAGATGTCGACTCGAGCAACAAATCGAGTAACGTCTCTGTTCATCACTCATCGAACAGTCCCAAGAGGAAACACGTCGTCATGGCTACGGCGCACAGTAGACGCAGAGCCCGAAATCGTGGCAGTAAATACAAATAACCTCCGATCGGAATGAAAATTGGTATGCAGGGGTTTTTAAGGTCGCTGATTACGAATCTGAAAGCTAAATTATTTTAAACAAAATGGCCGATCCAATATGGCGGACATGGATGTTAAAAAGGTGTCCGATCTTGACAAAAATTGGTATATGCGGGTTTTTAGGGTCGCTTATTACGAATCCGAAAGCCAAATTATTGTAAACAAAATGGCCGATCCAATATGGCGGACATGAATGTTAAAAAGGTGTCCGATCTTGACAAAAACTGCTATATGTGGGTTTTGAGGGTCGCTCATTACGAATCCGAAAGCCAAATTATTGTAAACAAAATGGCTGATCCAATATGGCGGGCAAGTATGTTAAAAAAAATTAAAAATTTTCAAAAAAACTCCCTCCTGCCGTACCACTCAAAAAAGGATGAAATAATTTACTTATTTAGTATGACGTTTTCGTATACAATGATATATAACTTGCATTAGTTATTTGAATTTTAATTATTATAATTGAATTGAACAAAATTGATATACGCGGGTTGTGAAAGTGACTGATTGCGAATCAGAAAGCCAAACAATTTCGAACAAAATGGCCGATCCAATATGGCGGACATAAATGGTAAAAAGGTGTCAGATCTTGAAGAAAATTGATATACGCGGGTTGTGAAAGTGACTGATTACGAATCAGAAAGCCAAACAATTTTGAACAAAATGGCCGATCCAATATGGCGGACATAGATGGAAAAAGGTGTCAGATCTTGACAAAAATTGGTATACGCGGGTTTTTAGGGTCACTGATCACGAATCCGACAGACAAATTATGGTACACAAAACGTATCCTGTTAAATGGATGAGATATAATATAAAATATAATAATCATAATAAAATAAACGTGAGCCGTGCCTTCTACGGAATTAATATTTTTATTTTCAAAATACATTATTCTCGAAATCCTGTAATCGAATTTAATTTTTAGTCGAATGGAACATCCGATTCGGAGTCGCCGTCGCCGTCGTCGATGTCGGAACCATCTACCGAGCTTGTATCGTCCACAAGACCCGATTCGATGTTATTTGTGACGAAACCTTGATGTGCTGCAGCATTGATAGTTGGAGCGAGCAGCATCGCGACAGCTTCCGGCGACAAACTTTTTAGTGGTTTCTTCGGTAGTTGCCGGATGCTAGATATGTACGGGTCTGAAGAAATTAGCAGCCGGTGGAAAACATCTTGCATTGTTTTTATCCTGGAAGTTTTTCGCGAGAAGTTTTCTCGGTATCGTTTAATATCTTTATTTCGAGCTTCCTGAGCGTCTTCGGATAATTCGCCGATTGGTAAAAGCGCATGAGCTATTATCAGTGAACCGTGAATTAATAGCTTGTGTACCGAAGTAGGCATGTGGTACCAAGGGTATAATGCAACGATAGTTCTTGCCGTTTCAATAGTATACTGCTCAAATAGTTCACAATTTATCTTGTGGCCACACGAGATAACTTGTAGGATAACGTAGAAACGGTTAATTACTTTTTCGTTGACCCCGGTTATCAAAGCAGAAACCTTCCAATTCTCAAAAAATCGCCGAGCTGTGTTGCCATCATTGCTGCTGCCGTATCCAGGCTTCGGACGATCAATGCTTAGACCCAATTCGCTCTTGAATTCGCGTTGAATCCTCTTCTTGGTTTCTTCGGTAATTTTTTTTTCTTCGGAACTTCGTGCTTGCCATTTTTTAATGCCGAGTTTGTACGACAAATGTATGCAATACTCGAAGCACCGTATCCACACATGCAGTGTCGACAACCCGAACTTCAAATTCGTTTCAACGACCTCCTTTTGCAACATAACGTCGATGGCATTAAAATCTTTGCTGGTTGCTCCACACAAATAGCACCGTTGAGCAGATTTCGTCGATGACACAGCATTGCAAACTTTACCATCTATCATGGTGAACGCCAACTTGTACGTTATGGAGATATCTTTTCCACTTACTACAGTTTGGAGTGGACTAAGCGACTTTATTTGTGCTTCGACAATTCCAACTTCATTTAGTGTGGACTCTGTATCTTCGTGCAGAAACTGTAGTCTAAGCGGCCTACAAAATCGTGGAGACGAGGGCCTAGGGTTCTTCCAAACCATGATTTCTGCTTTTGTTTGTTGATCAATGCAGATGAGTTGTAATGGCACAACCGAAGTAAAAAACACATGCGCATCTGATTTGCTATCATCAGTAAAAGTCTGCTTATATTCACTTTGCCCAGAGCTTCCATCGCAACCCCATTTGCAAATTAAATCCATATTACGAGCATTACCGTTAGTCAAGGTTTCAACGACTTCTGTTTGGACGAGTAAAATACGTTTAACTGTATGATCTAATAATGCCTGCAATTCGACTTCTGCACTCGTCTCTGTAATGGTAATTGCGTCAGACCGAGGATAACAACGCTTTTTTGCTTCCACCACTTTTTCGTAAGACGGATATAGACGACAGTTATGTGCCAACGATATTTTTCTCATCGTTAGGTAAGCTCCCTTTGACAATTTACATTTGATCAAAGCGGAAAGTGCAGCCTCTTCCGATAAAGAGGTTTCACCCGTTACTGCATAAGCTTTTCGATACTTAGAAGCTCTTAAAGGACTCGTCATTGTTACGTCCTTAACAACTTTTGAAGCGTCTAATTGTCCCGAAGCGCGAAGGCTCATTTGAGTAGCGTATGCTAATTCTTCCGGGGTTGAGGATTTACGAATATCTTCGGTCTTCTTTCGTTTTGACCTTTCACTTGCCGATGTAAACTCAAGGGACGGGCGGCCTCTTTTACTACCTGGGTCTTTCTCAACAGTGTCTGTAGGTACGGCAAAATATACCTGCCCGCTAAGCCATTTACTGTTTTTCTTGAAGAAAATGTCCGATGTTCTATTAGCTTCTTGCCACCTGGTTCTTATTTTATTAAACAGCATTGAAAAGGCGGTTCTCGAGTCCTCAGGCACCACAACTTTACGTCCACTTTTCTCGGAAATTTTAGTTTCCACGAAATTCAATAACGTAGCGAAATTATCGTTCAAATTATCCTTTATAATAAGATATAATTCTTTCCTCGTCAAATGTACTCCTTCGTAATGGGACCCTGTAATAAAGACATAAAATTGTATAGAATTTGTGTTGAAGGATCAGATCAAAATTTTAATGAATTTTAATTATTGTAACAAATAAGCAGCCGCAATAATTATTCGTATTTTTTTTTGAAAAGTACATAAAAAACAACAATTATAAAAAAAAAATTGAATTTAGACTATTATGAAAGAAGTTATGAGCAAAAAAACATAAACAAATATTTTTTGAACGGGTGACCAAAAACATCTCAAAATGTACCAGAAGCCGATTTTTGATGAGTACATGAAAATATGACAAAATCAAGGGAAAAAAAATTGAACTGTCCGATTTGGCGTGGAATGCCCCATATATACCTATATATATAATAAAAATGTATCAAATATAAATAAAATGTGACGATTCAAATTAATTACTTTAGTATATACTTACATATATATGTATTGTTGTATGTCTACAAAAATAGATATATAAATGATTTATTTGAATTTGTATTTAGTATATATATATGTATATATATATATATTATATATGGTATATGTATGGATATAGTCCTATTGCTCAAGTAGCAGCTGTTCAATGGCCCCATGGCATGGCGTATGGCGCCGCGCGCGCGTGCACGGTCGGCAACCGCCTGTTTTACGTTGCCAAAAACCATAACAGACAAAGTTAGGCAGCTCTAGGCAGCTAATTCCTGTTAATTTCGCAAGCTTATATAATAAACTAAAGGCCTAGACATTGGCTGTCGCAGAATATGGCAGAAAGTATAACTTTTCGGATAGTTGAAAATATAAGTTTACAAAATTCTTTCACTTTATTTATGCAGTAGTTTATACTACACTTCAATAATTTACATATTTATTTTAAACTCAACCAATGTAAAAATATCTTCTACATACCTCCAGAAGTCGTATCCATGTCTCCGGATTGATTTAAAACACTTCACTTTAAAGTTATCGATTTTATAAGTCACGGTAGTTTTCGCTCGTTCAGCGCGCGATGCGAACACTCGTCTCGAAGGCTAACTTCCAACTGACGCAGCGACGAAGGTATACGGTGAAAAAGGTTCCCCTTTTACAATTTAACGCAGCCATTAGTCCTCTACCTGACTGCCTGCTCAAATATCCCGATTGTAAAAATTTTTTTCTGACTTTTCTGCCACGATTTCGGGCTCTGCGTCTACTGTGCGGCGATAGCCAACGCAGCTCGTGTCAATGGACCCAACGTCGCCATACGTATCATTTTAGATAGCGGAAGCGAAGCGAACTTTGTTACGCAGTCGGCGTGTAACAAATTAGGCGTCAAGAGGGATAAAACATCGGAAATCGTCACGGGGTTGAATGAGATGGAGAGTAGAATCTCTCAGAGCTGCGATATTGTCGTACAGTCTAGACATTCGAATTATCGCATAAACGTGCGCTGCTTTGTCGTACCGACGATCACAAAAAACTTGCCATCAGTCGAGATAGAACGAAACGCGATACAAATTCCGTCAAACGTTAAACTCGCGGATGTCGAGTTTCACAAGCCGAGCGCGATCGGTATGCTTGTGGGCGCGGAATTCTTTTTCGATTTGTTGGAAGCCGAGAAAATCGATCTCGGAGGAAATCGTCCGATGTTGCAGAACACGAAACTCGGCTGGGTAGTCGCGGGATCTATCGCGCGCGATCATACTACGAATCTAACTTGCACGCGCGGCACAATCGCGACATTAAATTGTTCACTAGAACATTGCGAAACATTAAACAAAAATCTCGAGAGATTCTGGGAAGTCGAGACCGTACAGTCCGAGACGAATGGGGTTTTTTCGGCAGACGAGCAACAATGCGAAGAGTTTTTCGATCAAACGACGTTTCGCGACGCTGAGGGACGTTTCGTGGTACGACTGCCATTTCGCGAGAATCCGAGTCAACTAGGTCGATCGCGAGAAATTGCGCGTAGGCGATTGGGTCAACTAGAGCGTCGCTTCGCGAAAAATCAAACTTTGCGAGATCGGTACATAGAATTTATGCGCGAATATCAGGAGCTCGGTCATATGTCTCCGGCGAACGAAGTTTCACGAGATACCGAACGTCCAGTAGTTTATCTGCCGCATCACGGCGTGATCAAAGAGTCTAGTAGCAGCACAAAACTGCGCACAGTTTTCGACGCGTCGAGTAAAACCGATTCCGGGGTAGCACTAAATGATATTTTGCACGTAGGGCCTACGCTGCAGAGCAGCCTGATCGAGATAGTCATGCGTTTTCGATTCCACAATATCGGGTTGACGGGAGACTTGCGCAAGATGTATCGGCAAATAATAGTACATCCTGACGATCGCGGTTATCAGCGTGTATTGGGGAGAGAATCTCCCGAGGAACAGGTTAAAGAATTTCGATTAAATACGGTTACATACGGAGAGGCGAGTCCGGCTTATCTAGCTATCAAATGTGTTCGTCGACTTGCGGAACAGGCACATGAATATCCTATCGCAGCACGAGTCATACTCGATGAAACGTACGTAGATGACATCATGACTGGGGCTGACGACGTTCAAGGTATTATCGCGGCGCAACAGCAGCTCACAGCGTTGCTACAAACTGGCGGATTCGAGATTCACAAGTGGTGCTCGAATCGCTTGGAAGGGCTGTCGCACGTGCCTCAAGATCGACGAGAGGACGTTTCTACGCATCGCATAGACTCGAACGATACTATAAAGACTCTCGGTCTTGAGTGGAGTCCACGCGACGACAATTTCCAGTTTTCCGTGCAGCAAGCAAAAGCGGCTACTACGAAGCGTCGAATACTCTCGGCCATCAGCAAGTTTTTCGATCCTCTCGGATTGATTGGACCGATCTTGACTTCCGCTAAGCTACTGATGCAAGAGACATGGCGCATCGACTGCAACTGGGACGAAACTCTTCCGACGACGTTCGTCGAGAAATGGGAGGTGTTTCGGCAAGAGTTAAACGCAGTGAAGACGCTGCTTCTCCCGAGACGAGTCGTCTCGTTCGACAAACCAATGCGAGTATTTCTTTAAGGATTCTGCGACGCGTCAGAGGGAGCGTATGGCGCTTGCCTATACATTCAGGCCGAAGACGAGAACGGAGTGCTAACATCCCGCCTGTTGTGCTCCAAATCACGAGTCGCACCTATCAAGGCAATGTCGATACCCAGACTGGAGTTATGCAGCGCGGTCCTGCTGGCACGATTAATCGCCAGCGTTCAGAAGGGTCTGCGTGTGCAAATCGGCGGTTTGCAAGCCTGGTCGGACTCAACGGTCGCACTCTGTTGGATTCGCGGCGACGTATCCCGTTGGAAAACATTTGTTTCGAATCGAGTTTTCGAAATTATCGAAACAGTTCCAGCAAGGCATTGGGACCACGTCAGAGGCGAACTGAACCCAGCGGATTTGATCTCTCGCGGGACGAGTCCACGCAAGCTCAAGGATTCCGAGATGTGGTAGGCAGAGCCTCCATGGCTTAAACAAAAACGCCCAGCGCTGCGGAACGTCACTGGCTACGAGCTTTCACATGGAACTATCCAGATAGTCGAGACAGAAGAGCGTAGTGCAGCTCCGACGTGCAATCTCGTCAGCGAGGAGCACCAGACAATTCAAGAGATCATCGACAAGTACTCTTCGCTTACTAGAGTCGAACGAGTATTGGCGTATTGTCTGAGGTTTACCTCAAACCTCAAGAAGCGAGCTGCTGAACGAGCTCTCAACCGATTATCTGTGGAGGAATTGCGAAATTCCCATCGACGCATCATTAAGCATACACAAGCATCTCAATTCGACGCAGAGATTTCGTCCTTAAAGAACGACCGCAGTTTGAAGAAGTCCAGCAAACTCATCCAGCTGCATCCGTTTCTCGATGAATATGGTGTCCTCAGGGTGGGCGGACGATTGCAACACGCGTCGTTGCCATTCGACCGTAAGCATCCAATCTTTTTGCCAGCTGGAAACCGCTTCTCAAAACTGTTATTCAAACGAGAGCATTTACGCTTGCTACACGCGAGTCAGCTACTGCTTTTGAATTCGATCAAGGAAAAATATTGGCCTCTCAAAGGTCGAGACTTAGCACGAGAAGTGTGTCATGCCTGCGTTGGATGCGCGAAAAACAAACCACGAGATTCATCGGAAATCATGGGATCGCTACCAAGCGAAAGAGTTCAGCCAAATCGCGCTTTCACCATCACCGGCATCGACTTCGCGGGCCCAATTACTACATTGATCCACAAAGGTCGCGGGCGCAAAACAAATAAATCGCACATCGCTCTATTTGTTTGCTTTTCAACGAAAGCCATTCATCTCGAGGCAACGAGCGAGTTGACGACCGCCGCTTTCATCGCCGCTCTTCGTCGCTTCATTGGTCGCCGTGGAAGACCCCGTACAATATGCAGCGACAACGGGACGAATTTAGTCGGCGCGAATCGCGAATTGAAGGAGGTCTATCAATTCGTTCGAGCACAAGTAGACGAGACGATCGGCGATCTCTTCGCAAACGAAAACATCGAGTGGAGATTCCTTTCTCCCAGCTCTCCGCACATGGGAGGTTTGTGGGAAGCAGGGGTCAAATCCTGCAAGTATCATCTCAAGCGAGTCATGGGCAACTCACTCTTCACGTTTGAAGAATTGTCCACCGTCCTAACGCAAATTGAGGCTTGCCTGAATTCAAGGCCTCCCTCTTCGATGTCTTCCGACCCCAACGATCTCCAGCCTCTCACACCGGCACATTTTCTAGTCGGAGAAACGTTGACGAGTCTTCCCGATGGCGACGTAACCGAAATTCCGACAAATCGATTGGATCGTTAGCAATCTATTCAACGAACACTCCAAGGTTTTTGGAAACGGTGGGCGGCAGAGTATATCAACACTCTCCAAAGCCGCACCAAATGGAGAATCCCTCAAGAAAACCTCAAGATCGACGATTTAGTAATTGTCAGAGAAGACAACCTTCCTCCGCTCAAATGGAGGCTCGGACAAGTCGTCGAATTGTATCCGGGCAACGATGACCGGGTTCGAGTCACAACTGTACGAACAGCCAGCGGCAACCTTAAACGTTCGATCGCTAAGCTTTGCAAATTGCCCGTAGCGCCTCATGATTGCCAAAAAACAAATTAGGTGCGCTAATTTGGTGGGCGGTATGTCGAGCACTACGGTGCTCTCCAGGCAGCGCGCGTGTCAGCTGAGTTTCACGCGTCTCCAGGCTTCCCGTGAGCCGAGCGAATATCGATCGCGCATATCGAGCCTCGCACGGTTCGGGCCTCTCCGTTCTCGGTCGTTCTCCGAGCCTCGCGTTTTCGGACGCTTTTCCGTTGGCGCGAGTGTCGCGGGTCCGATCGGGAGCGTCAGTATAAGACGAATAACACAGGCTCTCGCATCAACGAACGAGCGAGCGAGTCAAACCTCAATTTTCTTTGTTCATCTTTTTTTCTAAGTTTTGTATTAGCATAGTAATAAAGTTTATATCAATCATTTAAAACCAGCACTCACGTTTCAACCAAAACACTTCGGTTTCAGGACTGTGACAGCTTACATTTTTTTCTTCTCTCTATGACTCAGCGTATGCGAGTACTTTATAATATCTCGAGCGAAATTTACACTATTGTATATACAAATATTCTTAACTGTGTCTTTATTACAAATAATTACACCCACGGAGAATTATTGCGTCCGCAACGCAACACCCGATGCATATACCCGATCGTACGATCGGGCATTGGACTTCGTTTCCTGTCTTGAACGAATTCTAATGTTTCTTTGCTATGGAATATTCCCGAATATACGAAATACGAAGTGGAATATTCCGCGGCACAACACATGATCAGCGATATGACCACGGTACAGCACAATTATTTCGGACAAAATAATTTTCATAAATTCCGTATCGTTAGGCGCTAGCAACGTCGCGATGTGCTCTTCTTGAAAGAATTCCTTGGAACCGATGATCTCATACGCTTTTGCACGAGGCGTTTCACTGACACCTATCTCTTCACGGACATACGATACCACCTCATTCATACACCGCTGAATCGTTTCACTTTCGCTCTCTAAGGCCTGCATATGAACATCAATTCTTGTACTTATTTCGACGCGCATATCAAAAGTCGGCCGCTGTAGAACACTACCGTTTATTTTATCAAAGGAGACATCTCTGTGCTGATAACACGAGGTTAGAAGCGTGTAATGCGTTGTGTGCTCTATGCGGGTATTACACATTTTCTCGGCATAAGCTTCATGAGCTTTAAAATATCGTTGTACGCGAGAAAAATCGTTTTTAACCACTCGCGACACGTCCGCACTGATTATAATGCCGGTAAAATTATTCGGCAATGTTTTCACCACTGAAGACACGCAGAGTTCAACTCGAGACCGACAACGATTATTTTACCGAATAATTTATTTAAACTGTACATAACGAGGTTCTTTATATAGAACGCTATCGTGTGAAACGTAGCACGGTTAATTGCCATTTTTCTTGCATTCTCGTAGGCTGTAGCTTTTCAAATGAATCGTCGGCGGTGTTCATATCCCGTTTTGTTTATCCCCACCGTTTAATTGCATCGCCGCTACTTTTGATACTGTAAATCATACAACTAAAAATGACTCACCAATAAACGTTGATATTTGTCGCATTCTTCGGTAACACTACTGTACATTTTTCAAAAAATCGATTTTTTTTTATTAGCTTAAAAAATCATTTTAACCCTTTTAAATTTGGGACAAACTTTAACTTCCGTTTTTACCGGAAGAAATGTTTTTTCCATCAAATTACGCACCTTTCCACAAGCGCGTCAGACTACTCTACGGAGCAGCGTTAGTACGTCATCCCGTTGTGTGTTCAAGTGTGAGGGATTGGAACGTTATAGACCGTGTCGCGGATTGTTCGGACTAACTGACGTTTCTTGATTTATTTTATTTCATTTATTTGATTATACTGGACTGTATTTTATTGTAACTGTTCGTGTATTGTAAAGCCGTGCGCGCGTTAGTACGTCATCCCGTTGTGTGTTCGAGTGTGAGGGATTGAAACGTTATAGACCATGTCGCGGATTGTTCAGACTAACCGGGACGAGTTGCTGAATCGTTGCTCAGGAGGATATACGCAAAACAGCAACGAAAGTTTCAACGCAACGGTCTGGAGACTGGCACCAAAATCATATTCGAGCGGAAAAAAAGTGTTGAACATAACGACTGATATTGCAGTGTGCTGTTTTAACGATGGCCTGTCAAGCATGTTGCGAATTATGAAAATTCTGCAGATGGATATAGGGGTCCATTCGTATAATTTTTGCCTCGAAGTCGACGCAAAGCGAATCGAACACGCCGAACGAACTTTCACGGATGCAGCAAAAGAGGCGCGCTCTGCCCTAAAATCATCGCGAGAAGCAAGTGAGAAGGAATTTTCTAACGTGGAAGGACAGCTTTATGGTCCTGGGATATTAGATTAACGGTAAACATTTTTTAGTCATCGAATTGTTCATTTCTTCATATCTAAAACACACATCAAAACTTTAAACGCGTTTTTCTCGAAATCTCATTTTTCAAAATGGCACGCAGCATAACTCGAACAATTTATTCTTTTGATTTGAACTTTTGAAAATAGATTTAAAATAACATTTAGAAGAGGACTACGTACGGGATTTTCGATAAGTTAATTTAAACATTTTTTATTAACAAATGATTGCCTTTTTTTGCCGAAAATTTGTCATTTTCTGTTTCATTGCTCGCCAATTCTACAAAAATCAATATTTTAAAAATCCCCTACGTATTTCTCTAGCTTTAACGATATAGATAACGGAGAATTTTCGTTTTTTGTTCCAGGCCTAAAATTGCACCAGTAATGCAGCGTGCCGCGGATCGCCTCAAATTCGACATGGCTGCGGAAAATAGCTCCAACGTCACCATTTCAAAATATTTTTTCATAAAATTTTTTTATAACATACTTCAATATTCATTCAATAACTTCCGTGAATTGTATTTTCGTATCACCTTTACTTCCAACCAAAAAAAATCGTAAAAAAGCGTTTTTTTTAGGCCGTGACAGTGGTGTTACCCCTTAACAGCCTAGTAACAGCAGTAGCAAATATTTCTCCAATCACTTGCATACTCTCTCTCGCACACGTATGTGCATACTGACACCTTGGCATACCGATAAGATGTGGCATGAAAATTAAATAATATTCGTTCACGAAATTTGATGTTTTTCCTCATGGCCGAATGCCTTGAGATTGGATGAAAACAATATGACATTATTCCGTGAAACTCGATAATTTAGTACATGACAGGGTCTTACATTTACGTAACCATCGCTAAATATTTTCATGGATCTTGCTTTTGTAAAGTGATCATGTGCGGCCATCTTCTTGGTTAGTCGTATTCATTACACCGCTACAGTATATGCAGAGAGAAAGAGAGAGAGAGAGAAAGAGAGAGAGAGAGAGAGAGAGAGAGAGAGAGAGAGAGAAAGAGAGAGAAAGAGAGAAAGTGCGTATTAAGCGAATATATAAAAACGTGCCGCTTTCAAAAATCTCTAGTTAATCGTGTGATTTACTGTGGTTAATACTACTACTCTAACAGCACAATCATGGTCAGGGTGATGAAATGCTCATTTATAAGAAAATTGATAGAATTTATATTGAAGCATAGGCCATCGTTGAGTTCGCGATGGGGGAGAAGAAATTTACAAATCACGCTATGGGAACTTCCGACAAAAGCGGTTGTTCGTAAGATTCGCGGTATGCTGTGCGAGTGTCATCGACTCGATTTAGTTGACGCGCATAATATTGGACTGTTCAATAATCAATTAATTATTGATTCGGTGGTGCGTGTTATTCGTCGACGTGGGTGGATGAATGAGCATACTTTGCAGCTAATACTCAGTGAAATACGTAAGTAATATACTGCGTTATTGACTTTTATTTTATCTATTTTATTTATTTAGAGAAGGAGAAATGGGATCCGACACCTCTGATGTCAATGAGGAGGGTAGAACCGATTCAGATGATCACAGTAGGGATAACGATGGTGACAGGGCTGCAGGGAATCGTTGGATAAATTTTACAAAGCCGTTCTGCGGATATAAGCAAAAAAAAAATGAAAAAATAGGTTACGAGTCGGACCTGAACGTTTTTCAATTTGCACGATTCACTGTGCCGAGACCGCCGAGAATCGAGTTGGTTTACCAAATGCGTCGGCGCTTCCCGGGTGTAGTTGAGGGATTCGAGGACTAGAACCAAATATAAGTTCGTAACTCTTACGTTACACAATTTATATACATAGTACAGGGTGCGCCATCTCAATCTGGTCGATGGAAGTATTGAATAACTCTGACAGATTTTAACCGACCAGCGTCGTACAACACGTTTCGTATAGGTTATTTCAGTACAATTTCAACCATGTATCGCTATACGCCGAAAGAACGCGCCGAAACAGTTTCGCTTTACATTGAAAATAATCGTTCAGTTGTGTCAACTCAGCGTGCGTATCGTAAAAAATATCGCGGACGTTCTGCGCCCAAAGGCGACACTATCCGTCATTTAGCTTCAAATTTCATGGAGCACGGGTCTGTCGCGAATCTCCAACATCAAGCTCGACCGCGTTCAGGTCGTTCAAATGAAAATATCGAAGCTGTTCGACAGAGTGTTGCAGAAAATCCAAATGTCTCATACCGCCGCCGGTCTCAGCAATTAAACATCAGTGGAACCACTTTGAGAAGGATTTTAAAGCAAGATCTTCACATGTTTCCGTACAAAGTGCAGTTGACTCAAAGATTATTGGAAACTGACAAGCCGCGACGCTTGGCTTACGCTAATAACGTTATTCGAATGAAGGAAGCTGAGCCGGATTTTTGGGAGCGAATTCTGATGACCAACGAGGCTCATTTCACCCTCTCTGGCGCTGTCAACAAACAAAACTGTCGCATGGGGGGCACCGATAATCCTCATATTATTCAGGAAACTCCATTGCACGATGAGAAAGTGACAGTTTGGGCCGGTGTTTGCTCAAAAACCACCATTGGACCATTTTTCTTCAGAGCTGGTGAAACTGTCAATGGGGATCGATATCGGTGGATGTTGGCACACTTTGTTTTACCACAAATGCGTGAAAAAGGTCTTAAGGAATTTTGGTTCCAACAAGATGGTGCGACATGTCACACTGCGCGCTCAACAATGGACTATTTGCGTCGGAAGTTCCCAGGACGTGTGATATCAGAGAAAGGTGATATTGACTGGCCACCAAGATCGCCGGATTTGACTGCATCGGACTTCTTCTTGTGGGGATTTTTGAAAAGTAAAGTCTATGCCAACAAGCCGAAGACCATAGAGGAGCTAAAAAACAACATTCGAGCCGAAATCGCAGCGATATCGCCCGAGACGCTGGCAAATACAATGGAAAATGCCGAAAAAAGAGCTCATTTTTGTCTCAGTAATAAAGGCGGACATTTGATCGATGTGGTTTTTGGAAACTAATCAAAATAAATTGTAATGAATCAAATTTAATAAAAAAAAACGACTTTGTGAAATCTGTCGAAAATTTTCTAAGTTATTCAATACTTCCATCGACCAGATTGAGATGGCGCACCCTGTACATAGCTAGCATCAAACAAAAAATCAAATAAAATAAAATAGAAAATGCTAATAAATGGTTTAATTAACGCTTCGGTATTCACAATGATCATATACGATATTTTCCACGCTTTGCGGCAGGGAATGTACTGTACTGTATCGTATGGCTATTGTGAAATACGATAATTATTATAACGAAAAAAGTATATTGTTTTATGTCATATGGCTGGATTCGCGATATTTTAAAATAAACTTTTTGTCTAATTTCATGTATCGTATTTACTATGTACAATATGTAAAAAAAAATATAAATATTGATTTATCATGTATAAAACCGTTGTCTGTTCGTTCTTTTTGTGCTGCTATTCGTAACAGTAGGTGCCATCTCTTTACCGTTCACTTTTGGTCTGACTTTCCGATCGTTGATTGCTTTTGCCCTGTCTTTCTTTTCGAGTGCTTCTTTTTCTTTCGACTTTCTTCTGCTATCACCGTGGATATAATATTGCTATTTAGATTTACATGATTCGTAAATTTTGCATATAAAGCTGTATGCATAGTGAAATAAAAATATTGCTTTTTTATTTCACTGAATATACTGCTATTTAATTTACGTACAAAGTAAACATCAGTAAATACCGCGGGCATGCGCCTTATCAGTTAGTACAGGCGCGCTGCGTCTTATCAACTGATCAAGGCCGCGAAAATAGCTGAAGGTTATTTAAGAGTCAGCTGATTGGTTTTGATAGACACTCATCGATATGGATACACGTTGGAAACATCCATGGGCAGCCGTGATAAGCGCTGCTACGATTTTTGGTAAAACATGTTTTGTCAAAAAAATTTCTAAATCCATTCACGAAGTGACCGACGTCCCGTTCGAGCGTATACTTTTTTATTACTCAAAGTGGCAGTCCGGGTATTCAGAGTACAACGATAAAATCGAATTTCGCGAGGGTTTACCGCAATCAGCAGACTACTCGAATGATACGAGGCCTAAACTTGTGGTCATTGACTATCTAATGCGCGAGGCATCGAACAATACCGTGGTCGATCTTTTCACCAAAGGTAGCCATCGTTAAAATCTTAGTATCATCTTCATCGCGAAAATATTTTCCATGAGGGTCACGGGCGGCGCGATATCTCATTAAAAGCTACTTATATCGTTGTGTTAAAAAATCCGCAAGATCGCGTGCAAATTCAACATCTAGCCCGTCAGATATGTCCCGAGAATCCGAGATTCTTGCAGGAGGTAAGAGGATATTTCGATGCAACAGCTGCACCGCTCGGCTATCTATTATTCGACTTTAAACAATCGACGCCTGATAATTGTCGACTTCGCGCCTGTATATTTCCCGATGACCATTACGTTGCCATTACGTTTACGTGCCTCAACAACCAATAAAGGTTTGCGATGAGATGCACGATGTACCAGCAATGCGTTTGTAATGGCGTTGCATGAATCACTCGATAAAAAGGAAATAATAATATTAGAGGCACTGTGTTATGTGAAGCTAGACCAACGACGTGCAATTTTGCACAAAGCAGATGTAGCGCTTGTACGGTGTATATGCGAGTGTGCTCAAAACGTTTTACAGGGAAACGTGAGTCTGAACAACGTGCAAAAGAATTATCTTCGGAGGCACGCGACAATTCTTCGACGACTAGCCGCCAAAACGGGAAATTGGAGTGGTAAGAGGAAGATCATCCTCGAGCACTCTGTCGGGTTTCTCAAGTTGCTTCTTGTATCTGTCTTGACCTACACGAGTCATGGAATATGACAGAAAGATGGTGCTTATGCTGTACGATTACATGCATCGTTTCGCGGGTCTCGCGACTACTACTACTACTACTACTACTACTACTACTACTACTACTACTACTACTACTACTACTACTACTACTACTACTACTACTACTACTACTACTACTACTACTACTACTACTACTACTACTACTACTACTACTACTACTACTACTACTACTACTACTACTACTACTACTACTACTACTACTACTACTACTACTACTACTACTACTACTACTACTACTACTACTACTACTACTACTACTACTACTACTACTACTACTACTACTACTACTACTACTACTACTACTACTACTACTACTACTACTACTACTACTACTACTACTACTACTACTACTACTACTACTACTACTACTACTACTACTACTACTACTACTACTACTACTACTACTACTACTACTACTACTACTACTACTACTACTACTACTACTACTACTACTACTACTACTACTACTACTACTACTACTACTACTACTACTACTACTACTACTACTACTACTACTACTACTACTACTACTACTACTACTACTACTACTACTACTACTACTACTACTACTACTACTACTACTACTACTACTACTACTACTACTACTACTACTACTACTACTACTACTACTACTACTACTACTACTACTACTACTACTACTACTACTACTACTACTACTACTACTACTACTACTACTACTACTACTACTACTACTACTACTACTACTACTACTACTACTACTACTACTACTACTACTACTACTACTACTACTACTACTACTACTACTACTACTACTACTACTACTACTACTACTACTACTACTACTACTACTACTACTACTACTACTACTACTACTACTACTACTACTACTACTACTACTACTACTACTACTACTACTACTACTACTACTACTACTACTACTACTACTACTACTACTACTACTACTACTACTACTACTACTACTACTACTACTACTACTACTACTACTACTACTACTACTACTACTACTACTACTACTACTACTACTACTACTACTACTACTACTACTACTACTACTACTACTACTACTACTACTACTACTACTACTACTACTACTACTACTACTACTACTACTACTACTACTACTACTACTACTACTACTACTACTACTACTACTACTACTACTACTACTACTACTACTACTACTACTACTACTACTACTACTACTACTACTACTACTACTACTACTACTACTACTACTACTACTACTACTACTACTACTACTACTACTACTACTACTACTACTACTACTACTACTACTACTACTACTACTACTACTACTACTACTACTACTACTACTACTACTACTACTACTACTACTACTACTACTACTACTACTACTACTACTACTACTACTACTACTACTACTACTACTACTACTACTACTACTACTACTACTACTACTACTACTACTACTACTACTACTACTACTACTACTACTACTACTACTACTACTACTACTACTACTACTACTACTACTACTACTACTACTACTACTACTACTACTACTACTACTACTACTACTACTACTACTACTACTACTACTACTACTACTACTACTACTACTACTACTACTACTACTACTACTACTACTACTACTACTACTACTACTACTACTACTACTACTACTACTACTACTACTACTACTACTACTACTACTACTACTACTACTACTACTACTACTACTACTACTACTACTACTACTACTACTACTACTACTACTACTACTACTACTACTACTACTACTACTACTACTACTACTACTACTACTACTACTACTACTACTACTACTACTACTACTACTACTACTACTACTACTACTACTACTACTACTACTACTACTACTACTACTACTACTACTACTACTACTACTACTACTACTACTACTACTACTACTACTACTACTACTACTACTACTACTACTACTACTACTACTACTACTACTACTACTACTACTACTACTACTACTACTACTACTACTACTACTACTACTACTACTACTACTACTACTACTACTACTACTACTACTACTACTACTACTACTACTACTACTACTACTACTACTACTACTACTACTACTACTACTACTACTACTACTACTACTACTACTACTACTACTACTACTACTACTACTACTACTACTACTACTACTACTACTACTACTACTACTACTACTACTACTACTACTACTACTACTACTACTACTACTACTACTACTACTACTACTACTACTACTACTACTACTACTACTACTACTACTACTACTACTACTACTACTACTACTACTACTACTACTACTACTACTACTACTACTACTACTACTACTACTACTACTACTACTACTACTACTACTACTACTACTACTACTACTACTACTACTACTACTACTACTACTACTACTACTACTACTACTACTACTACTACTACTACTACTACTACTACTACTACTACTACTACTACTACTACTACTACTACTACTACTACTACTACTACTACTACTACTACTACTACTACTACTACTACTACTACTACTACTACTACTACTACTACTACTACTACTACAGAGCTGTCGCCCTCCGTACAGACCGCTGGTATACCATTGTCACGCTTCGACTGTGAACTGAGTAAAATTCTAAACTCTCACTCGTACAAGAGCGTGGGAGAGAAATAGACAGCGCACCAGCAGGTTCTACAGCGTTATCTCCACTTGGTCTAGTACGAAAATACAGTACCGAATATTCCGTCAAAACGAAAAATAGCAGTCCTCGATAGCCGCGAGAATCAAATCGACGACGTTTCAATGAACGAAGTAAAATCTTGGCTCAATGACACACTTATTATCGATAGCGTACCAAACAATTTTTTATCTAAAGCAATATCGTTGCTTGGCAATTTGCATCGCAGTGCAGTCGGTAAGAATATGACATGGGATCGCAACGGTGTTGGTTTCATAGACGGCAGAAGAATTTCAAATTTCAATATCGTTCATCTTGTTAATGATCCTGTGCGTGTTAGTAAACGCGAGAGACCCGTCCGATCTCACTCTGCCAAACTCCTGCGAACGATACAGATGCCACGTGAATTTATCAGCAATCCCGAGTTACTACACGACCCCACACCTACATCATCCTTGACACCGCAGCGGTTTCTCATTTTAAAACGTGATAGTGATAGCAGCAGCAGCAACAGTAGCAACAACGAGGCCGAGACCGCACACTCAAACAGAGATTTAATCCTCACGGTGGACAACGACATCATCGAGGGGCAGGAAGGGTAGGAAACAGAGGACGAATAATTGCAAAAAATTGCACAAGTAGAGAGCCAACGACATACCAGCGAATATCAGTCCCTCGCACAGTTAGTAAAGAAAAAGAAAAAGAATCCATTTAACTGGTCATCGTTAAAATTATGACAATTCTTGAAAAAATCTATTATGACTCCGCTCGTCCTGCATCCTATTGTCAAGCAAAAATTTAGCTCAAGTGAATCGGAGAGTGGCGAGTAAAAATGTTTTATCATGGCTTGAGACACCTGATGGATATAACATGCATCGACTCGTGCGACGACGAATTCCCCGTCGTACGTACAACGTTATGAATATAGACGATGTCTGGGAGCCTGATTTAACTGACCTTCGCTCGATAGCTACGTACAACGATGGGTACGCATATCTCCTTGTTGATATCGATGTGTTGAGCAAATACGCGTGGGCCGAGGTCTCACACGCATACTCGTACGCAGTAACAATCGTAGCCCGCATCAATTGCAAACTGATCGAGGCAAAGAATTTATCGGCGCTTTATTTCAACAAATTTTCAAGAAAAAGAAACTCGTTTTTCAGCCTGCTCGCAACCTCGATATAAAAGCCTCGATTGCCGAACGCTTTGATCGCACGATAAAGGAGCGAATGTGGCGTTACGTTACATACCAGGTCTATAAATATGAAACCGGAATTTTTGTATAGAAAATACACGTTTATTGTATGAAAATGGGGAAAAATATTTTATTCGAAGTATTGCCCATCGCTAGCTATACATTTTTTCCACCTGTCTGACAATTTGTGGATGCCATGCCAAAAAAACTATTGCTCTTTTGAGGCAAACCAGTCATCGAGCCATTTTCGTACATTTTCATAAGAAGTAAAGCGCTGCTCAGCAAGTGCGTGTCCCATCGATACAAATAAGTAGTAATCGGACGGAGCCAAGTCTGGTGAGTAAGCCGCATGCGAAAGTATCTCAACTAAACGCCTCAATCGTTTCCTTGACCAGTTTTGCTGTGTGTGATGGTGCATTATCATGAAGCAAAATCACTTTGTGTTGCCTTTTTTTATATTCTAGTCGTTTTTCACGCTTGATTCAAATCGATCATTTGTTGTCAGTAGCGTTCAGTATTAACGGTTTCGCCAGATTTTAGCAGCTTATAATACCCTTCTGATCCCACCAAACACAGAGTATTGTCTTCCGTCCATAGCGATTTGGCCTTGCAGTCGATGTCGATGGTTCGCCTGGAGTTACCCATGATCTTTTACGCTTAGGATTCTCAAAATATATCCACTTTTCATCGCCAGTCACAATTCGATGGAGAAATGACTTTCTTTTGTACCTGGCGAGCAGCATTTCGCAAGTGGTTTTTCGGTTTTCCTGCTGTCTTTCATTCAGTTCATGTGGAACCCATTTTCCCATCTTCTGGATCTTTTCCATGGCTTTCATACATATGGAGATGGCTTCTTGTGTCACATTTAATTGATCCGCGAGTTGTTGTTGCGTTTGAGCGTCATCCTCATCCAACAATGCTTGCAATTCGCTGTCTTCAAACTTTTTCGGTGGTCTTCCACGTTCTTCGTTTCTCACCTCAAAATCGCCACTTTTGAATTTTCTAAACCACTCAAAGCACTGTGATTTACCAAGAACATGCTCACTGTAAGCTTCGACAAGCATTCGATGTGATTCTGCAGCAGTTTTCTTCAATTGGTAACAGAAAATCAATGCTGTCCGCAAATCGTAGTTTCCAGGCACAAAATTCGACATGTTCGACGCTATTACAAACTATGCTGTTGTATGAAACTTGTATTGTTGTGAGTTGAAAATCGTTGTCAGAGATGTCAACAAGGAAATGGCGCCGATGACGCGGTTTGACGGTAACTACATTGACAGCTAGGGCCATCTATGGGCAAATTCCGGTTTTATATTTATAGACCTGGTACATGCGAAATAAGCGTTACATCGATGTTTTACAAAATGTGGTATATTCTTATAATTACACTAGACGCAGCGGAATGCGTATTCCTTCGAGCGACGTAACCCCAGAAAATGCTTCTATAGCCCGAGAAAATTTATCACGGCGTTACGAGCACAACACGAAAAAAACTAAAAAGCCTAAATACAGTATCGGTGACTTGGCGCGTATAAGTACAGCTAAAGCAGAATTCGTGAAAGGATATGAGCGAGGTTGGAGTAACGAGTTATTTAAGATTCCACGAATATCAGTGAATCAAGAACCATTCATGCATATTTTGCACGATCTGAATAACGAGACTATCGACGATATTTTCTCAGAGGCATACTTATGGCAGGTATGAGTGCCTCCGTCACGTAAGATGATGAAAGAGAAAAATAGGACAAAGAGGAAGAACGCTCGGAATCACCATCACTGATAAATATGAGCTCCAAGGATAGTTCTTTCTTTATCGTACTACCGCACAACTACTGTTGCAGTATTTTCCGGATAATATTACGACGAAATGTATAACAGAACTACCGCGTCACATACGTTTGTATGGAGAATGTTCTGTTTCTCTTGTGGAAATTGCTAATCCGATGACTCTTTTACTTGTTTCTGCTATAGGAAATCTCGTATCTTTTGAAGACGATAATGATTTATAGGGCTTAAATCTTTTAACACGGTGACGCGTAGATAGAGGCTAAATTCTATCTTGTGTACCAGGTGTATGCATAAGTTTTTTCCGGTTTAACTAAGAGATGGCGCCAGCGAAAAGTACGCAGCGTATTAATTTGACACATACGTCATTTTGTTCGTCTGACATTAACCTACAAACACACACAAGTTGAGTCCGTCAAAAACTAGCGTCTTTGTTTTATCGTTCATTGATCATGTCGAGTTTTGTGCCTGAAAAAGAACATTTGCGGCACGCATTGCTTTTTTTAATTTAATCAAAAGAAAAAGGCTGCTGAAAGTCAACGTTTGCTGGTAGAAACATATGGTGAACACGCTCCATCGATTAGAACATGTGAGACATGGTTTCGACAATTTAAAAGTGGTGATTTCAATGTGAAAGACAGTGAGCGCTCTGGTAGACCACAAAAATGCGAAGACGAGCAATTGCAGGAGTTATTGGATGATGACCCAACTCAAACTCAACGGCAATTCGCAGAAGCATTACATGTGTCACAAGAAACAATCAGCAGACGTTTACGAGTAATGCGGAAGATCAATAAACTCGGTAAATGGGTCCCACACGATTTGAATGAACATCAAATAGAAAATCGCAAAGTCACTTGTGAAGTGCTGCTTCAACGCTACGAAAGGAAATCATTTTTGCATCGAATTGTGACGGGTGACGAGAAATGGATTTATTTTGAAAACCCGAAGTGGAAAAAATCGTGGCTTTCACCTGGCGAAGCCGGTCCTTCAACACCAAGGCCAAATGGCTTCGGCAAGAAGACCATGCTCTGTGTCTGGTGGGACCAGAGCGGTATTGTGTATTATGAACTCTTGAGCCCGGCGAAACCGTTAATACACAACGCTATCGCCAACAAATTATTGATTTAAACCACGCATTAATCGAAAGACGACCGGAATGGGCCAGAAGACATGGCAAAGTGATTTTGTTACACGACAATGCGCCGTCTCACACAGCAAAAGCAGTGAAAGACACCCTGAAATCGCTTAGATGGGACATCCTTCCATACCCGCCGTATTCGCCAGACCTGGCGCCATCTGACTATCACCTCTTCGCATCAATGGGGCACGCGCTCCCAGAGCAGCACTTCAGCAATTTCGAGGAAGTTGGAAAATGGCTCGACGAATGGTTTGCCGCAAAAGACAAGCAGTTTTTCTGGCATGGTATTCATAAGTTACCTGAAAGATGGGCGAAATGTGTAGAAGCCGATGGCCAATATTTTGAATAAAACAAAAATTAATTTCCCTTGAAAATTACGTGTTTTTTTTTTACCAAAAAACAGGAAAAAACTTATGCATACACCTGGTATAATGCTCTATAGACGCTCTTTTGGGGAGTATAAATATGTTACCTCACGTGGCCAGTTATCTGCGCTTTAAATCGCTTCCGAGCGGTCAGGTCGAAGTGGCGCTCGTATGCGACGATCTGCGATACCTCGACTTTTACGTATCGCCCGCTATCACAAGGCTACTCAGATTCGCGGAAGGGGCCTGTAGTTCTGCAATGATAGAACCGCATTGCGAATACACGGGGTCGAGGCCTGCATCTCACACCAGTGCTATACCAGGTAGCATGTTTCTATACCGCGATATCTGCGAGAGCTATATTACAGGCGATATACAAACAACCCTCTTGCGAGTTGTTCTCATTGAAGCTGACGACTTTCAGTATGATTCGATAAAAATTTAATCGTTTTCGGCGCTACAATATATACCTCTGTTGCGCACCAACTTACACACTATCAAGATCGATATAAGAGATGGGTTTGTAAATCCTATACCTTTCGAACAGGGAACGTTGACTGTGACACACATTTCAAAAGGTCTCACGATTGATTGCGCCACTATGGGTAATATTGACGTTGTGCAGCACGGATGGGGCTGTCGCGGGTACGGTGGTATTAGCCATGTTTATATCAGAACGCCTAATTAACGAGCACACCGTATTGGCAGCTTTTTCAGGGATCCGTTTCGTCGAGTATTGCCTCTTTCAAAGAAGGGTGCTAAGGCAGTTGGAAAAGAGGCATTGCACGCTGGTGTCAACGTGATATCCTCGATAGAAATATAGCTGTGAAAGATGTAATTCGCCAGAGAGCGCTAGAATCCGACAGTAAACTCAAATGCAAGGCCTCTGAACAAATTGACACTCTTATGCGGGAGTCCAGTTATAAAAAGCGCAAAATTTCGCGAACTGTTCATTTACTGAATGAACGTAAACCACGACGTATCTACCGTAAAAAGAATAGTGATAAAGAAGAAGACGAGTAATACGAACAATAAGAAGACGAAGACTCGTCAACGAACGGTTGCAGATATTTTTGGATAGCTGAAACAAGATAATCTTTTCTACATGCATTTTTCTTAAATCGGAACTTGAATTATTTTCACTCCCACCAATGCAAACAACTATCGAAGGCTCCAGTTGGGTGCATTATAAGCCGATTTCTTCGCTAACAGATGATTCACCCATTGAATTTGTTATTCCTGGGCAGGGCGATGAGTATATCGATCTCGCACATATTATGCTCAGCCTGAGAGTCAAAATAACATCTCCTACGGAAATTGCTACGGGTACCGCACCAGAAATAAGCATCGGCCCTGTGAACAATATCTTGCATTCTATGTTTAATCAGGTGGATGTGTACCGAATCAATAACTAATTTTACCTCCAAATAATGCATACGCTTATCGAGCGTACATAGAAACACCTTTGAATTATGGTCCAGCTGCCAAAAATTCGCGTCTCACGACCGTCGTCTGGTACGATGAAACCACCGAAAAAATGGATGATATAACATCGGGAAATGCGGGTCTTGTAAAGAGAAACCAATTTTTAAATGTCGAAAAAACTGTAGACTTGCTCGGCCATCTGCATTGCGATAAATTCAATCAGGAGCGGTTCCTATTAAACAGCGTCGAGATGCGACTACGACCAGTGCGGTTTAGAGATTCATTTTGTCTTGTGGGCGATGCAACGAAAGGTCAATGCGGCTCAAAGATTGTCCAAGCATCGCTTCTCGTTCGTAGAAGAAGAATAGCTCCTGGTATGCTCTTCTCGCATGCTAGAATTCTGGTCAAATCTGCGGCAAAATATCCTCTTACGAGAGTCGAGGTAAAGGCCGTTTCAATACACTTTGGTGTTCATGGAGAGACGATCGATAATATCGTGCTAGGTCAATTGCCGAAGATTATAATTATCGGTTTTGTCAATAACAAAGAAATTAACGGCGACTTCAGTATGATTCCATTCAATTTCCATAATTACAAGGAAAAATATCCCTTGTTGTATGTAGATGGTGATCAAATACCTTCGAAACCGTTACATCCTGATTTCACGAAAAATCATCTGTATGTGGATGCTTTTCAAGCGTTTTTTTCAAGAACAGTAATACATTTCTTGAACGATGGTAATTAGATCGATCGCGATAATTATCGCGATGGGTACTGTCTGTTTGCTTTTGATTTGGCACCCGATCTTTCGGCAAATAGCAATTCACATAGGAATTTAATAAAGCACGGTAGTTTGAGAAGATAGGTACGATTTAAGGATGCGCTTGCTTCAACAGTAAATTGTGTTGTCTACGAATATCATAATGTCCTTGAAATCGATGCCTCTCGGCAGGTAATGGTGGATTTTACCGGATAATCGAAAAAAATGTGTTGATGTCGGAATTTAATTGATTTGTTTTAAGAGACGTAGAAGCGTCTTTGTGAGTAACTAATCAGTCGAACTTGAGCATCTGCACAGATTAGACGAGATAATGGATATCGTCGTAGATATACAGGGAATGCGTGGTAAAGAGTCGGAATTTATTCCGAAAGATATTGCCGTTGTAGCAATGGATGGACCGTACTGTGCTCATGGATCGTCACACTACCGTGTCACTTTGCTGAATAACCGCAGCGTTTGAGTAACCAGACTAATTTTCTCCCGAAATGCTTTCACGTTATGAACGGTACGAGGGCGATGTGAGCTGTAAACAAGCATACGCTATCTTGCGTGAAATTTCGCGAAAATCAAGACGTATCTATTCACGCGGTAACAGGAAGGCTATATTTCTTTGCAATATCACGAGTCATGAAATTTCCAACCTGGAGGATGATGAGCGCGCTCCATCGTTGACATTTATGCCGAAATCTTGGCAAAAATGCTTCAGACACACTATGATAAATGATACAGCGTCTTTGCATTATGCAATGCGCCAGGCTTTCCAATTAAAAAATTGGCTCCGCGAGCATCCGTTTAAAGGAGAATCATGCGCAGACGAAGAACAAGAAAATAAGTGTTCGAGAATTCAGAAGGTAGAGTAATGTGGACTGTAAAGAATTCGCAGGTGAATTAATAATCAGTACAAAGATGTTTGTTTAAAGTAGCACTTATTGCTCCATCTGTCAAAAGGCAGTGGACACAAATATATTAATAAACAAGTAAAATATATAAAATAATATATAGAAATGAGCGTAGAAAAGAGAGAATAAATGAGGCGTTCTTATTACCACACACGATTATATTAATCGTGTGTAATTAATGAGATGTGCTGTCGCGATTGGGCCTCGCCGTGACGCTGATGCCGGGTGCACGACACGATGAGCCAATGTGTTGATGTACCGGTGCCGGTGGGCCGACGTCAATATACCAATGCTGATACGATAAAAGAGTTTACAGAGACTGTAGGTCGGCAGAGCTGCACTTTGAGACTTATTAAGATGCACAGAACTTTGATGAGCACGCACGAACACGGTGACGGTGAAAACCGTGCGAGAGCAATACGCAAAATGGCTGCGTTAAACAAAGCAGTCGTTGTCTAGCCACGCAGTTGTAGAGCACTTGCGCGCAGCGACCTGTTGCTTGGCACGCTGACCTAGTGCGAGATTTATTGCTTCTGAGTGGTGCTGCCGCTAAGTGGCAACAGCAAGCAGTCGCCCATGCTAGCCTGCAATGCGCAGTCTAGCTACGCGTAGCAGAATGCTCAAGCATTCTCAAACAATAAGAAAGAGGAGAAATCTTCACCATATAGTCGTGACACGATCGACGATGCTATGACAGAAATGTTTCATATATCCGTATATCAAAGTAAATAGGTCATCATTGAATCAATGACTATGTGTTCAGCATGAACACTAGACAAATCTACGAGAGTCTGCGGTTACTACCACTTTCAACCGTTGGAGTATACCTAGCTGACAAAATTCCTCGTGTATGGTCGTTACCGGCCGGACTCGTAGTTAACACGAATAACCACGACGGACCTGGAGAGCATTGGATCGCCGTGCACCTTAACCATCATGGAAAAGGAATGTATTTTGATAGCTACGGGCACCAATTATACCGCAACATCTCGCACGGCTTCGAAGAAACTACAAGTTCTGTCGGTACGGCCTCAAGCAGTTACGCAGTAATACGTCAGATGTATGTGGACAATTTTGTACCGTATTCCTGCATCTTATGTCGTGCGAATTCACCATGTCGCGATTTAATAACCTCTTTAGTGATAACGTAATGAAAAACGATAGAATCATACGTGAATATTGCAATGCTTTTACCTCTCGACGATTGGACAGTGATAAAAATTAATTTAACGGTGGAAGAATCTCCGAGCGAAGATTACCGTGCTTACACGGATGTTGCATGCGACCGTAAATGTGTGTTAAGTGATTTAAATAAAATATTGATTAATTAAAAACACATACCTAATCTTACTGTGTCTTTTATTTCTATAGTGTGATAATTAGAAAATTATAAT
This sequence comes from Cylloceria caligata, assembly GCA_963942595.1. Taxonomy (NCBI): domain Eukaryota; kingdom Metazoa; phylum Arthropoda; class Insecta; order Hymenoptera; family Ichneumonidae; genus Cylloceria; species Cylloceria caligata. The sequence goes on along the minus strand of OZ012706.1, from coordinate 56,153,551 downwards.
TGAAGTCTCTCGGTGCCGGATCATATTCTACGCCTCTTACTGCAGAGCAAGCGCTTCGCGAAGAACACAGCGCAAAGTGACACTCACCCGCAAAACCACTGTCGATGCATTCAAAGCGTTGGACACCTAGCTATGATTCAGACGAGATTGTTGTTGTTACGTCCTGACGTAACGTCGCGTTTATCTTTTTCATTTCGATTACGTTAAAATTCTTCTGCTTTAGTTTCGCTACAGTAAAAGTAACTTTCTAGATTTTTCTTTTTATTCTCGAACTTCTTAAGAGGAGAGGAGAGCGACTTTAGCGGCGGAGATCGGAACAGGGTGAAGATGCGGCCCTACCGACCGTCTCCCGGGAAAATTAATCTTGTAAAGATGGAATTTTTCGGCGCTCCCGGTCAAAAGGCAAACTTACAAACCATGGGATCGACTGCCATTTATGGATCCATGATTCAGCGCGGCCTTACCCTCAATCCTAGACCAGGGGTTCGGCTAGTCGCCGTCGGGGCGTTGTTGGTCATAAGGGAGCGGTTGGAGGGAACGCTATCACGTGACCAAGCGACCGCACCCGTTCTTCTCGCTCTTGCCTGAAATCTTCTCTCTCTCTCTCTCTCTCTCTCTCTCTCTCTCTCTCTCTCTCTCTCTCTCTCTCTCTCTCTCTCTTACAAAGATGATGAAATCACGAACAATTATTAACTAAGCGAAACAATTAACAAAAGTGGAGGAACTGTTGATTTAAACGAAAGAGTTATGACTATTAAAATGTTCACACGAATACTGTAGGTAAAATATCCGCAGCAAGAAGAATAATTATGCTTCCATATGGAAACTACTCAGGGCTAACACTCGAAAACGAGTGCAACCCACATTAAATTAATGAGTTTACCAAGTATAGTCGGTTAATAGAAGAAAGATCAGTATATCAGGATTAATTCCCCTTTTCTCTTGGGATTATCAGGGGTACAAATTGAAAATGCGGGTTTGATAACAGATGGCGTTACTAACGCTATACGCATCAGGCAGTACTGTGACTATGTTCATGTCAAAGCTACGTCTTATAGCTTTAATTTTCAGTATGTGTCAATTTGTCGCAGTGTCAAATTCATAGTTTTTTTGAGCTCTCAATATGTCGAGTTTCGTGCCAACAAAACAGCATTTGCGGGAAGTTTTAATTTACTTCTTTAATTTGAAGAAAAGTGCTGCTGAAGCACATCGATTGGTCTCCGAGGCTTATCCGAGTCATGTTCCATCGGTTTCAACGTGCGAGAGATGGTTTGTGCGGTTTAGAAGTGGTGATTTTGACGTTGAGGACAAAGAGCGGCCGGGCCAAGTGAAAAAGTTTGAGAATGCTGAATTGGAGGCAATACTCAATGAAGACTCGTGTCAAACTCAACAAGAGCTCGCAGATTCATTGGGAGTGACACAACAAGCCATTTCCCATCGTATAAAAGCCCTCGGAATGATCCAAAAGCAAGGACATTGGGTGCCGTATGAGCTGAAGCCGAGAGACGTCGAGCGCCGTTTTTTTGCATGCGAACTGCTGCTCGAACGGCAAAAACGGAAGGGTTTTTTGCATCGCATTGTCACTGGTGATGAAAAGTGGATCCATTACGATAACCCGAAGCGCAAAAAATCATATGGTTACCCCGGCCATGCATCATCATCGACGGCCAAACCAAATATTCACGGCGCCAAGCTCATGCTCTGTATTTGGTGGGACCAGCTGGGTGTGGTGTATTATGAGCTATTGAAATCGAACGAAACCATCACAGGAGCACTATACCGAACTCAATTGATGCGTTTGAGCCGCGCACTCAAAGAAAAACGGCCACAATACGAGCAAAGACACGACAAAGTAATTTTGCAACATGACAACGCTCGGCCACATGTTGCAGCGCCGGTCAAAACATACCTACAAACGCTGAAATGGGAAGTCTTACCCCACCCGCCGTATAGCCCAGATATTGCTCCTTCCAATTACCACCTTTTCCGATCGATGACACATGGCCTAGCTGACCAGCGCTTCCATTCTTACGAAGAAGCCCAAAAATGGGTCGATGACTGGATAGCAGCCAAGCCGGCCGAATTTTTTCGCGACGGTATCCGTAAATTGCCAGAAAGATGGGAAAAAGTTGTGGCTAGCGATGGACAATACTTTGAATAATTCATTTGTTACCATTTTTTCAGAATAAACGTTCAAAAATAGAAAAAAATCCCGCATTTTCAATTTGTACTCCTGATATATTAATATGTCTCTCGTAAAATATTGGAATTTATAGTAAAAATACCATCATAAATATATAGAACATGTTATGCCTATATAGAAAGGATAAAGGAAATATTAGAATTAATTTATGGTAAAATAGCGAAAAATAGACAGAAAAACGAGAAAGAGATGAGACTAAAATTGAGTTGCAATGAAGCTTCTGCTGCAGGAAAACGAGGCTGGCCGACTCTCCACGCAACGATAAACGCCTTGCGCGAGGTCTGAACAACGATCTAGCTGACTTGCGTACGGACGAAAAATACGAGTAACCGAGTCGGGCGAGTCGCTCTCAGGAAAAGTACTCTCTCGCTCTCTCTCGTTTCCATGTATAAAAATACTTGTTTTACCAGCAAATTATATATATGGAATATGTTACATATATATATATATATAGGATAAAATGAAATGTTAAGATTATTTTACAGCGGAATACCAAAAGTAAGACGAAACGAGAAATAGAGAAAACTATAACACGTTTCAATAAAGCTTCCTCTGCAGGAAAGCGAGCCTGGCCGACTTTCTGCGCCACGACGAACGCCTTATCGCTAGGGCTGAACGGCGGTCTAGCCGACTTGGGTACGAACGAAATGTACGAGTAACCAATTTAGGCGAGTCGCTCTCAATAGAAGTTCTCTCTCGCTCTCTCTCGTTTCCATGCATAGAAATACTTGTTTTACCAACAAGTTATTTGTGTGGAATACATTACACATATATAGACAGGATAAAATGAAATGTCAAGATTATTTTACAGCTAAATACCAAAAGTAAAACGAATCGAGAAAGAGAGAAAACGGTAACGCGTTTTAATAAAGCTTCCTCTGCAGGTGTTCAGTTTTCACGCCTACCAAGTACACACTCAACTCATGCACACGCTACATTCACAATGATCTGACGCCTCGCGTCATATGGTATAGCTCGCAGGTATGCTATATCGATTTATCGACCGCGCACTCATGCATATTGTCCATCTGCTCACATCCTCGATCGAAGCTCACTCAAGCGGCCAACGCTGTTAGCGTGGCCCCATCAGCAAGACCACTCACAAGGCTCGCCTTCCATCGCTGACAGCGAATCACAAGCAAGCTGTGACGCACGTCCGTCTTCTTGATACTCTGCCTCGTGGTCGACGGATGTGGTTATTGTTCTCACTCGAGTCGCTCGCAGTACACGTTCCCGCGTAAAACTCACAGAGATATTCACTCGTTCTAATCACTTTAGTGCGCATTCATTTCTATAGTGTAGTACATTCTTGGTCAAATCACCCGTGTTTCAACTCAGTGTTAGTGAAAATCACAGCAGATCACCAGAACCATAGAACCATTCACATAAACGTCAACGGCGTGGTTCGCTCGTTGGCTGCATAGACGCCATTCTGCTTCGCACCGATCATCGGCGTCCGGACTCTCATCAGCCTGCCGTGTGGCATTACTCGAGCTCTAGAATCAGACCTTATCACCAGGATCAACCACACGGAATCACCAAGGCGACTCAGAGGCCTGAGAACCCACTCACCAACAGTACATCAACACGCAGGCCAGACCAATCACAGTCATATATTTGTCATAATCAACAGGTATTTTTCATGCAACCAATGTTACATAATTTCAATAAACATTGAACTTATTATTGTTAATTACTGAGTGCATTTAATTATTTATACTTGTCACCAGGATCCTTAGTCTTACTATTCGCATCTGTCACTCGACATGCTACGTGCGAATGCATCGACTTGCTACCTGTCGACAGATTAAAAATAATTTCAAGCTCAAACTCAGTCTCACACTCATTATCATAAAATTTTTTGGTCCTTCGAGCCGGATATAATGTACTCATACTCATTAACATACAGCAGGAAAGCGAGGCTGGCCGACGCTCCACGCCACGACAAACGCCTTATCGCTAGGGCTGAACGGCGATCTAGCCGACTTGCGTACGAACGAAATGTACGAGTAACCAAGTTAGACGAGTCGCTCTCAAATAAAATCCTTCTCTCTCTCTCTCGCTCTCGTTTCTATAGCACGAGAATAATCGTCTAGCTAGCAAATTATTTAAGAAAACTTATTAGCTATAAGTAGAGTAATCATTAATTTAACGAATAACCAATGATGCGTGGAATAAGCCATAACTCAACAAAACCATTTATACTAATAAGAGATTAACGCAGAAATCAGGTTGCATACGTCGAAGTTAACTACAGAATCTGTAACAAAATTATTACTAGTGGTTTCATGTGAAGGATTTAATTAAGTTCCGTACAAACGCTGAAAAACTAAGCCATTACCATAGACACATCTACATAGAAGCGAGCATAAGGATATTACCTAGACTAGGAAACTCTATTGAAAGTAGGCCTAGAAGCGGGGTGGTAAAATCGCCTCATTTTCAGGGGGAAAATGCCTCGAACGCGTTCCCTCACCTGATCGCGTGGTCCTCTGTGTAGCACATCGCGCGGACAAATCAGAGCGCGCCATACCGATGCACTCGCATAGATCTATGGCTCTGCATGTCGAGAAGCTACTCTGCGGAGTAAGGGGAATGAATACGTGCATGGTCGAGATAGACCATGGAGAAATTCTTATAATCAGGATAGGGTTTTATCCCTTCTCTTCTTTTACGCACTTGACGACAAGAATTTTCGACGCTCAGGAGCCCTATAAAAGGCCGCGAAAATCGGTCGGCGACACTTCCACTTACCTTTTCACGGGGAGTTAAGATGTGTGTATATGCGCGCGCGCGCACGTGTGTGTGTGTGTGTGTGTGCGCGCGCGCGGGTGCGTGAGTGCATTCTTAAGAAACAGGAGTTCAAAATCGCCGCGGAAGGAAGGTGGAAACCAATAACAACGGAGGTGAGTTCATAATGTTATTCATTTTTCCAACTATGCGGACGCGTTTGCTCCATCCTGATCTTTTCTCTACTCTTCAATGTTCACCGGAATACCCACACCATCCCACTTTACCATCTCCATGTCGCCGACACTGTTCAAGCAAAGTGGGTAGCGCGGCGGTGGAAAAGTGGGCCGGCGGAGGTAGCCGCATGGTGGGGGATGGAGTGGGATGGAGCAAAGGCGTCCACATACTACTCGCGGAATTATGTTCTTCCAACACGAAATGATTGTTACTTTTTTTTACCGTTATTGTATCGAGTCCTTTGAACCATTGTCTTGCTATTCGCACACTTGTAAATACGTGCGAAGCGAATGTTCATGGCATGCCTTAATGTTTGGGGGAAGTCAGCTCAAATTAAATGTACTTTCGGGGGTTGACTTTCTAAAATACAAGAGTCGAAATTCGTCAAAAGAGAACTTATCCATTTCTTGTGCGTTATATAGTATCATAATTATATTTTGCCCGGCTGCCTGAATCGAAATTTTCAACACACTCGGATCATTGAAAGGTTCGCTTCTTATAGAACGAAGATGTACCAGGTATACAAGTATGAAATGCGGATTTCAGATAACAGATAGCGCACGAATGCAGTTTGCCCCATAAAGATTTGACACTGCGCCATTTTGTTGTGTCATCAACAAGTGTTAGACGCGCACGAGTGATAAATTGGAAAACTGTGTGCATAGTGTTGTGTTGTTGTGTTCAATATGTCGAAATTTATACCGAACAAAGAGCATTCGCGGACAGCATTAATTTTTTGTTTTCATTTGAAGAAAACTGCTGCTGAATCATACCGATTTCTTCGAGAAGCTTATGGTTAATATGCTCTATCGCAAGATACGTGTGAACGATGGTTTGAGCGTTTTAAAAGTAGTGACTTCGATGTTGCAGACAAGGAACGTGGAAAGCCGCCAAAAAAATACGAAGAAGTGTAATTGCAAGCATTGTTGGACGAAGATGATTTGCAAACACAAAAACAACTCGCTGAGCAATTCGGCGTTAGTCAACAAGCCGTTTCCATTCGGCTACGAGAGATGGGAAAAATTCAGAAGACCAGTAGATGGGTACCACATGATTTAAATGACAGGTAAATGGAAGAGCGCAAAAACACATGTCACATTTTGCTCGCTTGGTACAAAAGGAAGTTGTTTTTGCATCGTATAGTTACAGGGGATGAAAAGTGGATTTCCTTTGAGAATCCCAAGCATCAAAAATCATGGGTAGATCTAGGCGCATCATCCACATCGACCGCAAGACCGAATCGCTTTGGCAGAAAGACGATGCACTGTGTTTGGTGGGACCAGAGGGTCGTGGTCTATTATGAGCTGTTAAAACCTAAGGAAACGGTTAATACGAAACGTTACCAACAACAATCGACCGATTTGACACGTTTGCTGCTTGAAAAAAGGCCAGAATACCGAAAGAGGCAACATAAAGTCATTTTTCTTCATGACAATGCTCCATCACATACGGCAACACCGGTTCGCGACACGTTGGAAGCACTCAGCTGGGAAGTTCTACCCCATGCGGCTTACTCACTAGACTTGGCTCCTTCCGATTACCACTTGTTTGCATCGATGGGTCGCGCACTTGCTGAGCAGCGCTTTGGTTCGTACGAAGATGTGAACAAATGGCTTGATGAATGGTTCGCAGCTAAACGGGATGATTTTTCTGGCGTGGTATTCACAAATTGCCCGAAAGATGGGTAAAATATATAACAAGCGATGGAGCACACTTTGAATAAAGCACTTTTTATCATTCTTCCGAATTTCACATGTTTTTTAGAAAGAAAATCCGCATTTCATACTTGTACACCTGGTAACTTGATTGAAATGAGTTGTACGTGTATTCCTCTGCAACATATTCTGAAACTTTGCGATACCCGCGTTTTTTTAAATAAAGAAACGGCAATTCAGATCAAACATCTGTTTGTGCCATTCGAAAGTTTGAACGCGAGCGTATACATTACAGTTTTTTCACTATAACTGGAAACCTTGATTAACGATGCGCTCGAATTTTTAGTAAAATATCGCGATGAAACGGGATGTTACGTCCTGGTCCCCCGCTATATTCCACGCGAAATTAAAAAAAATATTTTTACCAGTATTTTACACATTTTTATACATATATTATTAATACGAACAGATATATACCTGTTCTTTCTCTATATATATAACTTTATATTAATATGTTTTTATTAATACATATTTTAAGCGTATAATTATCCATACATTTTGTATGCGCGTAACCAATACGCGCACCCTGTATTTGATGCATGTAGGTATATGTATAATACGTGCATGCACATATACATTAAGACATATTCTTAGCCGTCCACTGGGGTATAAGCGAGAAACGCTGAGCAAAGCATCGCGCGATAACCACCCGTGCGACTTTGTTTAGTCCCACGACTAGAGCCAAGCATGGTTATTGAACATGACTTTGTATTTGTCGTGGCAAAGCACAGCCTCTCTCGCACCCTAAACGGGATAAGGTTGCTCGCCACATTCCAATGTTATCCATTGGCGAGTAGCCACTTCAAATCTTTAAGCTAGCGTAAGCAATCCCACGTGCCGGGCCGCGGTGCTTGGTCCAGGCGACCGTCGAACGGAAGCGATAAGCCCGACACCCGGCCGGGTTACGCTGACAGGCCGGTGAGGCTGCGAGGCCCGTTGTTCTGATTCTTAGAATCTAGATAGAGACCCGCGGGACTCGCAACTCTGCACTTTTGAGAGTAGGCGACTGGAGGGGCACTTAGCCACCCAATATACAGAGTCGTTGTCTTAAAAGAGGCAGTCCTCACCGTGCGCGCAGTTCTGAAACATCGTACCTCTAAATTAGCTATATCGCTCATCAAAATTGTACTTTCCAAATTGTTCGCGGATTCAAGTATTTTTATAGTTGTTCGCGGATTTTAAAACATTTTTATTTGTGCGTAGTTAACATTTGTTCGCGCATTTAAGAATTTTAATATTTGTTCACGCATTTAAACATTTTATTTGTGCGCGTTCCAATAAAAAACGGTATTATACAAGGGTGTTCCGTGGTTTTCATAGATCCACCCGCTGAAATCCCAACATCTCCTAACCCCGGTCTTCTTTACTGTTTTCTGTCGCCAAGCTTGCCGCGATTTCTCTCTCGTGGGCCAGCTACTTTGCGCGACGCTCGATCGTAAGGCCCCCGTGGCCTTTGGTCTTTCATTTCTGACTAGGTGATCTGGAGCGCGACCCTCGTTGCACCTCCAGATCACGTGTTGTTTGGTCCCGCACCTGGTTGCGAGTCTGCAGCACTCTACACCCTGGTGGCGCTTGGAAACTCGCGCCGGGGGATCTTTTAACTAGGGAGTGTGGCGTCAACTAAACAGTTGCACACCCTTCCGTCCTCTTTGTTTCACGAATCCGCGTGGTACCCCAGGGTCCTACACACGGGTTCTATTTTTCTTCCAAGCGGTTCGCGCGCCCACCCTCAATGTGGACGCCGATCCTCTAACTGTGTATACCTAAACTCCCGCCTACTTTACTGTTTTCTGTCGCCGAGCTTGCCGCGATCTCTCTCTCGTGGGCTAGCTACTTTGTGCGACGCTTGGTCGTAGGGCCCCCGTGGCCTTTGGCTTTTCATTTCTGACTAGGTGATCTGGAGCGCGACCCTCGTTGCACCTCCAGATCACGTGTTGTTTGGTCCCGCACCTGGTTGCGAGTCTGCGGCACTCTACACCCTGGTGGCGCTTGGAAACTCGCGCCGGGGGATCTTTACCTAGGGAGCGCGGCGTCAACTAACAGTTGCACGCCTCCCGTTCCACTTTATTTCACGAATCCGCGTGGTACCTCAGGGTCCTACACGCGGGTTCCATTCTTTTCTGAAGAAATACCGTATGACCACAAGGAAAGTGGACAGCGGTCTTTTTCGCCAACCGTTCCTAATTACCCAATAATTTAGATGGGCAAAACCCGTAAACGCGCGGGACGACAATTGCGAGAAAAACAATCTGAAACGTCGCAAGGATCCTCGTTAGAAAACGTGGAAATAGCACCGAATCCTAACAGAGGATTAGCCAACGTATCGATACAATTGCGCGATTGGCCCGACGGCGCGGGTGGGCGAACTCTAAAACGGGTTCCTGTAGTGGCTATTCGGCCTATGGTCGTGCAACGCTGCACGATCCGTCCCGACGAGGAACGACAGGCGCAACCGGCACCGTCAACGTCATCGTCGTCTCACCAGCCGCAACCGGGGCCAGCAAATTTTTCTGACACTACGGATTCGGACTCGGACGAGCGTCCCGTCGTCGTCCTTGACTAGTTCGTGGGGAACGACGCCAAATTAGTTTTAAGGTGAGTAAACCCATTGGTTTTTGTAGGAAAATAAAATATTTCGACAAGTCGACCGTGCCCCAATCCCGAGGCAGCGCATTCTGCCTCAAAATGGGGGAAATAAAATATTATTCCGTCGTTGCGTCCATTCGTTAAAACCCAGGACGTAACACGGGATTAGTTTTTATTATTAATACCACGTAAATAATAATAATAATTTTGATTTTAGATGATATTGCAACTTTTTATAATATACTATATAACATAATATTTGTTAAATCCCAGTTTCACAAAATATTGATAATGTGACAGTGATGGTGATCGAAGGGCTAAACACGCACGAAAAAAACAAAATTAACAATCCAGGGATTAAACTGGGACTGCTTAGTTTGCGGTAAAAAAAACCGCACCTTCGTAGCCTCGACAATTAGCTCATTATATATATAAAGTTATGAGCCCGCTAGGTTTAAACGCCACCCGAGCTTGTTGATTGTTGCGTTTTTTACACCGCTAATAAACAACACTCTTATTGATAATTGACTCACGCTTATGAGGTGAAACACGATCACTGCAAATATTGGCATTACGAGCGCATGGGAGTGACAGAGAACGGTCCCGCCAGTCTCTTCCTCAAGTATTGATCTGCCTTGAGTGCGAAAGAGAATTGGTAGCCTGCTAGACATAAGTTCGAAAAAGACGACAAATGAAGCATGCCATGAGATTCGTTGTATGTGTATGTCATATCCATAAGTCGCCACGCAATCTTCAGGCAAAAATCATAACTATTTTTTCTCTGAAAAATCTTAACGCCTTGCACTATTTTCACGAATCTGACTCGTGATGAAAATTTTAGGCCAAACTTGAATATCACGAGTCAGGCTCGTTGTTTAATTTCATGTGGAACGTGAATATCACGAGTATAGCTCGTAATTGATATTTCGGTCCAAACATGAATATCACGAGCCGTACTCGTGGTCTTAATCTCGGGCTAAACAAGAACGTCTAAAGTTAGGCACGGCCTGTTTCGAATTTCAGCGTAGTGCAAGGGGTTAACACGGACCCTTCGGTTCCATGAACATCTATGTTCTGTATCAGCGGTCATGTGAACCATATCATGCGGGCTACCACTCAGTGGTGCTCGCTACCACTAATCACGACCACGGTCTTACATTCAGGACTTGCAACTATAGTGGTGGGAAGTGACATAGATATTAAAGGCGCGTTCTTGAATTTTACCGCTTGGCTGCAAGGGGTACTGTAATCGAGTATCTAGGATGTGCAGCAGAGATAGAAGGTGGCGCACGCTCAGGCACCTAACCTTATTTAGACAAATGCAATGTTTTTGATAAATAAAGCACGCTCCTAAATGCAGAGAAGTAGCAAATTATTATTAAAAAATATGGATGTTCCAACGATATTCACTCTTTAGCATTAATTTCATTTCTCTAAAGGTCTAGAATTTAGGCTCGAATAGTGAGGAAATTAATTGAGACTTCTGTAAGAGGTAAACGTAGGGTTTATTCATATAATTACGTGGTAATTTGTTGAATCGGATACATGTAGCGTGAATAGATACGAGATCTTCTAATATTCATAAATTGTTTTACAGATTTTTTTCCGGGCTCTCGTACGCCTTTATAATCGTGTACGAACACGGAGATCTTCGCTCGCTTACGCGCTTTCTCTCCTCTCCTACAGCCCGATGTGTATCGACCGTTCGTGACTCGATAGCGCTCGCTTGCCTGACATTCGGCAGTCTCCGCTCGACCGGGAGTGACTGGAGACTAGCGAACGCGCGAAGATGTGCTTTGCTTTCCTTGGAGTTTCTTTTGAACCTTGTTTTTTAGTGTGCATTTGTTTTATAGCGGTGTTTCGTCCGTCTTCTGATTCAGCCTCCTCTCACCGTTGTATTTTGTTCTGAATTTTTTAATTTCCTTCACTGCTAACTTTTTTCTTACATCTCTTTTTCTAACCTCACTTTTTTCTTGCCACCAGCATCGAGCCATCAGCTCGATAACCGGCAACCTGGAGGAAGGTCATCCTCCACATGATACCGACGGAGATTCTCCGGAGTCTATGGATGACTCAGCAATTACCCAGCAATCCTAAAAATAACCGGAAAACAGCAAGGGTCCCTTCGAGAATGATTCTCGTCCGCCCTACCGACTATCACTCGCTTTACTCCGCGCATGAACACGACTCATGCCGCTAGATTTCGTTTCGGTTCCTACGCAAAAACTCAGGTCGTACAAGCTTTCAGCTCTGGTAAACACCAAATGTCTATCGTGTCGCCTATGCAAAAGCCAGCCAAAGTGTCTTTGCTGTGGTATGAAAAGACATGCTACAAACGAGGACTGTCCGAACGTCAACACCGCTCCTTCTTGCACTAATTGTAAGAAACCTCACCTTCCCACCGACCGACTCTGTCCTGTTTTCCTCCACGAGAAATCCATCAGAGCAACAGCTGCAGAAAAGAATATATCTTCACTCGAAGTCAGACACCTCATTAACGACACGATCCTAAATCCTTTGAGGTCGACTTTCACCCCTACTTTTGCTCAGTTTCCTCCTCTTCCTAACTCTGCTCACTCAGCCGATCTTCCAAGTTTATCTTTTTCGGTGCCTCCTGTACTTTCTTCTTCTAGCTACCAACATAGCCTGGCTGAGTCCTCCAATGGTCTCCAACAAACGTCTCCGTACCCACTGGTTTCTACTCCAGCTCTAGTACTCACAGCGAAGTCTGCCAGCCTAGCTCCGCAGTATCGACTCTGCATATCGATCGGCTTGTCGCAGCTCTGCTGTACATCTGTATTGTACAGCTCTGCGGAATTTTCTTTTGGATATTTCTCTTTACTTTCGCATTAACAGTGCTCAAAAGTGTATCGCCTATTTGCAAAGATGTAGAGTTTGCACATATTAATTAGTGCACTCTCTCGTAGTATCATGGCAGATGAAGTGGAGCCAGCTCAGATTGGCGACAGAGTCGAGTAGGCTTCTGGTAAGGAGCTGCTGGTGCCACCGCCTACCATCGATGCAACACCTACGCAATCAAGTCCTCGCTCAAGCTCACCTGATCGACTGCTGAGCAGGCTCATCGTGAAGGCACAATGTCAGCGTAGCTATATTGAAGTCATCAGGGAATTATCACAGATACGTGCCTGACTCTAATCTTTCTGGAGCGTTTAGCCTGAATGAAATATACGTAAACACTCGCAGCCAGGCGAGCCATCACAGCTCCGCACCACAAGCTCTGTGCATCTGTCAGCTCCATGCAGTCCAACATCTTCTTCATAAGATACCGTACTGTTTTGTGGAGTATTTATTTATTTAATTCAGTTCAAATAATTAAATTACATATTATATATTATATATTAAATTATATATAATTTGTAAAAAAACGATAAAAGTGGAAACCAATACAAAAATAGGTTGCATTTAGAAAAATACAAAATTGATATAAAATTAAAACACCAACAAATTAATAAATTTAGACTGCATATAAACAAGTGGATTGATTCTATGGTATGAGCAGAGAACCAGCACACAATTATATTAATTGTGTGTTGTGAGCACTAAGAGCGGTGCGCGTGCAGCAGTCAGTGCTGCGTAGCACGCCACGCTAGAGAAAAATAAGTGCGTAAGATTTTATAAATTATTCACTGCAAGCTCTCAGCAATTTGTTGAAGAGAGGTTACAGTGAATAGATGAGAGCACTAGCATTTAAATTGCTTGAGTGCTCTGAATATATGTATACTGAGGATGCACCATTGAGCAGAGAATATTCACAGCAGTCTCCCAGCAGGTTTACTGGGAGAAACTACAGTGGATATAAGCACATGCATAATTATATTAATTACACCGGCAAAATACAGTGAGGAGAACGTGGTGCAGCATGTGCTGCAGCGCATGCCACAGAGTAAGACAAGAATGATAAGGTACCGATATTTTCCTCCTCACTGGCAGTGAATGGCCCTGCATTATATCAGTGCACTCTTATCTTGAGTTCTGAGTCCTGGTGAGCGAGAAAACTGAGTGAATCCGGTGAATAGCGACAGAGATAACAGTCCAAGAGTCCTGATGAGCGTGCTATTCCACTGATGCGTTGCCAAAAAGTGTCTAAATTTTCAACATGGCTGCGGGTATGAAAGCGTCGTTGGGCGCTGAAGTCAGTTGAGCGAGATAGCCGGTGAGCGAAACCGAAGTCAAGCGAGAGAGACATCCTCTCTATCCGCTATCTTATTCTTGATAAACGATCAACGGCCTTTTGACACAAGGTCTCTTCCCAAGTTCTTGAAAGGAATTCCTCGTGTTCTTTACGCCTAAATCTACCCCACATAAATTTCGTGCGATCTCTCTCGCTTTCTGTTTCTGAAAACTTATGGAAAAGCTAGCTTCCACTCCTACAAAAGTGCCCCTCAGGGATACATCCTCACATCCTTGTTCACATCTTATACACCAACCACCTACCACCAACCGCCTCGCACCTTTTTGGAATGTTCGATTTTGACACAAAAAATAGTCGCATTCTTTTGATTTCACCCGCCGCCTCACCTCTTCTGTCTATCTCTGTTGGTGTGTGGCGTCGGGTCGCGTACCTCGCACATATTCGGCAACAGCTTATCGGTGTGCGCTTGACCCGTGGTCGTCGTAATATAAATAAGAAATTTAATTATGCTGTTGGACCGTAAGCTCGTTTGTTGTCAACCAGGCTGACGCGATAAACAAGATCTTTGATCGAGTCGATTTGGTGCTCGGCGTGGCTGTTGGAGATCTTGGGTTGAAATCCACCCACTAGTTTTTTATCGTAAATCCATAGTAGTACATTTTTTGCATGAGTATCGTACTAATTAGAGAATCACAAATTGAAATACATAAAAAGATAATTACAGGTTAACAATCGTACACTAAGTAATTTTTTACACGTCCGTAAAACATAGAAAATACGGATGGGGAATAAGGAACATTTTGTATCTATGGTCCATATAAAAAGATTTTATTCGTTGGTCAATTTTGATATCTTTTTTTACGACAATTCCTACTTCTCTCTATCACAGACCTTTGCTGATGCTTCATTTTTATAATTGTACTGTAACGATATTTACTCGTTATCATTAATTTTTTATCTTCTCAGGGAAAGAATTCGGGCTCGAACACTGTTGAGAATTCTTTTGGGATTGTGGGATTGAATCTGAAAGATATCGAAAAAGAATGAATTTTCACTCAAGGTAGGTGTGAAATAACCAGACCAAAAGATGTAGATAGAAAAAATAGTTTTATTCCACTGTCGACTATCATACTACAAAAAAATATATAAAAAAATAGCACAAATGAATTTAGAGTGAATATTAGGGGAGAAGCACATACGATTGTATTAATTGTATGCTGAAATTTGTGAGGTGAACGTGGTGCAGCCCGCGCTGCAGCGCACGCCACGAGATGAGACTTTATGAGGATGCACAAATGAGATTTTTCCACCTCACCAATATTGAATTTTTATAAATTATGAAGGTGCACGCTTACCAAGTTTTTTGAGTCCAGTTAAGCACGTAGGTGTTGCGTAGATACGGTATGAGGCAGTGAAAAAGTCCGAGGTGCGAGCAAAGGATTGTGCTGAGCCAGCGGTTTTCACTAAAGTGTCTAAATTTCTCACGATGGCTGCGTAGGACTTCAGCGTCGTTGTGCGATGCTGAAGTCAAGCGAGAGACGGTCTCTCTCGCTTGAGCAGCATGCCTGCGAGGCGCTGCCTCGGCTATCTTCGCAACAGCCGAGCGCAGCACACCACCCAGCAGCAACAGGTCGACGCACGGCGAATATCGATTGTCGTGCGTCAGCTGATTTTCCAACAAACACAAAAATAATTAGTTAATTTTAGACTTCTGAGGTAGGTATCAGCTGGTCGCTGGTCGCTGACCTGCTATTTTTGACACCCAGGGAATTCCGGAGGCGTGACGTCAGATGTTTACGCTTAACTCTGCTCCGGTTCGACGACCGAGTATCCGCATTCCACAGCGCGTTTGGAACTAATCTATCCTATTGTAGAGACTCAAAGTAATAATGCTGGATAGGGACTATGACTGTCACAGTACCAGCTCATATTTCTTCTCTCTATGACTATCCACAGCATACACTTTATAATATCTTAAGCGGAATGTAAACTATATACAATTATGTACTACGGTGCTTTTATTACAAATAGCTGTACCCATCGAGAATTATTGCGTTAGTGACGGAACCCTCGATGCATGATTATCGATATGACCACAGTACAGCACAATTGTCTCCGACAAAGTAACTTTCATAAGATCCGTATCCTTCGACACTAGCAAAGTCGTGATGTGCTCAAGCGCTTCTTGAAAAAATTCCTTGGATTCAATGATCTCATGAGCTGTGGCACGAGGTGTATCCATAGGCACCTATCTTTTCGTGGACATACGATACCACCTCACTCATACACCATTGAATCGTTTCACGTTGATGCTCTAATGTTCGCATCTGAATACTAATTCGTCTGCTTATTTCAACAAGCATATCAAATGTTGGCCGCTGCAAAACGATGTTTAGGGAGTAATTTCGGAAGCGTCTCCATTTTAGTTCTCTAGATTCCTCTTGAATTTCATATTCCTCGTTATCATTCCTGCTTATTGTACCAAAGGAAAAAGCCCTGTGCTGGTAACACGAGGTTAGAAGCGCATATGGCGCTGTGTTGTTACATCAAACCCGCGCGGTGTTATTGCAAAAACCGACAAATTGAAGACGTGTGAGGCGTTTCGGCGTTAGCTTGCCGTACTCTAGCCAAGAAAAATGAATTCTCCCTCTACCACGCCTGATAAGAAACACCGAAGACGTAAGCCCCCTTTTGAGTCAAACCTTTTGGGAAATTACTCGGGACAGGACTGAGAATGCTCGTTGATAGCTCGCGTTAATCGTCACTCGACTCGATACACTAGATTGATAAATTAACCCGCGGAGGAAGGGGTTTTAAAGGGAAGGAAAATGGCAGGTTACTTTCACTTGGGGAAAAATTTACGGAGATTTCATGCAATATAAATTAGAAGAATTGCGTTTATACTTACAGTTGGTTTTGCGGTGAAGTTGTTTCGCCGGTAACCGATACGTTAACGGGAAAAGATGGCAACCGTTTGGCAGAATAAAAATGCTAAACTCGATGATTCGTGAAGTTGTTAAAATTTATTCAAATAACGGAATAACTGATACACGTACGTTCGCTGTTACCGTGCGCGAGCGATCGTTATTTTTCAGTGCAATACTCTTAACGTGATATTTATGATTCGATAGAACAGTAAAACGAAATAAACAGCGTGGACTAGTACAAAACGGCAGGAAACAATAGAATTCAATTTCTTCTAGATTTCTTCTTTAAACTTGAAAGAATTTCCGAATGATTGACAATAAAACCGAAAAAAAGTAAATTCGAACTGAATTTTGACTGTTCAACCGTTTTTCTTCTAAGTACTCACTCTGAATTTTAGCTGAATCTACAGAGTGGGGTTCCTCCGCGGTGGGAACCTTTTTAGCTCGCCAGTTTTGATCGCGACTGATCGAACCCTTACTCTCTACTCTGCTCTACTGCACTCCGACTATCTGACTATCTAAGCTATTCTGCTCTTTCGGGCATTTTCCCGTCCTTATATAGGTTGGAGGTGGTCTAATTTCTTATGCGGGGGATTCTTAGAATTACAATAGCGCTCGGACTTTGGGGATCATCGCGATGACTAATTTTTCCTCTAGATATGCCCTCGTTTGATTCTCGTTCCGAGTTGCTTGGGGTGAGGTGATACATCCCAGGTAAAATGAAGCTACTTCGAAAAAGGCTCAGACTTTCAAGTGGATCCACCGAGTCTCTGGTGATTCATGATGTAATTCTCAACTGAACCCGGTCTCGTTCAATTCTTATTCCGAGCTGCGGTACCACGTGTCGCGAGGAACCATTCCTTGCTTCGACGACACGTGTCGCGAGGAACTACTCCTTGCTTCGACGACACGTTGTCGCGAGGAATCATTCCTTGCTTTGACGACACGTTGTCGCGAGGAATCATTCCTTGCTTCGACGACACGTGTCGAGATAGACAGCGAAGAATAAAAACGACTCGGACGCCGGTACAGTCAAATGCTTCTCTGTAGTATTACCTTTCTTTCTTTTTCTTTTTCCGTTATGGATTACGAGTTATTATTTCAATTAAAGTTTATATTTGGAATTTATTTAAATGCATATTGGTTAATGTCTAAAAAGGCCTTATTGACTCAAAATTTCTCGATAGTTTTCCACAAATCTTTTAAGTTGGATATCGTTGGAAACAGATTGAGATATCGGTGTGACAAGTTTTTACTCGATTGTTAAAGCCCTTTTATGAGCAATAACTCCTCTTATTAATTTTCAAGGAAATTCGATATGTATATATTAATATATCTATCCATATATTCTTTCGAGAGATTGTCCTACCAACTCTTAGTTTTTCGTTATTAGGTACAAGGAGTGATTTTACGTTAACTCCCTTTCGAGAAGGCTGTACCTCGGGTTTCCCCCTACCAGCATTGTTAACTCACGTCTGATGGTCGACGGATAATTTTGTAAACTAGACCCACCATTCAGACTTTACCGCGGCCAAGAGAACTGCCATGACCAGATGTTTTTGCACGGTCGGCTTGGAAAAACCCTGCCCTCAGCGTTTCGGGATCATTGGACATGTTGGACCTGCATCCTCGGGGGCGGTGACTCACTTAGCCACCATCGGTGATGCGGAAGGGTCGGAACCCCTCCACATCCACAGTCTGTTTTCAGCAGGGGCCACGGGGAGGCGGAGTGGCCAGTTCTTTTACTCGGTCCCAGCAGGTCACCCGGAAAATATCCAGGTAGTTCGGCCTCACTGGCTAGGCTACAGCGGCTGGTGACCTTAGAGCGGTGGCCCCTGCATCTGCCGATTACAGCCCCGTTGTTAGGTACAGTGGTAAACTTGGCGTCCCCTCTTGGCGCGCACCGTGTGTTCCCACTGCTCTGCCTCGGTGTGGCCGCAGGTCTCACCCCTCCCACCGTCATTATAAAGGGTGTCCCAGCAAGAGCGCCGGATTTTAATTTGCCGCCATTTTGTTAATACGAGTTGTACGGTGATTTACGGAAAAATATGGAGAAGTATTCAAACCAACAACGTTTAATTATTGTAAAAACACATTACAAAAATGGTGAAAGTTTTACGAAAACAGTTCGCCAATTACGTCAAGTTTTTGGTCGCAATAATGCGCCAAATTAATTGACAGTGAGGCGTTTAATTACAAAATTTGAGACCAAATTTACGCTGATAGATCAGAAGATCAATGTTCGTCGTCGTCCTTGTCGGTCACTCGAAAATATAGCCACAGTAACGGAATCTGTGGCCGAGAATCCAGGAACCTCCATTCGGCATCGTGGTCAAGAATTAAACATTTCCAGTAGCACTATGCAACGAATTTTGGTAAAATATCTGCATTTGCATGCGTACAAGGTTCAATTGGTGCAAGAAATCAAGCCAAGGGACCATGCGCAGCGCCGTGAATTTCCTGATTGGGTGTTGGAACATCATCAAATTAATGCAGATTTTTCGAAGAAAATCATTCTTTCAGATGAGGCACATTTTCAACTCGACGGATACGTAAATAAGGAAAACTGTCGGATTTGGGGTGCTGAAAATCCTCGTGTGATACTCAAACAACCAATGCATCCACCGCGAGTAACTGTTTGGTGTGCATGTTGGGCTGGCGGAGTAATTGGGCCGTATTTCTTTGAAAATGCGGCTGGAAATGCGCTAACTGTTAATGGAGTGCGGTATCGCGAAATGTTAACGGAGTTTTTGTGGCCCGAATTGGATGTAATTGATGTGGAGGACATGTTTTTCCAACAAGACGGTGCGACCTGCCACACAGCACGTGAAACAATGGTGTTACTGCAGACTAAGTTGCCAGGCCGTGTCATTTCTCGATTTGGTGATCAACATTGGCCACCAAGATCGTGAGTAGTATGTGTACACCTTTGCTCCATCCCACTCCTATCCCCACTCCTTCCCCCACCACGCGGCTACCCCCACCACCTCACTTTTCCACCGCCGCGCTACCCACTCTGCTTGACCAGTGTCGGTAACGTGGAGATGGTAAAGTGAGGTGGTGTGGGTACCTTGGTGAACAAGGAAGAGTAGAGATAAGAGTAGGATGGAGCAAAGGTGTACACATACTTGGAAAAATGAATAAAATTATGTACTCACCACCACCGCAGCTGTTGTAGGCATCTACCCTCCTGCCAAAGCGATTTTAAACTCCTGTCTCTCGAATGTACTCTCTCACACACGCACACACACACACATACACATGCACAGCGTCTTTAATTCATTACTATGTCCTCGTCAAAGCCCTCGTCCACGGCATCGACATCGTAGCCGATATCTATCTCATCACCGAGGGCTTCTATAATAAACGCCGCCACATCCACGCGTTCACCGTTCGATAAGCGAACCCGCGGAACGCTATCGCCGGCAAGAGGTCGCATCATGACAGCGATCAAGTCATCTCCACCGCACGCTTCTTCGACGAGCTGCTCGATACCTGCGACGTCCACGCGGTCGAATCCGTATATGGAAAACTCCATGACAAGAACCGGTAGCATACTTGCTAGAGGATCCGGATGAAATAGGTGAGACCAGTCGATGTAAATAGTTTCGCCGAAATCGACTAGCAACACCTCGCAGTACCCATCAAAGTCCGGGTAAACCACTTCCCCGCGGGCAACGTTATTGAAACGAGGCACAATACAGGACATGCCGATATGCAACTCCCCAAGTTCAATGGATCTTCCACGACGTTCCACTAAATACACACTACGTAGGAGTTCTTCCAACTCGTCGTATGCATCGCACATTTCCTGCGTACGCAGAAACACACTCATTACACTCTCGACAAACATTAATCGGCACCAAAACGCGTCGCTTAAAATCTCCTTGCCGTATCGTGGATACATATTGCTTTTTATTGTTTCCAAACAGGATGCCAAAGACAGACTAAATGCTCGAGACGCTACTAGAGAGTATCACGGGCATAAAGATAACAGCCTCCTATGAATCATAACTAGGTATCCATCACTTTGAATGCAACGAAAGAGGTTTTCGAGCATGCATAGCCCTGCGCTATGCTCCTCGCAAAGTGCTTGCTCTGCAGTAAAAGATATAGAATATGTTCCCTCACAGAGAGAGAGAGAGAGAGAGAGAAAGACTTCAATTATTATGCTATAAAAATAAGAGACACAGTAAGATCAGATATTTTTAAATTAACCAATATTTTATGGAAAGCACTTTATACATTTACCGTCGTATGCAACAGCCCTGCAAACACGGTCATCCACGCTCGGAGATTCCTTCACCGTTAATTTTATTTTTATCGCTATATGGAATTAATTTGTATTATCACTCGTAATATTGCTTTTAAATTATTTTTCGCTGTGGACGTTGTCATCATAGTGTACTTCTGAAAAAAAGAACGAAACAACTATTTAATTGAGCGCACTGATCAATAAAAAACATCGTGTACAGAATAATCGATATTGTCTTACCTGATATGCCACGACTCATTATACAAAGTTGGCAGCGTTGATGATCTTCTGCCACCGACGACAACTGCGGATGAGGATGTCGGGTGGCACTTTTCTTTCCCGAAGTTAGCTCTATTTTCCTCTCGCTCTCCATGACACGAATAACGAACCCTCGGTGTCGGCTCATATGCAGGGGCTGCTCGCTCTGCAAAACATTATTTTTTTAATTAAAAATAAATATCACATGATTTAAAATTATTTTATATTTTTTACTTACCAAGCTCCGCTGCTTTGCTGCTAATCGACATTGGCACGTATTCCATGATCTG
Source organism: Cylloceria caligata (assembly GCA_963942595.1). NCBI lineage: Eukaryota > Metazoa > Arthropoda > Insecta > Hymenoptera > Ichneumonidae > Cylloceria > Cylloceria caligata. The sequence goes on along the minus strand of OZ012706.1, from coordinate 56,132,197 downwards.
CTGTGTTAATAAAACAGAGACGAGCGATCCGACTTCTTTCTAGCGCAGACCTTTGCTGATGCTTCGGTTTTACGACTGTCTCTCTCTCTCTCTTTCTCTCTCTCACTGTGACTGACATCGGTGTATACTTTATAATATTTCGAGTGAAATGTACACTATATACAATTATTTACAACAGTTTCTTTATCACAAATAGCTGCACATACGTAGAATTATTGCGTTCGCAACGCAACACCCGATGCATGATCAGCGATATGACCACGAAACAGCACAATTATTTCGGACAAAATAATTTTCATAAACTCCGTATCCTCTGGCGTTAGCAAGATCGCGATGTGTTCGAGCGCTTCTTCAAGGAAGTCCTTGGAACCGATGATCTCATACGCTACTGCACGAGGCATTTCACTGACAACTATCTTTTCACGGACATATGATACCACCTCGTTCATACACCTCTGAATCGTTTCACTTTTGCTCTCTAGAACTTGCATATGAATATCAATTCTTCTACTTATTTCGACGAGCATATCAAATGTAGACCGCTGAAGAACAATGTTTGGAGAGTACTTTCGGAAGCGTTTCCGTTTCGATTCTCCAGATTCCTCTTGATTCTCGTATTCCTCATCAGCGCTACCACTTATTTTACCAAATGACACAGCTCTGTGCTGGTAACACGAGGTTAAAAGTGTGTAATGCGTTGTGTGCTCTATGCGGGTATTACACATTTTCTCGGCATCAGTCCCATGAACTTCGAAATATTGTTGTACGCGAGAAAAATCACTTTTAAACACTCGCCACTCGTCCGCACCGAGTGTAATTCCGGTAAAAGTATTCGACAATATTTTCACCACCGGTGTAAGCGTACACGTAGAGTTCAACTCAAACCCGGCTACGATTATTTTACCAAATGATTTATTTACACCGTACATAACGGGGTTCGCTATATACTGCGATATCGCATGAGGCTTAGCACCGTTATTTGCCATTTTTATTGCTTTCCTGTAGACTGTAACTTTTCGAATGAATCGTCGGTGGTGTTCATACTCCGTTTTATACAGATTGCCCCCACCACCTAACTGCAATGCCTCTTCTTTTGATACTGCAAATCATACGCCTGAAAATTGCTAGCCAATATCCTTTGATATTTGTCGCATTCTCCTCAACAGCCTAGTAACAGCAGCAGATATATCCCAAAACTCTTGCATACTCGCGCACACTTATGCGCACACGCACACATTGACATACAGATAATATTCGTCGGTGAAATTTGATGATTTTCCTCATGGCCAAGTGCCTTGAAATTAGATGAAAACAATATGACTTTCATCAGCGAAACTCGATAACTAAGTACATCATCATCGCTAAATATTTCCCTAGGTCTTGCTTTTGTAAAGCGATCGCGTGCGGCCATCTTCTTGGTTAGTCGTATTCATTACATCGTTGCAGTATATGCAGAGAGAGAGAGAGAGAGCTTGTTAAAGGAATATATATATAAGTGAGCCGCTTTGAAAATTCTCTAGTTAATTGTCTGATTTACTGTGGTTACTACTACTACTACTCTAACAGCACAATCATGGTCAGAGTGGTAAAGCGCTCATTGATAAGAAAATTGATAGAGTTTATATTGAAGCGTAGACCGTCGTTGCGTTCGCGCTGGGGTAGAAGAAATTTACAGATCACCCTATGGGAACTTCCGACACAGGCGGTTGTTCGTAAAATTCGCGGTATGCTGTGCGAGTGTCATCAGCGCGATTTAGTTGACGCGTATAATATTGGATTGTTTGATAATCAAATAATTATTGATTCGGTGGTGCGTGTTATTCGTCGACGAGGTTGGCTGAATGAGACTGCTCTGCAACCCATACTCAATGAAAGACGTAAGTAATTTACAGCGCTAATTACTTTTATTTTATTTCCTTTATTTCATAAGATTTTTATATAGTTCGACGGTATGAGGACGCAGAAATGGGATCCGACACCTATGATTTCGATGAGGAGGGTAGAACCGATTCAGATGATCATAGCAGAAACTACGATGGCGACAGCACCGTAGGGAATCGCTGGATAAATTTTACCCAGCCATTCTGCGGTTATAAACCTACAAACGGTCTTTTCATGGCAGGCCCCTCGAGAGAACCAGATGAATCCGTCGCAGGCTCATCTCGACAATACAGTTCAAACGTTGATGCCAACAGCAATACAGACAGCGAGGAAGAAGAAGAAGAAGAAGAAGAAGAAGAAGAAGAAGAAGAAGAAGAGGAGGAGGAGGAGGAGGAGGAGCAAGACGTAGACGATGACGTCGAGGAGGAGGAGGAAGAGGAGGAGGACGCTGTAGATTCAGGTAAGCTTTTAATAATACAACTACGCTGACAAAAATAAAAAAATTACGCGGATAATAATAGTAAAATGAAAAAGCAGGGTACGAGACGGACCCAAACGTTTTTCGCTTTGCACGATTCACTGTGCCGAGACCGCCGACAATCGAGTTGGTTTACGAAATGCGTCGGCGGTTCCCGGGTGCAGTCGACGGATTCGAGGACTAGAAGCAAATATAAGTTTGTAATTCTTACGTTACACGAATTATATGCATAGTATATAGCCAGCGACAAACAAAAATTTAAAGTAAATTAAATAAAAATTCTAATAAATGGTTTAATTATGCCTGCAGGTGGACAGACCGGCGATGGAAGGACTGCTGCACGGGGTGGTGATATTTTGCCTCCTGGTGAACGTTTCGGTATCGACAACGAGCAGAGACGTTATTTTTCACGCTTTAGGATGCAGGGTCGAGAGACAGATTTTTATTTTCGTCAGCCACCGGTCGGTATCGATCATCTGACATGGTTCGAGGGAGGTGTACGAGATGTTCTCACACGTCTTACAGAATCGTGCGAAGGACATGATTATGTGGGTATGACTCTGAGCGTACCGTCTTTTGCGCAAGGACCTGTATGGTTATCATTTCGACCAGCTCGTGACATCGTTCCCGACGATATATGGCGACTAATTAATAGTGTAGCTCAGAGCGCGCACGAATTTCGAATAGACGCTGGTACATGTAGAATGACGACGTGTATAGTACGAGGCGTCGAAGGAGCCGGTGTGGGCACTAGGCTTACACACGAGTCTATAGCAAAAAAGTCAATTTTACGCATAAGTAATCGCGATAATTTGTGTCTACAACGATCCCTTGTCACTGCCCGAGCGCATGCCGAACGCGGTCAAATACGTGCGGGAGTGCTACACAGACGATGGTGTCAAATTCGGAACGGGCTTCGAGGTGCGCAATATACAGCGGCGATAGAGCTCACACGTAATGCAGGGGTAACGACACCGTCTAGGGGGTGTGGTGCGCGCGAAATTCAGCTCTTTCAGGAGTACTCGGTTCACGAGGGTATAGCAATTGTTGTTTATGAATTTCTCACTTTCGGAAAACGCGTTCCGGCAGTGTACGATGGGCGAAAATACGTACTCACTGCAACAGGTAAAATTAATCATACACTCTTTATTCTCTATTACGAGCGTTCTCATCACTATCAACCGATATTAAATCTCGCCGGTGCGCTAGGTAGTCGGGGGTTCTGCACGCAATGTAATTCCAAGTATATTCGAGTACTCGAGCATCGATGTAGCTATCAATGTGCTCGATGTAAATCCACTTATTGCAACGGTAATAGAGACTCTCAGCCTGAGTATTGCGCAGACTGTAATCGTTCGTTCTTTGGTGCTTTTTGCCTCGCTCATCACAAGAGTGAGGGCTCCGCGGGCATCACGTCTCGTAAATATAGACGGTACAGCGTCTGTAACGCATTGAAAATCTGTAGAGGCTTCTCGCGTATGATTAAAACCACAGATAAAAAGATGCATGTATGTGGTATATCGTTTTGTGCTACATGCAAACAAACGCGGCCGACTACGCATGCATGTTTTATAGCACCTCTTAAGAAATCAGATGCGCAAAAGGAGAAGAAAAAAGACAAGTCTTCCACGAGATTTTTATTTTATCAGGAGTACAAATTGAAAATGCGGGATTTTTTTCTATTTTTGAACGTTTATTCTGAAAAAATGGTAACAAATGAATTATTCAAAGTATTGTCCATCGCTAGCCACAACTTTTTCCCATCTTTCTGGCAATTTACGGATACCGTCGCGAAAAAATTCGGCCGGCTTGGCTGCTATCCAGTCATCGACCCATTTTTGGGCTTCTTCGTAAGAATGGAAGCGCTGGTCAGCTAGGCCATGTGTCATCGATCGGAAAAGGTGGTAATCGGAAGGAGCAATATCTGGGCTATACGGCGGGTGGGGTAAGACTTCCCATTTCAGCGTTTGTAGGTATGTTTTGACCGGCGCTGCAACATGTGGCCGAGCGTTGTCATGTTGCAAAATTACTTTGTCGTGTCTTTGCTCGTATTGTGGCCGTTTTTCTTTGAGTGCGCGGCTCAAACGCATCAATTGAGTTCGGTATAGTGCTCCTGTGTTGGTTTCGTTCGATTTCAATAGCTCATAATACACCACACCCAGCTGGTCCCACCAAATACAGAGCATGAGCTTGGCGCCGTGAATATTTGGTTTGGCCGTCGATGATGATGCATGGCCGGGGTAACCATATGATTTTTTGCGCTTCGGGTTATCGTAATGGATCCACTTTTCATCACCAGTGACAATGCGATGCAAAAAACCCTTCCGTTTTTGCCGTTCGAGCAGCAGTTCGCATGCAAAAAAACGGCGCTCGACGTCTCTTGGCTTCAGCTCATACGGCACCCAATGTCCTTGCTTTTGGATCATTCCGAGGGCTTTTATACGATGGGAAATGGCTTGTTGTGTCACTCCCAATGAATCTGCGAGCTCTTGTTGAGTTTGACACGAGTCTTCATTGAGTATTGCCTCCAATTCAGCATTCTCAAACTTTTTCACTTGGCCCGGCCGCTCTTTGTCCTCAACGTCAAAATCACCACTTCTAAACCGCACAAACCATCTCTCGCACGTTGAAACCGATGGAACATGACTCGGATAAGCCTCGGAGACCAATCGATGTGCTTCAGCAGCACTTTTCTTCAAATTAAAGAAGTAAATTAAAACTTCCCGCAAATGCTGTTTTGTTGGCACGAAACTCGACATATTGAGAGCTCAAAAAAACTATGAATTTGACACTGCGACAAATTGACACATACTGAAAATTAAAGCTATAAGACGTAGCTTTGACATGAACATAGTCACAGTACTGCCTGATGCGTATAGCGTTAGTAACGCCATCTGTTATCAAACCCGCATTTTCAATTTGTACCCCTGATATGATTTTGAGACGCAGCAACACGCGCAATTGCATGATGATAAATCGACACGAATTCACGAGCCGAATTTATGTGTCGCACAATGTGTATGTATGGCATGTCTGGATATCACAGATATAGAGACAGATTGTGCTAACTGCGGTAAACGTGAATTCGTGTTTATCGATGATCCTGTTGGGGATCTCGTAAAATTGGCATTATCGCAAAAATTTAAAACGATCATCTGCATCGCCCATAATGCTAGAGGTTTCGACGCACAATTTATTCTACGGTATTTAATCGAGGTGCAAAAAACACAACTGCCCTCTCTGATTATGAACGGTACGAAGATTGTCTCGAAGAAAATTGGCGATGTCGTTTTTCTCGATAGTCTAAACTATTTACCCATGGCTCTTAGCGCTTTACCTAAGGCCTTTGGTTTCGCTGATGAGGTGGCAAAAGGTACATTTCCCCATTTATTCAACACACTGGAATATCAGAATTACTCAGGTCCTCTGCCGGCTTTGCATTTTTACTCACCCGATATCATGTTCTCAGCGGATCGCGTGCGCTTTTTAAAATGGTATGAGGAAGAATCGAGTCGCGTAGATTATAAATTTGATTTTGCGACGCAATTTGTGCAATATTGTCGTACAGATGTTACGGTTTTGAGACGAGCGTGTTTAGCTTTTCGAGAGTTACTTATACGTTGTGGGAGCGTGTGCCCCTTTACAGAAGCATGCACGATAGCATCAGCATGTATGAGAGTATTTCGAAAGAATTTTCTACAGAAAGATCGCATTGCGGTGTTACCACCAGGAGGATATCGCTGGGGCGATAAGCAATCGCGCAAGGCCGTCGTATGGCTCGTATGGCTCGAGCGTGAGTTCAAATGCGTTATCGCTCATGCTGGACGCACGAGAGAGTATCACCCTCCGGCCGGCCTACCGGCCGTGGACGGTTACTACGTGGATGCGAGGGTCCATCACGTTCTACAATTTCATGGCTGCTTTTGGCACGGTTGTACGCGATGTTATCGCGTGAATAGAGATGCTCGAACTAAATTCGGCGATACAATGGATGAGCGATACGAGCATACCATTCTTATTTCCGGGCGAATCAGATCGAAAGGGTACACTCTAACCGAAATATGGGAATGCGATTTTGACAGATTACTCGAGAATAACGAGGAAATGTCGATATACGTGAAAAATCACGCCATGGTCAAGCAGGCGCCTCTCGAACCACGCGATGCATTCTTTAGCGGTCGAACGGAAAATTTTGTAAGCTTGTACGACGTCGCGAACAGGGAGCAGATACGCTATGTGGATGTCTGCTCGCTGTATCCGTGGGTATGTAAGAATGGAAAATATCCCGTTGGACACCCGAAATTGTACGTAGGCGACGAGTGTCGAGAACTCGTAGGACTTGAAAATGATCTAAGTGTTGTCGAGGGTCTCGTGAAGTGTACCGTGCTGGCACCGCGCGATTTGTATGTACCCGTACTGCCTGTTCGCATGCATGGGAAACTACTGTTCCCCCTGTGTAGAACGTGCTGTACAGATATGGACACATTCGAGGTTTGTACACACGATGACACGACTGAGCGAGCGTTTGACGGCACATGGGTCGTGGACGAACTGAGAAAAGCTGTGTCGCTCGGATATAAAGTGACGCGTATCTATGAAATTTGGCAATACGTTGTTACGCAGTATGACTCGACAACGCGACGAGGCGGTCATTTTGCCGAGTACATCGATACATTCCTAAAAATAAAACAGGAGGCGAGTGGTCCGCCAACAGAGTGTAACGATGACGAGGAAGCAATAGAGCGTTTTATAGCATTGTACAAGGAGTCTGAGGGTGTATATCTCGAGCGAAGTGCTTTGCAGCCAAATCCGGATTTACGTTCACTAGCGAAATTGGCTCTTAATTCATTCTGGGGAAAGTTTGGTCAACGAGAGAATCTCACGAAAACCGTTATCGTTTTCACGCGCGCGGAGCTAATGAATTTACTAACGAGTCCGGAGATTGAGGTGACGGGGATGCTACCGGTTAATCACAAGATTATGTATGTAAACTATGTGAGCAACCGCGATGCTATCCAACCATCGCCGACATCAAACGCCGTGATTGCAGCATACACGACGGCACAGGCACGCCTAAAATTATACAGTTATCTTGAGGGGCTCGGGCGACGAATATTGTACTGCGATACGGACTCCTGTATTTACGTGAACCATCCCGGTGGTAACGAGTATGAGCCGCCAATCGGTCAATTTCTAGGAGATCTTACGGATGAATTAAGTGAATACGGGCCTGGTAGTTATATAACTTCGTTCGTTTCGGGTGGACCAAAATTTTACGCATACCTTGTTCGTAAACCCGACGGTACGATTATTAAAAAATGTAAAGTGAAGGGTATCACGCTAAACTTTGCGAATAGCCGTCACGTAAATTATAACGCATTACGATCTTTCGTGACAGGATCAAGGAGCGTACCTATTATTTTAAAATTCGACGCTATTCGACGTACGGAATTTCATCATGTAGTAACGCGTAAAGAAACGAAATCATGCCAGCCTGTTAACACGAAGCGAAAACGGCACGGGCTGTACGCTACTGTACCGTATGGCTATTGTGAAATACGCTAATTAGTATAACGCAAAAAAGGATATAGTTTTACGGGTGAATTCGCGATATTTAAAAATAATCTTTTTGTCTAGTTTTATGTATCAGGGGTACAAATTGAAAATGCGGGTTTGATAACAGATGGCGTTACTAACGCTATACGCATCAGGCAGTACTGTGACTATGTTCATGTCAAAGCTACGTCTTATAGCTTTAATTTTCAGTATGTGTCAATTTGTCGCAGTGTCAAATTCATAGTTTTTTTGAGCTCTCAATATGTCGAGTTTCGTGCCAACAAAACAGCATTTGCGGGAAGTTTTAATTTACTTCTTTAATTTGAAGAAAAGTGCTGCTGAAGCACATCGATTGGTCTCCGAGGCTTATCCGAGTCATGTTCCATCGGTTTCAACGTGCGAGAGATGGTTTGTGCGGTTTAGAAGTGGTGATTTTGACGTTGAGGACAAAGAGCGGCCGGGCCAAGTGAAAAAGTTTGAGAATGCTGAATTGGAGGCAATACTCAATGAAGACTCGTGTCAAACTCAACAAGAGCTCGCAGATTCATTGGGAGTGACACAACAAGCCATTTCCCATCGTATAAAAGCCCTCGGAATGATCCAAAAGCAAGGACATTGGGTGCCGTATGAGCTGAAGCCGAGAGACGTCGAGCGCCGTTTTTTTGCATGCGAACTGCTGCTCGAACGGCAAAAACGGAAGGGTTTTTTGCATCGCATTGTCACTGGTGATGAAAAGTGGATCCATTACGATAACCCGAAGCGCAAAAAATCATATGGTTACCCCGGCCATGCATCATCATCGACGGCCAAACCAAATATTCACGGCGCCAAGCTCATGCTCTGTATTTGGTGGGACCAGCTGGGTGTGGTGTATTATGAGCTATTGAAATCGAACGAAACCATCACAGGAGCACTATACCGAACTCAATTGATGCGTTTGAGCCGCGCACTCAAAGAAAAACGGCCACAATACGAGCAAAGACACGACAAAGTAATTTTGCAACATGACAACGCTCGGCCACATGTTGCAGCGCCGGTCAAAACATACCTACAAACGCTGAAATGGGAAGTCTTACCCCACCCGCCGTATAGCCCAGATATTGCTCCTTCCGATTACCACCTTTTCCGATCGATGACACATGGCCTAGCTGACCAGCGCTTCCATTCTTACGAAGAAGCCCAAAAATGGGTCGATGACTGGATAGCAGCCAAGCCGGCCGAATTTTTTCGCGACGGTATCCGTAAATTGCCAGAAAGATGGGAAAAAGTTGTGGCTAGCGATGGACAATACTTTGAATAATTCATTTGTTACCATTTTTTCAGAATAAACGTTCAAAAATAGAAAAAAATCCCGCATTTTCAATTTGTACTCCTGATAACATATTTACCGTGTACAATACATTGAAAAAAATTGATTTATTATGTATAAAACCGTTATCGGATCGTTTTTTTTGTGCTGATATTCGTAACAGTAGCTGCTATCTCTCTACCGTTCCCTTTTGTGCTGACTTTCTCATCGTTGATTCCTTTTGTCCCGTCTTTCTTATCGAGTGTTTCCTTTTGTTCTGGCTTTCTAGTGCTACATCCGTGGATATAATATTGTTGTTTAGAATGTAATGATTCGTAAAATTTGTATATAGAGATGTATGCATAGTGAAATAAAAATATTGCTTTATTTGTGAGAAATATAAAAATTATCGTTATTTAATATACATACAGCGTAAACACCAGCTTATACCGCGGGCCCGCGCCTCATCAGCTAGTGCAGGCGCGCCGCGTCTTATCAGCTCTTTAAGGCCGCGAAAATAGCTGATGCCGCGGGGTCGCCGCCGCCGCCGCCGCAGCCGCAGCTGCGGTATAAGCTTATTCAAGAGTCTGCTGATTGATTTTGATAGACACTTGTCGATATGGATACACGTTGGAAACATCCGTGGACAGCTGTGATAAGCGGTCCTACGGGATGTGGTAAAACATATTTTGTAAAAAAATTCTTTAAATACATGCGCGAAATGATGGATGTCCCGTTCGAGCGTATACTTTTTTATTACTCAGAGTGGCAGTCCGGGTATTCAGAGTACGGTGATAAAATCGAATTTCGCGAGGGTTTACCGCAAGCAGTAGACTACTCGAATGACGCAAGACCTAAACTTGTGGTCATTGACGATCTAATGCGCGAGGCATCCAACAATACTGTGGTCGATCTTTTCACCAAGGGTAGCCATCATAAAAATCTTAGTGTCATTTTCATCACGCAAAATCTCTTCCATCAGGGTCACGGGAAGCGCGATATCTCCTTAAACGCTAATTATATCGTTGTCTTCAAAAATCCGCGAGATCGCGCGCAAATTCAGCACCTAGCCCGCCAGGTATGTCCCGAGAATCCGCGATTTTTGCAGGAAGTATATTTCGATGCAACAGCCGCACCGCACGGCTATCTATTATTTGACTTGAAACAATCGACGCCTGATAATTGTCGATTTCGCGCCTGTATATTTCCCGATGAACAATACCATTACGTTTACGTGCCTCAAAAAGCAATAAAAGTTCGCGATGCGTCGCGCGATGTACCAGTAATGCGCTTGTCATGGCGTTGCGCGGACCTCTCGATAAAAAGCAGATAATTATATTGCAAGCGTTGTGTTATCTGAAGCAAGAGCAACGACGTGCAATTTTGCGCAAAGCAGATGTAGCGCTTGTACGCTGTATATGCGAGTGTGCTCTAAACGTTTTACAGGGAAACGTGAGTCTGAACAACGTTCAAAAGAATCATCTTCGGAGGCACGCGACAATTCTTCGGCGACTAGCCGCCAAAAGGGGAAATTGGAGCAGTAAGAGGAAGATCATCGTCGAGCACTGTGTCGGATTTCTCAAGTTGCTTCTTGCGCCTGTCTTGGCCTACGCGAGACATGGAATATGCCAGAAAGATGGTACTTATTCCTCATGATAACATACATCGTCTCGCTGGACTCGCCACTACTGCCGCTGCTGCTACTACTACTACTACTACTACTAGTGCAGACCCGTTGCCTTCCGTACAGACTACCGGTACGCCATTATCGCGCCTCGACTCTGAGCTGAGTGAAATTCTAAACTCTCACTCGTACAAGAGCGAGAGAGAGAAGTGGATAGCGTACCAACAGGTTTTACAGCGTTATCTTCACATGGTCGAGTACGATAATGCCGTACCGAATATTTCATCAAAACGAAAAGTAGCAATACTCGATAGCCACGAGAATAAATCCGACGACGATTTAATGAACAAAGTTAAATCGCGGCTCAATGACACACTTATTATCGATAGCGTACCAAAAAAATTTAAATCTAAAGCAATATCGTTGCTTCGCAATTTGCATCGCAGCGCCGTTGGTAAAAAAATGACATGGGATCGTAACGGCGTTGTTTCCATAGACGGCAGAAGAATTTCAAATTCCAATATTGTTGATCTTGTTAACGATGCTATGCGAGCTAGAAAACGCGCGAAACCCATCGGACGATCTCACTTTGCCAAACTCCTGCGAGCGATACAGATGCCGCGTGAATTTATCGGTAACCCCGCGTTACTACACGAGCCTACACCTACATCATCGTCGACACCACAGCGGCGTCTTATTTTACCGCGCGAAAACGATAGTAGCAGCAGCAGCAGCAGCAACGGTAGCAACAACAACAACAACGACGACAAGGCCGAGACCGCACACTCAAACAGAGATTTAATGCTCACGGCTGAAAACGACATCATCGAGGGGGAGGAGGGGAATGAAGAAGAGGACGAACAATTGCAAAACTTTGCACAAGTAGAATATCGACCACCCACACAGTTAGAAAAGAAAAAGAAAAAGCATCCATTTAACTGGTCATTGCTAAAATTATGAAAATTCTTCAAAAAATCTATTATGACACCGCTCATCCTGCTTCGTATTCTCGAGCAAAAAATTTGGCCCAGGTGGATCGTAGAGTAGCGCGAAAAAATGTTCTACCATGGCTCGAGACACAGGATTCATATAACATGCATCGCCTCGTACGACGACGATTTCCCCGTCGTACGTACAGTGTGAGTAATATAGACGATGTATGGGAGGCTGATTTAGCGGATCTTCGCTCGATAGCTACGTACAACGATGGGTACGCGTATCTGCTTGTTGTTATGGATGTGTTGAGCAAATACGCGTGGGTCGAGGCTTTGCGTGACAAAACGAGCGCAAACGTGGCCCGCGGTCTCACACGCATACTCGCGCGCAGTAACAATCGTCGCCCGCAACAATTGCAAACTGATCGAGGCAAAGAATTTATCGGCGCACCGTTTCAGCAAATTCTCAAGAAAAAGAACATCGATTTTCGCGCTGCTCGTAACCCTGATATAAAAGCCTCGATTGCCGAACGCTTTAATCGAACAATAAAAGAGCGAATGTGGCGCTACTTTACATACACGCGAAATAAGCGTTACATCGATGTTTTACAAAATTTTTTATATGCTTATAATCACACTAGACACAGCGGAACGCGTATTCCTCCGAGCGAAGTAACCCTCGAAAATGCCTCTATAGCCCGAGACAATTTAGCACGGCGTTACGAGCGAAACGCGAAAAAAATTAAAAAGCCTAAATACAGCGTCGGTGACTTGGTACGTATCAGTACAGCTAAAGCAGCTTTCGTGAAAGGATATGAGCGTGGTTGGAGTAACGAATTATTCAAAATTCAACGAATATCGTTGAATCGAGAGCCATTCGTGTATATTTTACACGATCTGAATAACGAGACTATCGACGGTATTTTCTACGAAGCAGAATTATCACGAGTACGAGTGCCTCCGTCATCTGAGAAGACGAAAGAGAAGAAGAGGACAAAGAAGAAGAAGAAGAAGAAGAACGCTCGGGATCATCGTCCGTGATAAATATGAGCTCCAAGGATAGCTCTTTCTTTGTCGTACTACCGAGCAACAGTAGTATGCAGTATTTTCCGGATAATACGACGACGAAATTTATTACAAAACTACCGCGTCAGATACGCCTGCACGGAGAATGGGCTGTTTCTCTTGTGGAAATTGCTTATCCGATGACTCTTTTACATGTTCCTACTGTAGAAAATCTCGTAACTTTTGAGGATGGTGATTATGATTTATCGGGTTTAAATCTTTTAACACGGAGGAGCGTTGATAGAGACCAAGTAGCACCTGGTGTATATCGCTCTATAGACGCTCTTTTGGAGAGTATAAATCAGCTACCTCACGTGGCCGATCATTTGCGCTTTAAATCGCTTCCGAGCGGGCAGGTCGAAGTGGCACGCGTATGCGACGATCTACGCTACCACGACTTTCGCGTATCGCCCGCTATCGCAAGGCTACTAGGATTCTCGGAAGAGGCTTGTAGCCCCGTAATGATAGAACCGCATTGCGAATACACAGGGTCGAGGCCTGCATCTCTCACCGGTGCTATACCGGGCAGCATGTTTTTATACACAGATATCTGCGAGAGCTATATTACAGGCGATGTACAAACACCCCTCTTACGAGTTGTTCCCATTGATACTGATGACTGTCCGCATGGTTCGATAAAAATTAAATCGTTTTCAACGCCACGATATATACCTCTCTTGCGCAATAATTTACACACTATCGAGATCGATATAAGAGACGAATTTGGGGATCCTATACCATTCGAGCGGGGAACGTTGACTGTGACACTACATTTCAAAAGGTCCCACGATTGATTACACCACTATGGATGATATTGACAGTGTGCAGCACGGATGGGGTCGTCGCGGGTACGGTGGTATTAGCCATGTTTATATCGGAACACCTAATCAGCGAGGACACGGTATCGGTAGCTTTCTCGGGGGCCTGTTTCGTCGAGTGTTACCACTTTTAAAGAAGGGCGCTAAAGCAGTTGGAAAAGAGGCGTTGCGCGCTGGTGTAAACGTAGCCGGTGATATCCTCGATAGAAATATAGCTGTGAAAAATGCTATTCGCGAGAGAGCGCGAGAATCAGGCAGTAATCTCAAACGCAAAGCCTCTGAAAAAATTGACACTCTCATGCGGGGGTCTGGTTATAAAAAGCGCAAAATTTCACGTACTCCTCATTCATCGAACGAACGTAAACCACGACGTATCTCTCGTAAAAATAAAAGTGTAATAAAGAGAAAAACAATAAAAAAGAAGAAAAATAATAAGAACAATAAGAAGAAGAAGAAGACTCGTCAACGAACGGTTGCAGATATTTTTGGATAGCTGAAACAAGATGGCTTTTCTACATGCGCACTCGTGCGAGTGTCTTAAATCGGAACTTGAATTATTTTCACTCCCACCGACGCAAACTACTATCGAAGGCTCCAAATGGGTGTATTACAAACCAATATCTTCGCTAACAGATGATTCACCGATTGAATTTGTTATTCCCGGACAGGGTGATGAGTATATCGATCTCGCGCATACTATGCTTAGTCTGAGAGTGAAAATAACATCTCCTACCATTACGGAAATTGCCGTGGGCACATCGTCGAAAGTAAGTGCCGGCCCTGTAAACAATCTCTTGCATTCTATGTTTAATCAGGTGGATGTATACCTGAATCAAAAATTAGTTTCACCTCCAAATAACGCCTACGCTTATCGAGCGTACATAGAAACACTTTTGAATTACGGTCCAGCAGCAAAAAATTCGCATCTCACGAGCGTTCTCTGGTACGACGATACACCTGGAAAAATGGATGATACAACATCGAAAAATACGGGGCTTGTGAAGAGAAAACAATTTTTAAATGTCGAAAAAACTGTAGACTTGCTCGGTCATCTGCATTGCGATATATTCAATCAGGAGCGGTTCCTATTAAACGGTGTCGAGATGCGCCTACGGCTGGTTCGGTCTAGAGATTCATTTTGTCTTGTGGGGGATACAAAGAATGGTCAATGCGGCTTAAAGATTCTCGAGGCATCGCTTCTCGTTCGTAGAACAAAAATAGCTCCTGGTGTGCTGCTCTCACATGCTAGAACTCTGGCAAAATCTACGGCTAAATATCCTCTTACGAGAGTCGAGGTAAAAGCCGTTTTAATACACTCGGGTGTTCATGGAGAGACTATCGATAATATCGTGTTAGGTCAGTTGCCGAAGCGTATAATTATCGGTTTTGTCGATAACAAAGCGTTTAACGGTGACTTCAGTATGAATCCGTTCAATTTCCAAAATTACAAGATAAATTATCTCTCGTTGTATGTAGATGGTGCTCAAATACCTTCGAAACCGTTACAACCTGATTTCACGAAAAATCATCTATATGTGGATGCTTTTCAAACGTTGTTTTCGGGAACTGGAATACATTTCTTGAACGATGGTAATTCGATCGATCGCAATAATTATCGCGATGGATACTGTCTGTTTGCTTTTGATTTGACACCCGATCTTTCGGCGAACAGCAATACACATTGGAATTTAATAAAGCACGGTAGTGTGAGAATAGAGGTACGATTTGAGGATGCGCTTGCTTCAACGATAAATTGTGTAGTCTACGCGGAATATGATAATGTCCTTGAAATTGATGCCTCTCGGCAGGTAATGGTGGATTTTACCGGATAAGCGAAAAATGTGCTGATGTCGGCATAAAATTATTTCGTGTTAAGACACATAGAAGCGTGTCCGCGAGTAACTAATCAGTCGAACTCGGTCATCTGTACGGATTAGACGTGAAAATGGATATCGTCGTGGATATACAGGGAATGCGTGGTAAAGACTCGGAATTTATTCCGAAAGAAATTGCCGTGGTAGCAGTGGATAGACCGTACTCTGCTCATTGGATCGTTGCACCGCCGTGTTACTTTGCCGAATTACCACAGCAATCGAGAAGCCAGAATAATTTTCTCTCGAAATATTTTCACGGTATGGAGTGGTACGAGGGCGATGTGAGCTGTAAACAGGTATACGCTAACTTGCGTGAAATTTCGCGAAAATCAAGACGCATCTATACGCGCGGTCACGAGAAGGCTATACTTCTTTGCGATATCACGAGTCGTGAAATTTCCAACCTGGAGGATGAGGAGGGCGCCCCATCGTACACATTTATGCCGAAATCTTTGCGAAAATGCTTCAGACACGCTATGATAAACGATACAGCGTCTTCGCATTGTGCAATGCGCCAGGCTTTCCAAATAAAAAATTGGCTTCGCGAGCATCCATTTAAAGGAGAATCATACATGGATGTTTGGTCAGCAGACGAAGAGGAAGAGAATAAAAAAGAGGAGAAATCTTCATCATGTGGTCGTGACACGATCGACGACGCTGTGAAATAAATTTTGCATATATATACGTCTTTCAAAGCGTATCGGTCATCATATAATCATTGACTATGTGTTCAGCATGAACACTAGACAAATCTACGAGAGTCTGCAGTATCTACCACTTTCAACCGTTGGCGTATACCCGGCTGACAGAATTCCTCGTGTATGGTCGTTAGCAGCCGGACTCGTAGTTAACACGGATAACCACGACGGACCTGGAGTCGACTACGAAGAAACTGCAAGTTCTATCGGTACGGCCTCAAGCAGCTACAGAGTAATACGTCAGATGTGTGTGGACAATTTTGCATCGTATTCCTGCACCTTATGTCGTGCGGCTTCACCATGTCGCGATTTAATAATCTCTTTAGCGATAATGTAACGAAAAACGACAGATTAGTGCGTGAATATTACAATGCTTTTGCCTCTCGACGATCAGACAGTGATAAAAATAAATTTAACGGTAGAGGAGTCTCCGAGCGAAGATTACCGTGTTTGCAGGGATGTTGCATACGACGGTAAATATCTGTAAAGTGATTTAAATAAAATATTGATTAATTAAAAACAAATACATCGGTTTGCTGTGTCTCTTCTTTTATAATTATATATACATTATAATCGAGGTCTCTCGCGGCACGGTATCATATTCTGTGTCTTTTACTGCAGAGCATTCGCTTCACGAGAAACACAGCGCAAAGCGGTACGCACGTGCAAAACTGCTGACATTGGATTCAAAGCGCTGCACACCTAGTCATGACTCAGAGGGGGTTTGTTATCTTCAAACACTGTGATCACCGCCAGCCTCATCCGGAGCATCCAGTCTGTCTTTAGTAGTAAGTGAGTGAGAGAGAGAGAGAGAATATATGTGTGTGTGTGTGTGTGTGTGTGTGTGTGTCCCGTCACTCTGGAGAGTCGTCACAGCTGCAGCCAGCACAAGGGTGAGTCAAATATTTTATTCCAAGTATGTGTACACCTATGCTCCATCCTACTCTTGTCTCTACTCTTCCTTGTTCACCAAGGTACCCACACCACTTCACTTTACCATCTCCATGTTACCGACACTGGTCAAGCAGAGTGGGTAGCGCGGTGGTGGAAAAGTGAGGTGGTGGGGGTAGCCGCGTGGTGGGGGAAGGAGTGGGGATAGGAGTGGGATGGAGCAAAGGTGTACACATACTACTATCGTAAGATCTAACACCGATGGACTTTTTTCTTTGGGGCTATGTGAAGGAAAAGGTGTATGCGAATAAGCCTGAAACAGTTGAACATCTTAAAGAGGAAATACGGCGCGTTATTGGTGAAATACAGCCACATTTATGCGAAAACGTTATTCAAAATTTCAACAAAAGAATAACCCTGTGCCAGAGATTTCGTGGTGGCCATTTGCCTGATGTTGTATTTCACGGTTAATCGGAACTATTTTTCTTTATGTTGAAATAAAAATGGTTGCTTAATTAAGAAATAAATGTGTTTTTTCTTTAAAATTAAATCCGGCGCTCCTGTTGGGACACCCTTTACCTGTATAATCTCTGGTAACTTTAGGACCCGAAGACAGTGCAGGTTTATAATCTTCTTTAAAAGAAAGAAAGATATTCAAGCATGGTTACGTTAGGACGTAATAGTGTGCTCTATGGGAGTAATAGACATGTTCTCGGCATCAATTCCATGAGCTTCGAAATATCGTTGTACGCAAGAAAAATCATTATTGAACATTTTCCACTCGTCCGTACTGAGTGTAATCCTGGTATAAGTATTCGACAATACTATCACCGCTGGAGTAACACACGCAGTGTTCAACTCGAGACCAGCGACTATTATTTGACCAAATGATTTATTTAAGCCGTACAACACGAGGTTCGCTATATAGGGCGCTGTCATGTAACGCGTATTATCGTTATTTGCCATTTTTAATGCTTTCTAGTAGATTGTAAGTGTCTGATTGAATCGTCGGCAGTGCTCATAGCCCATTTAAGACAGATTACCCCAACCATTTAATTGCAACGCCGCCACTTTTGATACTGGAAATCATACGACTAAAAATGATTCACCAATATCCTTTGGATTTGTCGCATTTATTATGCCGATAACGCGTAAAAGAGTATTACTGTCGTCGGTATAATATTACGGCAACTTCCCATTATTTATTACAATTACGTTATTTAGTACCCAGAAGAAATTAAAACACAATTTATGAGTTCTCGAGTTGCCGACGAGGAACCAACCTGTCTCGCTCGAATCTGAAGACTTTTTATATTTCGGGTGAGTCCGACCCGAGATCAACCGTTCAGGTTGATGTGAAAATTTAGACTAATTTCGGCCAAAAGGCTTCTAACCACCTTTGGCGAAATAGATTACGAATTAACGAACAATTGAGCACGAATTGCATCACTCCGCACATAAGCACATTCTTTCTCCTTCGCCGTTCTACTTCGTGAACGGCCTACTTACCTACTCGCGACTGAGCAAAGGAAGAATGATGTTTCAACAAACATGGAATTTGGCAATTAATATGGGGCATAACACATTTACCTTAACAGCCAAATAACAGCGGCAGCAAATATATCTCAAATCACTTGTATACTCTCGCTTACGTATGCGCATATGCACACCTTGACATACAGATAGGATGTGGCATGAAAACTAAATAATATTCATCGACGAAATTGGATAATTTTCCTCATGGCCGAGAGCCTTAAGATTAGATGAAAACAATAAGATATTCGTCGGCAAAATTTCATAATTCAGTGCATACGTTTACGCCATCATGGCTAAATATTTTCACGAATTTTGCTTTTGTAAAGTGATCGTGCGCGGTCATCTTTCGGCTAGTCGTATTCATTACATCGTTGCAGTACATGCAAACAGAAAGAAAGAAAGAGTGTATTAAATGAATATACATAAAAGTGTGCCGCCTGAAAAAATATCTAGTTAATTGTACGATTTACTGCTGCTACTACTACTTTAACAGCTCAATCATAGCCAGGGTGGTTAAACGCTCATTGATAAGAAAATTGATAGAATTTATATGCGTAAGCCGTCGGTGAGGTCACTATGAGGCAGAAGAAAGTTACAGATTACGCTATGGGATTTTCCGACGCAAGCGGTTGTTCGTAAGCTTCGCGGCATGCTGTGTGAGTGTCATCAGCGAGACTTCGTTGATGTGTATTATATTGGACTGTTTGATAAACAAATAATTATTGATTCGGTGTTATGCAACCCATACTCAAAGGTACTTTGGTGTCCCCCTCCGATTTTAATGCAACTCACGTCTGTTGTAGAGCATCGAAAACTAAAAGACACGTATTTTTTTTTATCGGCGGATAAACATTTTTAAGGGGTGAAATCGTTCTTCAAAAATAGCATGTCGAGGGGTGATTTTGCAGTTTCACCCAGAAGGCGTCAACCAATTTTAATAAAACAAAAACCAAAATACTCCTCATTGAAGACAATCAAAATTCCACGCTAAGTTAAAGAAAAAAATCCATTTGCAGGGGTGAACAACCCCCTGATTTTTCAAATTTCCACCCTACACAAAAAACTAGTCAACCAAATTAAACAGAACATGTACCATTTGGAAGGGCAAGTTAAAATAAAGTTGACGTATTTTTGCACATTCACAGGAAAATGAGTTTACGAGGGTAAACTACCCCTTATCCATTAGTACGTATATTTGTGCGTACATTCTTGTTTCTCGTTATTTACATGTTAAAGAGCTGCTTGCGTTCACTCTTTGTGCTGATTTTGTGCTTATCAATAATTTATCGTCATATGTCATCGACCTTTCGATTAGATAGTATTTCGATTCGGCGCAAATTTCGGAATAAGTCGATGATGCAACAGTCGTTCCATCTATAGAACTTTGTCAGTTATTCCAACGAAATGAATATGATCTTATTTTTTTGAGTAATCTAATCATACGCAAATATGATAAAAATACTTTCGACGCAGTAAGAGGTGTTTTCTACATAGGCGGCTATCTGGGACTGCGTATTATCTGCTGATATCGCATGTGGTTCAACAACAAGTCTTTCAAATATAAAAGCCGTGATACATACAGCGATCTTCAGTTGCTCATTTGAACGGAGTGCCAGTGCGTCAGTTATAATTTCTGACAAAAAAAAATCAATAGACCATGAAAGTGAATCGAATCAACGTCATTAAACTTCTTTTGGCTACATTTCAAGCCATGAATATTCCCGAAACTCCGATTAACAATGCAGAAATCGAGGTAAAGCAGAATTTCGAAAAAGTTCTGGTCGACTGCATGGACGATTATAACGGAGTTGAAATTATCGAGGAACAATCGCTAGATTTTCAAGAGCCATTCAAGCAATATGATGTTAACCCTGTCGAGGACACTCTTTGGCAACATGATGAAGGTCCAGTGGATTCTGATAGTTGTTCTAAAGACGAAGAAGACATAAGCTACAATTACAAACGCAAAGCAATCGAATACTGGAGATCCGGTAAGAAGAAAAAGTACAGTGTCGATACCGTGAGTCAGAAATTCAAAAAAGTTAAATATGTACGACAATTAAAACGCTGGGCAAATCAAATGAACAAAGGTGGGACCTACAAGGAGAAATTAGCTCAAATCTCTGAATATACTTTGAAAAACATACAAGCCGCAATAGATGCTGGTTTCATTGTTCATGATATCGACTTTCAAAAGTGGGCTCTACAAGCTCAAAAAGAGATAGGTCACGAAGACATTCGTTTTAAAGCTTCTCATAATTGGCTTCGGAAGTTCAAGAAATCACATCGTATTGTGTCCAGGAAAATTAATAAATGCGTAACACGAAAGACTATAGAAGACGAACCAGTTTTAAGGATGAATGCAGAAAACTTCGTAAATGAAATTAAACCATATATTCAAACATATGGACCGGAAAACATATATAATTCAGATCAGAGCGGTTTTCAACTGGAAATCCACTCTGGCAGGACTCTGACGACTGAAGGAACTAAACAAGTGCAATGTGTAGTACAATCCGTATTATCTACAACTCACAGCTACACTATCCAGCCAACCATAAATGCAAATGGAAAATTATTGTCATCCCTTTTTATCGTTCTAAAAGAGGGAAAGGGTGAGTTCGGCCCAATCGTGGAAAAAAATTTATTCAGGCCAGAAAACGTATTTTAAACAGCAACGAAATCCGGAAAAATGACTTCAAGTATGGACAAAAATGATTGCCAGAAAATATTGAACATATGATGAATTATACTATATCGATAACCAATATCATCTTATGTATAGAGCACTTCAAAATTTGGTTGGAAAAAGTATTCTTCCCCAACACCGGCCGTGACAGCGTATTGTTGATAGACTCGTGGAGTGTACACTGCCCAGAAGTTGTTCTAAATGCAACACCTCGGGGCAAAAAAATAATCACAAAGATAATACCTAAAGGCACCACAGGGAAAATCCAACCACTCGACGTTTTTGGTTTCCGAATATGGAAAAATATTGTACGACATTTTTCCGACAGTGTATTATTACTTAATTCTGATATTAATTTGCACTTGAGAAACAACATATTCAAACTGCAATCTCTCGCACACAATCAACTTTCATCACCCAGATATATAAATCTTTTCAAATATGCATGGTTCAAAAGTAATTATATAACCGATAAGCCAAACGAATTCGACAATCCAGTGAGTTTTGGTTTCGGTCAATCGTCTCAAGCACACTGTGAAGTACTAGGTTGTAATAATGTGGCCATCATCAGATGCTCATGGTGCAAGAAGTCTTTATGCTTGCAACATTTTTTTGAAGAGTATAATTTCTGCACCAAAGTACCTTTCCTTGTCAGTGAAAGATGTAAGTATTAGGTCTGGGAAAAGTTCGTGGCGTTTTTCCCGATAGATGGCATCAATTGCAAATAAATCAGGAAACACAGATCGCAGCGACACCACTAAACGCTCGTTGGAAAGGTGACACTTCGAGCGTTCCTTTAACTGTATTAACACCGAAATTGGTGCAGTGGTTGGAAAGTTGTGTACGTTTGAAAATGGAGAAAAGTAATGAAAAATTGCGCTATATTTTGCACTATTATTACGACAAAGGTAAGAACACTGCGCAGGCTTGTGAAAAAATTTGGGCTGTGTACCGTGAAGGTACTTTCTCAAAATCTGCTGAGCGGAAATGATTCGCTTGCTTTCGTTCTGGTCATTTTGATGTGAAAGATGAGTCACTGGTCATCTAATTACTGGAAAAGCTGATGAAATTCTTGAAAAAGTCCAGCTAGATAAGCATATCAGCAATGTCGACATTGGTATGGAGCTAAGCATTGACCACAAAACTGTTTTGAACCATTTACACAAGGCTGGCTACAAACAGAAGCTCAATGTATGGGTTCCTCATAAGTTGAGCGCGAAAAACATGATAGACCGAATTAACATCTGCGATGCGCTGCTGAAATGCAATGAAATCGAGCGATTTCTGAAACGTGTCATAACCGGTGATGAAAAATGGATCACGTACGACAATCGGGAGCGTCAAAGATCGTGGACAAGGGATGGTGATCCGTCACAAGCGTTCGCAAAGCCAGGTTTGATGGCGAAAAATGTGATGCTGTGTGTGTGGTGGGACTGGAAGGGAATCGTCCACCATGAGCTACTTCCGGTTGGTCAGACGATTGATTCTCAACCCTACTATGGACAACTAGAGAGATTACGCCAAGCAATTGAAAGAAAAAGACCCGAATTGATTAATAGGAAAGGTATTGTCTTCCATCATGACAGCGTTCGACCACACACTTCTTTGATGACCCGTCAAGTATTGCGAGTGCTTGGTTGGGAAGTTTTGATGCATCCACCGTATAGTCCAGACATAGCACCCTCTGACTATCACTTATTCCGATCTCTGCAGAACTATCGTAGGTCCGATTGAACAAGACAGTTCAAGCGACGATACCGATGGCAATGCAAACGAAGTGAAAGAAAGAGAAGAAAAAGAAACATAGATGGAAGAACAGTTAGCGGAGAAGGACGAGGACGAGGAGAGCCGAGGAGAATGAGAAGCAGGAGGAGGAAGCCCCGGTATATTGAAGTAAGCTTTTTAATGATACAATTACGATAGCAAAAATAAAATCAATTACGGGGATAATAACAGTAAGAATGGAAAAATAGGGTACGAGTCGCATCCTAACGTTTTTCGCTTTACACAATTTACTGTGCCGAAACCGGCGACAATCAAGTTGGTTTACGAAATACGTCGGCGGTTCTCAAGAGCAGTCGAGGGGTTCGAGGATTAGAAGCAAATATAAGTTTGCAATTCATACACTACACAATTTATACGGTATATATTTAGCAACAAATAATTTTCTATTTATGCTTGCAGGTGAGCAGACTGGCCACGGAAGGACTGCGATACAGTAAGGCGATACTGACCCCCTGATAAACGCTTCGGTGTACACAATAAGAAGATACGATATTTTCGACGCTTAAAGGTGTAGGGACAGGAGACAGATTTTTATTTTTGCCAACCACCGGAGAGTGCTGATCATCTGATTTGGTTTGAGCGCGGTGTAGGAGTTGCTCTCACTCATCTTACATAATCGTGCGGGGGTCATGATTATGTAGGTACGCCTCTGAGTACCGTCTTTCGCAACTGTATGGTTATCATTGCGACGAGCGCGTGAAATCGTTCCTGATGATATATGACGTTTAATTAATAGTGTAGTTCAGAGCGCATAAATTCTGAATAGATGATGGTACTTGCAGAATGACGACATGTATAGTACGAAGCATTGAAGGCACCGCGCTTACGCACGAGTATACACCGAAAAAGTCGATTTTACGCATAAGTATCAGGAGTACAAATTGAAAATGCGGGATTTTTTTCTATTTTTGAACGTTTATTCTGAAAAAATGGTAACAAATGAATTATTCAAAGTATTGTCCATCGCTAGCCACAACTTTTTCCCATCTTTCTGGCAATTTACGGATACCGTCGCGAAAAAATTCGGCCGGCTTGGCTGCTATCCAGTCATCGACCCATTTTTGGGCTTCTTCGTAAGAATGGAAGCGCTGGTCAGCTAGGCCATGTGTCATCGATCGGAAAAGGTGGTAATCGGAAGGAGCAATATCTGGGCTATACGGCGGGTGGGGTAAGACTTCCCATTTCAGCGTTTGTAGGTATGTTTTGACCGGCGCTGCAACATGTGGCCGAGCGTTGTCATGTTGCAAAATTACTTTGTCGTGTCTTTGCTCGTATTGTGGCCGTTTTTCTTTGAGTGCGCGGCTCAAACGCATCAATTGAGTTCGGTATAGTGCTCCTGTGATGGTTTCGTTCGATTTCAATAGCTCATAATACACCACACCCAGCTGGTCCCACCAAATACAGAGCATGAGCTTGGCGCCGTGAATATTTGGTTTGGCCGTCGATGATGATGCATGGCCGGGGTAACCATATGATTTTTTGCGCTTCGGGTTATCGTAATGGATCCACTTTTCATCACCAGTGACAATGCGATGCAAAAAACCCTTCCGTTTTTGCCGTTCGAGCAGCAGTTCGCATGCAAAAAAACGGCGCTCGACGTCTCTCGGCTTCAGCTCATACGGCACCCAATGTCCTTGCTTTTGGATCATTCCGAGGGCTTTTATACGATGGGAAATGGCTTGTTGTGTCACTCCCAATGAATCTGCGAGCTCTTGTTGAGTTTGACACGAGTCTTCATTGAGTATTGCCTCCAATTCAGCATTCTCAAACTTTTTCACTTGGCCCGGCCGCTCTTTGTCCTCAACGTCAAAATCACCACTTCTAAACCGCACAAACCATCTCTCGCACGTTGAAACCGATGGAACATGACTCGGATAAGCCTCGGAGACCAATCGATGTGCTTCAGCAGCACTTTTCTTCAAATTAAAGAAGTAAATTAAAACTTCCCGCAAATGCTGTTTTGTTGGCACGAAACTCGACATATTGAGAGCTCAAAAAAACTATGAATTTGACACTGCGACAAATTGACACATACTGAAAATTAAAGCTATAAGACGTAGCTTTGACATGAACATAGTCACAGTACTGCCTGATGCGTATAGCGTTAGTAACGCCATCTGTTATCAAACCCGCATTTTCAATTTGTACCCCTGATAATAATGATAATTTATATTTACAACGTTCCTTTGTCACAGGCCGTATGCGTGCCGAACGTGGTCAAATTCATACGGGTGCGTTACACAGATCATGGTGTCAAATGTAGAACTCACACGTAGTGCAAGGGTAATGACGCCGAATAGAAAATGCGGGGTGCGGAAGATTCAACTCTTTCAGGAGTACTTGGCTCATGACGGTATAGCGATCGTTGCTTATGAATTCCTCACCTAAAATTAATCAAACGCTCTTTATTCTTTATTACAAGCATTCTCACCACTACCAACCAATATCAAATATCGCTGGTACTCTATGTAATCGAGGATTCTGCATACAGTGTAACTTGAGGCGTACGCGAGCACTCGAGCATCGCTGAAGCTATCAATAATCTCTGTGTTAATCCATTTATTGCAACGTCGATATAGATTCATAGTCTTAGTATTGCGCAGACTGTAATCGTTCGTTCTTTCGCGTTTTTTGCCTAGCTTATCACAACGATGAGGTCTCTACGGGTATTGCATTTCATAAATATATTTAGAGTGATAAATCTAAGCGACAATGTTATTGACCAAATTTCTATGATGGAATATTTTTGGCAGTTCGCAACCCAGTTAGAGTCAGCGCCGCCTCGATCCCTGCGTTATCGATCTCAGAAAGATCTCCAACAATCGAATCTTTAATTATTTGTCAGCTCTAATAATAAATATAGTTCATAAATATAGTTACAGGGACTGTAAAGCATTGAAAATCTGTGGAGGCTGCTCGCGTATGATTAAAACCACGAATAAACAGATGCATGTATGCGATAAATCATTTTGTATTATATGCAGACAACCTCGACCGACTACTCATGCGTGTTTTATAACGCCTGTTAAAAAATCAGAGTCGCCAAAGGTTAAAAAAGACAAGCCTTCGACAAGATTTTTGTTTTATTATTTCGAGATACAGCAGCACGAACATTTACGCGATGATAAATCAACACGAATTCATGAGCCGAATTTATGTGTTTCACAATGCGTATGCTTGACATGTCTTGATACCACACATATAGAGATCGATTATGCTAACAGTGGTCAACGCGAATTATATTTCTTGATGATTCTGTTGGGGAACTCGTGAAGAGGTTTCGACGCGCAGTTTATTTCACGGTATCTAATCAAAGTGAAAAAACACAGCTGCCTCCTCTGATTATGATTGGTATGAAGATTGGCAATGTCTTTTTTCTCGATAGTCTAAACTATTTATCCATGGTTCTTAACGCTTTACTTAAGGCCTTCGGATTCGCGTACGAGGTGGGAAAAGATACATTTTCGCATTTACTGAACACACCGGAATTACACAGGTCCTCTACCGGCTATCCATTTTTACTAGCCTAAGCCAATGGTCTCCGTGGATCGCGAGCGATTTTTAATAATAAATTATGAATTTGTATTATAATATTGTAATAACATTATGAATTTGATTTTGTGATGGAGTTTGTGCAATATTGTCGTAAAGATGTTACGGTTTTGAGATGTGCGTGTCTAGCTATTCGTGAGTTGCTTATACGTTGCGGAAGTGTGTGTCCCTTTACAGAAGCTTGCACGATAGCATCAGCATGTACGAGAATGTTTCGAGAAAATTTTCTGCAGAAGGATCGCATTAGGGTGTTACAACCATGAGGGTACCGCTGGGGCGATAAGCAGTCGCGCAAGGCCATTCCGTGTCTCGTATGGCTCGAACGTGAGCGCAACAGCGTTATCGCGCATGCGGGACGCACGAGAGAGTATCGCCCTCTAACTGGTTTACCAGCGGTCGACGGATACTACGATGAGACGGGGGTAAATCATGTTCTTCAATTTCACGGCTGCTTGTGACACGACTATCCACGATTTTATTGCGTGAACAGAGACGCGCGAATGTAATTCGGTGATACGATGGATGAGAGATACGAGGGTACCGTTCTTAGATCCAGGCGAATCAGATCGAAACGGCACTCTGAGCGAGGTATGGGAATGCGATTTTGACAGATTACTCGAAAATAATGACGACATGTCGTTATACCTGAAAACCTACTGCATGGTCAAGGCGTTTGCGTCTTGAATTACGCGACGGAATCTTTCGTGGTCGAACGGAAAATTATATGAGTGTACGATGTGTCGCGGATGGGGAGCAGATACGTTATGTGAATGTGTGCTCGCTGTATCCATGGGTTTGTAAAAATTGAAAATTGGGCGTTGGACATCCGTGGTTGTACGTGGGTGACGAGTGTTGAGAACTCGTAGGACTTCAAAACGATCTAAGTGCCGTCGAGGATCTTGTAAAGTGTGATTCGTATCTGTCCATATTGTCTGTGCATATGCATGGAAAACAATTATTCCTCCTGTGCAGAACACTCTATACAGACATGGACACATCTGCGAATTGCACACACGATGATATAACTGAGTGGGCATTTGACAGCATGTGGATCGTGGACGAGCTGAGAAAAGCCCGGGTATAGGGACACGCGTATGGAGGAAATTTGGCAATACGATGTTACACAGTATAACTCTACAACGCGACGTGGTGGTCATTTTGCCAAACACATCTATATATTCTTAAAGATTAAACAGGAGGCTAGCGGGTTGCTAGCAGAGTGTAATGATGCGTTAGAGCAATACAGCGTTTCATCGCGCTGTACGTCAACGCACGGCGAATATCGACGCCGTGCGCCAGCTGATTTTCCAACACACATATAATTGTAAAAAATAATTCGAAAAAAAATCTGGTAAAATGGCGGCGAATTTGAAATAAAAACTTTCCTTTTTTGATCTTCTGTCCCAAATCCCATAATTCTCAGAACAAGCCACTCCTTTCATCAGTGTTCCGACCAAATATGGTAGAAAAAAAATACCAAAGATAAATTCTGAAAAAATTCTAGCCAATCTAGTGAGAACCTATGCAACTGTTTACCCTCTTGATATTTTGTCTAAAACCAACGAAACCGGTGTACACCTTTGCTCCATCCTACTCCTTCGCCCACCACACAGCTACCCCCAACGCCCCACTGTTCTCCCGCCGCGCTACCCACTCTGCTTAACCAGTGTCGGTAACGTGGAGATGGTAAAGTGAGGTGGTGTGGGTACTCTGGTGAACAAGAAGAGTAGAGATAAGAGCAGGATGGAGCAAAGGTGTACAGATACTTGGAAAAATTTATAAAATGATGTACTCACTACCACAGCTGTTGTCGGCATCTACCCTCCTTCCGCAGCGATGTTGAACTCCTGTCTTTCTCTGTCTCTCTCACACGCACGCACGCATGAACGCACGCACACACGCACACGCACACACACACGCACACACACGCACACACACGCACGCACACGCACGCACACACACACACGCACACACACACACACACACACACACACACACACACAGAGAGAGCACCGTCCTCGTCAAAGCCCTCGTCCACGGCACCGATATCGGAGCCGATATCTATCTCAGCACCGAGGGTCTCTATAATACCCGCTGCCACACCCGCGCGTTCCCCATTCGGTTATCGAACCCGCGAGGCATTATCGCCGGCAAGAGACCGTATTATGACAGAGATCAAGGCATCGCTACCGCACGCTTCTTCGATGAGATGCTCAATACCTACAAAATCCACGAGTTCGAGCCCGTATATTGAACACTCCATGACAACAACCGGCAGCATACTTACTAGAGGCTCCGGAAGAAATAGGTGAAACCAGTCGATGTAAATAGTTTCGCCGAAATCGACTAACAACACCTCGCAGTACCCATCAAAGTCCGGGTAAGACACTTCGCCGCGGACAACTCTATTGAAACGAGGCACAATAGAGGACATTCCATATAGATTGACATATAGAATTCGCCAAGTCCAATGGGTCTTCCTCGACGGTACACTAAATACACGCTACGTAGGAGCTCATCCAGCTTGTCGTACACACCGCACATTTCCTGTGTACGCAGGAACACGCTCATCACACTCTCGATTAAAAAATCGACCAAAACGCGTCGCTTAAAATCTCCTTACCATATCGCGGATACATATTGCTTTTTATTGTTTGCGTGTAGGATGCCAAAGACAGACTAAATGCTCAGGATGCTGCTAGAGAGTATCTCGGGAATAAAGATAACAACCTCCTATGAACTAGGTGTCTAGCACTTTGAATGCAGCGATAGCGGTTTTCGAGTGTGTATAGCCGTGCGCTGTGCTCCTCGTCAAACGCTTGCTCTGCAGTAAAAGACATAGAATATGGCCCCACAGAGAGAGAGAGAGAGAGAGAGAGAGAGAGAGAGAGAGAGAGAGAGAGAGAGAGAGAGAGAGAGAGAGAGAGAGACTTCAATTATAATTATCTAATTAGTACGCTATAAAAATAAGAGACACAGTAAGATCGGGTATTTTTTAAAAATTAATCAATATTTTATTTAAAGCACTTTATACATTTACCGTCGTATGCAACAACCCTGCAAACATAATAATCCGCGCTCGGAGATTCATCCACCGTTAATTTTATTTTTATCGCTATACGGAATTAATTTGTATTATCACTCGTAATATTGCTTTAAAATTTTTTTTCGCTATGGGTGTTGTCATCACAGTGTATTTCTGAAAAAAGAATGAAACGAGTATTTAATTCAAGACACTGGTCAATAAAAACAATGTGTACAGAATAATCGATACTGTCTTACCTGATATGCCTCTTCTCATTATACAAAGTTGGCAGCGTTGATGATCTGCTACTATCGACGTCAACTGCGGATGAGGAAGGCGGGTGACATTTTTCTTTCCCGAAGTTGGATCTATCTGTACAGTGTATGTATCCTCCTCTCGCTCTCCATAACACGAATAACATACCCTCGGTATCGGTTTATGTGCAGAGGCTGCTCGCTCTGCAAGACGTTATTTTTTAGAATAAAAAATAAATATTTCATGCTTTCAAATCACGATTTTACAATTATTAAACATTTTTTACTTACCAAGCTCTGCTGCTTCGCTTCTAATCGAGATCGGCCCGTATTCCATGATCTGCTGTGTTAATGAAACAAAGACGAGAGCTTCGTCTTCTTTCTGTCGCAAACCTTTGCTGATGCTTAGGTTTTAGGACTGTGATAACTCACATTTTCTCTCTCTTTCTCTCTGACTTTCCTCAGTATATACTTTATAATATTTCGAGCGAAATGTACACTATATACAATTATTTACAACTGTGTCTTTATCACAAGTAGCTACACATACGGAGAATTATTGCGCTCGCAACACAACACCCGATGCATGATCAGCGATATGACCACGGTACAGCACAATTATTTCGGACAAAATAATTTTTATAAGCTCCGTATCCTCCGGCGCTAGCAAGGTCGTGATGTGCTGGAGCGCTTCTTGAAAGAATTGCTTGGAACCGATGATCTCATACGCTGCTGCACGAGACGTTTCACTGACAACTGTCTTTTCACCGGCATATGATACCACCTCGTTCATACACCGCTGAATCGTTTCACTTTTGCTCTCTAGAGCCTGCATATGAATATCAATTCTTCTACTTATTTCGACGAGCATTTAAAATGTCGGCCGTTGCAGAACATTGTTTGGAGATTATTTTCGGAAGCGTTTCCGTTTCGATTCTCCAGATTCCTTTTGATTCTCGTATTCCTCATTAGCACTACCGCTTATTTCACCAAATGAGACAGCTGTGTGCTGGTAACACAAGGTTAAGGGGTTATACGCAGTTATGAGGCAAAAAAAAGATAACTTTTCAAGGATTTATCCTGAAGAGACTTTTGAATTTATTAATTTGAACATTTTTGTGGTTATAAAAACATCCTTCAAGAACGTAAACAAACTTTTTATTTATAAAAATGTTGATTATAGAGGGCGCTGCAGGCGACTTCCGGAACCTCCTCTAAAAAAAGACGATTTACGGTGTACATCGTAACTCAACATTGGATATTGAATTTTCACAAAATGGCGGCTTCTCAAAAAAATGGTTTCGATTTTTTATGTAAAATTTCGCCTTAAATTGTTCATAAAATGGAAAATAAGTATCGGATTGACAAAAGGAACGATTAATTACTAGAAAATGTATCTCAGAAGATTGTGTTAAAATTTTAGACCGATCGAACAAGCCGTTTTTGAGATATCGTGTACACCGACTTGAAAAATGCTGTTTTGAGAAAAACGCGTTTAAAGTTTCAAAACCGGTTCACACATAGAAAAAAAATTTTTTTTTCAACTTACATGGTGTCGTCTATTCCAGGGCCATACAATAAACCCTCCATTCCCTCAGCAGCTTTCAGCAATTCAATTTGGTACTGTCTTCGAGCCATCCTTCCCTCTCGTGTCGCTTCGTGCGCTCTGCGCTCGGATAGCGTAACGTGCTCTTTGTCCTCCTTTTGTACATATGCATCCGCATTGGGCCCCAAAGACAGTCCCATTGCATTCATATGGTATAAAAGTGAAATTGAACCTTCATTAAACATACCGGCGGCGATATTTGCGGCCATTCCAACAATTTTTGAGCCACTCGGAATGATTTTCGGCGTAATTTTCCAGATGATTTGGTTGTAACTCTCGTTATTGTTTTGTGTAAAGCCGCCTACACATCGTTCCAATTATGTCTCACTGCTGAGGTCTTCGTAAATTGGAAAACACTACTACACTCTCACACAATGTATAAGAATACAATACACAGGTATAAAAAAGGAGCAACGGTCCAGGTAAACAGTTGCCGCTTGAGCCTCTGCCCCACCTACTTTCAAACGCGCCGAGGCGTCTCTACATATATAGGTATAACTCCGAAAGTATTGCTCGGATCGACTTGAAATTTCGTGTGAATACTTTCGAATATATGTACATTACAAAAATTCAATAAAAAATCGATGTTTTGAAAATCATAACTGCGTATAATCCCTTAAAAGCGTGTAATGCGCTGAGTGCTCTATGCGGGTATTACACATTTTCTCGGCATCAGCCCCATGAGCTTCGAAATATTGTTGTAGGCGAGAAAAATCACTTTTCAACACTCGCTACTCGTCCGCACTGACAAGTGTAATTCCGGTAAAAGTATTCGACAATATTTTCACCACTGATGTAAGGCACGTAGAATTTAACTCGAGCCCGGCGACGATTATTTCACCAAATGATTTATTTAAACCGTACATAACGGGGTTCGCTATATATGGCGATACCGTGTGAGACGTAGCACCGTTATTTGCCATTTTTATTGCTTTCTTGTAGACTGTAACTTTTCGAATAAATCGTCGGTGGTGTTTATACTCCATTTTATACAGATTACCCCCACCATTTGATTGCATCGTTTCTTCTTTTGATACTGCAAATCATACGACTGAAAAGTACTCACTAATATCCTTTGATATTTGTCGCATTCTCCTTAAAAGCCTAGTAACAGCAGCAACAAATACCAGGTGTACAAGTACGAGTATGAAATGCGGATTTCAGATAACAGATGGGGCACGAATGCAGTTTGTGCTATAAAGATCTGACACTGCACTATTTTGTTGTATTATCATCAACAAGTGTCAAACGCGTACGAGTAATAAATTGAAAAGTGTGTGCATTGTGTTGTGTTGTTGTGTTCAATATGTCGAAATTTATACCGAACAAAGAGCATTCGCGGGCAGCATTAATTTTTTGTTTTCATTTGAAGAAAACTGGTGCTGAATCATACCGATTACTTTAAAAAGCTTATGGTGTATATGATCCATCGTAAGATACGTTTGAATGATGGTTTCGGCGTTTCAAAAGTAGTGACTTCGATGTTGCAGACAAGGAACGTGGAATTGCAAGCATTGTTGGACGAAGATGATTTGCAAATACAAAAACAACTCGCCGAGCAATTGGGCATTAGTCAACAAGCTGTTTCTAATCGGCTACGAGAGATGGGAAAGATTCAGAAGACCGGTAGATAGGTACCACATGAGTTGAACGACAGGCAAATGGAAAAGCGCAAAAACACATGTGACATTTTGCTCGCTCGGTACAAAAGGAAGTCGTGTTTGCATCGTATTGTCACAGAGGATGAAAAGTGGATTTATTTTGAGAATTCCAAGCGTAAAAAATCATGGATAGACCCAGGCGCACCATCCACATTGACCGCAAGACCGAATCGCTTTGGCAGAAATACGATGCTCTATGTTTGGTCGGACCAGACAGGCGTAGCCTATTATGAGCTGTTAAAAACTGGGCAAACAGTTAATACAAAACGTTACCAACAAATATTGACCAATTTGAACCGTTCGCTGCTTGAAAAAGGCCAGAATACCGAAAGAGGCAACACAAAGTCTTTCTTCTTCATGACAATCCTCCATCACATACGGTAAAACCGGTTAGCGACACGTTGGAAGCACTCAGCTGGGAAGTTCTACCCCATTCGGCTCACTCACCAGACTTGGTTTCTTCCGATTACCACTAGTTTGCATCGATGGGTCACGCACTTGTTGAGCAGCGCTTTGGTTCGTACGAAGATGTGAAAAAATGGCTCGTTGAATGGTTCGCAGCAAAAGGGGGACATTTTTACTGGCGTGTTATTCACAAATTGTGCGAAACATGGGAAAACAGTATAACAAGCGATAGAGCATACTACAATAAAGCACTTTACATCATTCTTCCGAACTTAACATGTTTTTTTAGAAAAAAAATCCGCATTTCATACTTGTACACCTGGTATATCCCAAACCTCTTGCATACTCTCGGACACGTATGTGCATACGCACACCTTGGCATACAGATAAGATGTGTCATGAAAACTAAATAATATTCGTCGACGAAATTTGATGATTTTCCTCATGGCCGAGTGCCTTGAAATTTGATGAAAACAATATGACATCATCAGCGAAACTCGATAACTTACTACATGACGGGTCTTACATTTACATCACCATCGCTAAATATTTCCTTAGGTCTTGCTTTTGTAAAGTGATTGTGTGCGGCCATCTTCTTGGTTAGTCGTATTCATTACATTGCTGCAGTATATGCAGAGAGAGAGAGAGAGAGAAAAAGAGAGAAAGAGCATATTAGAGGAATATATTATATATTAGGTCTGGGAAAAAGTTCGTGGCGTTTTTTTTATTAAAATTCAACTGGTTTTCTTATAGTGTGAAAATGAATTTATTTAAACCAAATATGCTCCATTATTATCGACAATGTTTCGCCATTTTTCGGGTAGAGCCATGATACCATCGGTGAAGGACTTCCGTGGTTTCTGGTTGAAAAACTGAATCAAGTGGTTTTCACGAGCTTTTTTTGAAAGCAGCTTAATTCCATTGAGAGAGTTCTGCAGAGATCGGAATAAGTGATAGTCAGAGGGTGCTATGTTTGGACTATACGGTGGATGCACCAAAACTTCCCAACCAAGTTGTCGCAATTTTTGACGGGTCATCAAAGAAATGTGTGGTCGGGCGTTGTCATGATGGAAGACAACAGCTTTCCTATTAATCAATTCGGGCCATTTTCTTTTTATTGCTTGGCGTAATCTCTCGAGTTGTCCACAGTAGAGTTGAGAATCAATCGTCTGACCAACTGGAACTAGCTCATGGTGGACAGCATCACCTTTTTCGTACGTGATCCATTTTTCATCACCGATTATGACACGTTTCAGAAATAGCTCGATTTCATTGCATTTCAGCAGCGCATCGCAGATGTTAATTCGGTCTATCATGTTTTTCGCGCTCAACTCGGGAGGGACCCATACATCGAGCTTCTTTTTGTAGCCAGCTTTGTGTAAATGGTTCAAAACAGTTTCGTGGTCAATGCTTACCTAGTTTCCAGCTAGAGTAATTTGCACCATCAAAAATGGGTATCATTATGTCTTCTACCCTTGCTTGCTTTGCCATCCTGACTTCTTTATCACCTTTATGTTCGTAATCACTCAATTCAGTTTCTTCTAGATTTTCATCTGATTCCGTTTCTTCTGATTAAAGTATGTGGTTAACTTCGCACTTGCCACGTGCTGTGTACTAGAACTTTCTAACATGTTCCGGCTACAAAATTTAATCCACTTGCATCACTATTTATTTACGATTTTTTCTTAAAGCGCCTTCTACGGTCCCATAGTCCTTTTGTTTCTGTTTTAAATTTAGCTTATATTTTTTACTTAGAAACTTTGCCACACCGCGTGGCTATTAATCTCACTCAATTTTTATTTTATTTCCGTACTGTCCCAAAGGTCGGTACGGGAATATTTTGCGTACAAACCGAAGCACCACGCTCTGCTACCATGTCGAAGTGGCTCGAATAATAAATGAACACTGTGAGGTTAATTAAATGTATAAAATATATTTCAGTTAGTAAAGTGTCAAATGCCCGTCGGCAGTACGTCTGTTCATATCGGAGTCTCGTAGTAGTAGTGGCTTGGAGCACGAGCTCAGTATACATCGCCGTTTCTTAATTACGGAGCAGAGATGCGCAGTGTGCTCGTTACACTTGTACTCTCCTCGTTGTACACATTCGCTGTTAACTAACAGATGTCGCGATGAGTACCATAGCAGATTTCAATCACGAGTATACGATTTACATATTACAACAGTATTTAAAGAATTTTTTGACAAAATATGTTTTACCACAGCCCGTAGGACCGCTTATCACGGCTGTTCATGGATGTTTCTAACGTGTATAAATATCGATGAGTGTCTATCAAAATCAATCAGCTGACTCTTAAATAAGCTTATACCGCGATGACGGTGGCGGCGGCGAACCCGCGGCATCAGCTATTTTCGCGGCCTTGACGAGCTGATAAGGAGCGGCACGCTTGTACTAGTCGCTGAAGCGCGTGCCCGCATTATAAGTTGATGTTTACACCGTATGTAAATTAAATAACGATAGTTTTTTATTTCTCATAAATAGAGCAATATTTTAATTTCACTATGCATACATTTCTATGTGCAAATTTTACGAATCATGTAATTCTAAACAGCAATATTATATCCACGGAAGTAGCACGAGAAAGTCAGAACAAAAGGAAACAGTCGATGAGAAAAACGGGACAAAAAGAATCAACACTGAGAAAGCGAGAACAAAAGGGAACGGTAGCGAAATAGCAGCAACTGCTACAAATAGCAGCAAAAAAAGAACGAGCAGACAACGGTTTTATACATAATAAATCAATATTTTTTTAAACGTATTGTACACAGTAAATACGCTACATGAAATCAGACAAAAAGATTATTTTAAAATAACGCAAAATCAACCGTAAAACTATTATATATACTTTTTTGCGTTATACTAATTAGCGTATTTCACAATAGCCACACGGTATAGTAGAGTACTTACCGTACCGCTTTCGCTTTGTGTTAACAGGTTCGCATGATTTCGTTTCTTTACGCGTTACTACCTGATGAAATTCCGTGCGTCGAATAGCGTTGAATTTTTAAATAATAGGCTTCTAGCTCGTGTCACGTAGGATCGTAATGCGTCATAATTCACGTGATGGCCATTCGCAAAGATTAGCGTGATACCCTTTACTTAACAATTTTCAATAATCGTACTGTCGGGTTTACGAACAAGGTATGCGTAAAATTTTTGTCCTCCCGAAACGAACGAACTTATATACACGCTTATATATATATATATATATATATATATATAACTACCAGGCTCGTATTCCTTTAAATCTCCCAGAAATTGACCGATTGGCGGGTCATACTCCTTGCCATCGGGGCAACTCACGTAAATACAGGAGTCCGTATCGCAGTACAATATTCGTGGCCCGAGCCCCTAAAGATAACTGTATAGTTTTAGGCGTGCCTGTACCGTCGTGTATGCTGCAATCACGACGTTTCATGTCGGGGATGGTTGTATAGCACCGCGGTTGCTTACATAGTTCACATACATAATCTTGTGATTAACCAGTAGCATTCCCGTCACCTCAATCTCCGGACTCGTGAGTAAATTCATTAGCTCCGAGCGCGTGAAAACGATAACGGTTTTCGTGAGATTCTTGCGTTGACCAAACTTGTCCCAGAATGAATTAAGAGCCAATTTTGCGAGCCAACGTAAACTCGGATTTGACTCCAAAGCCCTTCACTTGAGATATACACCCTCAGACTCCTTGTACAACGCTATAAAACGTGCTATTGCTTCCTCGTCATCGTTACACTCTGCTGGCGGTCCACTCGCCTCTGATTCATTTTTACGAACGTATCCGGCAAAATGACTGCTTCGTCACGTTGTCGAGTCATACTGCGTAACAACGTATTGCCAAATTTCATCGATACGCGTCACCTTATATCCGAGCGACACAGCTTTTCTCCGCTCGTCAACGACCCATGTCCCGTCAAACGCTCGCTCAGTCGTGTCATCGTGTGTACAGCCCGCGGATGTGTCCATGTCTGTACAGTACATTCTACACAGGGGGAAACAGTAGTTTCCCATGCATGCGAACAGGCAGTACGGGGATATACAAATCGCGCGGTGCAACTACGGTACACTTTACTAGACCCTCGACGACACTTAGATCGTTTTCAAGTCCTACGAGTTCTCGACACTCGTCACCTACATACAATTTCGGATATTCAACGGGATATTTTCCATCCTTACACACCCATGGATACATCGAGCACACATCCACATAGCGTATTGTGACGTAGTCACAATCCTACAAGTCATAAAAGAAAAAAAAGAATAAAATAAGAATAAAATAAGACACAAATTCATACAAAAATTATCGTTTATTCATAAAAACATCAGAAATGTTAGAAAATACGGGAGAAATGATAAAAGTCTCAGCAGAATCTAGTAGACACCGCGAAACAGGATGAAGCCTGTCACATTCCTTCGCTGCCGAAAAATAGCGGGTCAGCGACCGGCTGGCCTCGCTCGGGCAGTGAGGGGATGTAGGGGCAGGATGGCGGGGCTCGCTGAAACAAAAGAAATTACGTGAGACAATAGGAAAGAAGAGTAAAAATGAGAGAGTGGGAAAGGATGGCAAAAGTATAAAAAGCAGCTTCAAACAGAGAAGCGCTCTCTTATCAGTTCAAACCACCAACCAAGCCAGAACTCGCTTGTGCACCGATATCAAAGTCTTTTTTTTTAATCCAAAAGATTCATATTAAATCTGAGAAGTTAACAGACAAGGTGGTGAGTTAGTCGACGAATTTATTAAGAACATTAATAAATAGAAAAACACAACACAAGTGAGTGAAAAGAATCATATAAACATTAAGAGCGGACAGTATCGGACCGGTTGAATAGAACAAGAAAGATTCTGAAAAGCCGGATTAAGAAGAGAAAGTTGGTGGCATTAGAATAAATAATTAGGGTTTAGTTTAGGAGGATTAAGCAAATAATATAAGAAAGTTTAAGTAGAATAATTAGGAATAAGTCGGAATAGTTCATAAGAAGAATTGTTAACGCAGCGTATCGATAAGTTTGAAAGACTGGACTTGTAGCACCGAGAAGTTTAGAAATCAGAACTTGCAGTCAGGTGAAAAGGGGGTAATAAAATAAAAAAGAAAAAAAGAAATCAAGAATAACAGACAATTATTAGCGAGATTGCAACATAGAAGCAGGATCCGGTAGAGGAAAAATTTGGAAAGCAACCACCGCATTAAGAAGCAAGAGTGCTTTCGAGTCAAAATTTGAAAGAAAGCTAGGAAAATTAATTAATGAATAGCATTAGGAGGGCATTAATAAGGCCGACCCATAGGAACTTAATTTAGAATTTTAGGACAATTAGAAAAACAATTAGGAGTGAAACAATTTCAAGAGTTCTGTAAAGCGCGTCGCATGAAAACGACACTACCCAACAGACATAAAAGAGAAGAGAAAGATAAATTAAAAGATCAACTCACCATGAGCGAAGAATAATTGGGACGTCCGGATCCAGCACCGAAGATTTCTGGAAGAATCCGTCGACTCTAGGATAAAGGATTAATAATCCTCAGGAATAGTGACACTGCAACTGTCATTATTCAACACAAGAGAGAAATCACTCGCGAACCAAGAGCATGATTACTTAAGAAAGACACGTCCGAAACACACGGGAGCGGCACAGATATCACCACCAAAGAGACCGAGCACGGAGCAACACCAAAAACAAAGTTTTTTGATTATTAAATAAAACGACGCGTACGCGGACACAGACTCGGCGTCCATACCGGCTGACCGACGCGCCAGCAACAACGACGCAAGCCCAGCAGACAGCACGTCAGCAGCCAGGCGGGAAAAAGATCAAGACGGCTGAGCTCGATACCGCCTAGTTGAGATATCCACCGCTCAGCGCAGAAGTCGAGAATCTGATAACCTCGCGGGTAAAGAAGAGCGTGGAACCATCAAAGCAATTAAACACCACTGATAAATTGTAAGGTTAAAGGCGCCAAAAAGCCTCACAACACAAAATTCTATGCAACTTATTGAATAAACCTTACTTATACCTCCTATAGAAGTCTAAAATTAATTATCGTCGTGTTCGAGCCCGAATTCTTCCCCTCAGAAGAATAAAATTTAATGTTAACGTAAAAATACCGTTACAGTATCTGCTCCCCATTCGCCACGTCGTAAAAGCTTACAAAATTTTCCAGTCGACCACCGAAGAATGCATCGCATGGTTCGAGAGGCGCCTGCTTGACCATGGCGTGATTTTTCACGTATAACGACATTGCCTCGTTATTCTCGAGTAATCTGTCAAAATCGCATTCCCATATTTCGGTTAGAGGGTACCTTTTCGATCTGATTCGCCCGAAAATAAGAACGGTACGCTCGTATCGCTCATCCATTGTATCACTGAATTTCGTTCGAGCATCTCTATTCACGCGATAACATCGCGGACATCCTTGCCAAAAGCAGCCGTGACATTGAAGAACGTGACGGACCCCTGCCTCCACGTAGTATCCGTCGACCGCCGGTAGGCCAGTCGG
The DNA here is from genome assembly GCA_963942595.1 of Cylloceria caligata. Lineage (NCBI taxonomy): Eukaryota > Metazoa > Arthropoda > Insecta > Hymenoptera > Ichneumonidae > Cylloceria > Cylloceria caligata. The sequence continues at coordinate 56,092,066 of OZ012706.1, read as the reverse complement.
AAGGCGATACTCTCTCGTGCGTCCAGCATGAGCGATAATGTAGTTGCGCTCATGCTCGAGCCATACGAGCCATACGACGGCATTGCGCGACTGCTTATCGCCCCAGCGGTACCCCCTTGGTGGTAACACCGCAATGCGGTCTTTCTGTAGAAAAATCTTTCGAAATACTCTCATACATGCTGATGCTATCGTGCATGCTTCTGTAAAAGATCACACCCTTCTGCAACGTATAAGTAACTGTCGAAAAGCTATACACGCTCGTCTCAAAACCGTAACATCTGTACGACAATATTGCACAAATTGCGTCGCAAAATCAAATTTATAATCGACGCGACTCGATTCTTCCTCATACCATTTTAAAAATCGCTCGCGATCCGCTGAGAAAATGATATCGGGTGTGTAAAAATGCAGAGCCAGCAGAGGACCTGTGTAATTCCGATATTCCGATGTGTTGAATAAATGGCGAAATACCTTTTGCCTCCTCATCAGCAGAGGCGAAGGCCTTCGATAAAGCGCTAAAAGCCATGGGTAAATAATTTAGACTATCGAGAAAAACGGCGTCGCTAATCTTCATCGAGACAATCTTCGTACCATTCACAATCAGAGAGGGCAATTGTATTTTTTGCACTTTGATTAAATACCGTAGAATAATATGCGCGTCGAACCCTCTTGTATTATGAGCAATACAGATGGTCTTTTTAAATTTTTGCGATAATGCTCATTTCACGAGCTCCCCAATAGGATCATTGATAAACACGAATTCACGTTTACCACAGTCAGCACAATCGGTCTCTATATCTGCGATGTCCAGACATGCCATACATACGTGCATTGTATAACACATAAATTCGGCTCGTGAATTCGTGTCGATTTATCATCGTGCAATTGTTCGTGTTGTTGCGTCTCAAAATCATAAAACAAAAATCTCGTGAAAGGTTTGTCTTTTTTCTTCTCCTTTGGCGCCTCTGGTTTTTTAAGAGGTGCTATAAAAAACGCATGCGTAGTCGGTCGAGTTTGCCTGCATGTAATACAAAACGATATACGACATACATGCATTTTTTTATGTGTGGTTTTAATCATACGCGAGCAGCCTCTACAGATTTTCAATGCTTTACAGACGCTGTACCGTCTATATTTACGAGACGTGATACCCGCGGAGCCCTCACCCTTGTGATGAGCGAGGTAAAAAGCACCAAAGAACGATCGATTAAAGTATGTGCAATACTCAGGCTGAGAGTCTCTATTGCCGTTGCAATAAGTGGATTTACATCGAGCACATTGATAGCTACATCGATGCTCGAGTACTCGATTACACTTGGAATTACACTGTGTGCAGAACCCCCGATTACCTAGCGCACCAGCAAGATTCAATAATGGCTGGTAGTGAGAGCGTTCGTAACAGAGAATAAAGAGTATATGATAAATTTTACGTATCGCAGAGAGTACGGATTTTCGCCCATCGTGCAGAGCCGGAACGCGTTTTCCGAAGGTGAAAAATTTATAAACAACAATTGCTACACCCTCGTAAACCAAGTACTCCTGAAAGAGCTGAATCTCGCGCACACCGCACCCTCTACACGGTGTCGTTACCCCCGCACTAGGCGTGAACTCTATCGCTGCTGTATATTGCGCTGGAAGCATGTTCCGAATTTGACACCATCGTCTGTATAGCTCGCCCGTACGAATTTGACCGCGTTCGGCATGCGTTCGGGCTGTGACAAGGGATCGTTGCAGACACAAAGTATCGCTATTACTTATGCGTAAAATTGACTTTTTTGCTATACACTCGTGTGTAAGCATGTCGTCATTCTACATGTACCAGCGTCTATTCGAAATTTGCGCGCGCTTTGAGCTACACTATTAATTAGTCGCCATATATCGTCAAGAACGATATCACGAGTTGGTCGAAATGATTACTATATCGGGCCTTGCGCGGAAGACGGCACGCTCAGAGTCATACCCACATAATCATGTCCTTCGTACGATTCTGTAAGACGTGTGAGAATATCTCGTACACCCCCCTCAAACCAAGTCAGATGATCAATACCGTCCGGTGGCTGATGAAAATAAAAATCTGTCTCCCGACCCTGCATCCTAAAGCGTGGAAAATATCGGCTCTGCTCATTGTCGATACCGAAGCGTTCACCAGGGGGCAAAATAACACCTCCCCATATAGCAGTCCTTGCATCGCCAGTCTGTTCACCGGCAAGCATAAATAAACCATTTATTAGAATTTTTATTAGATTTAATTAAATTTGTTGTTTGTCGCTAGTGTTGTGCCGCGGAATATTCCACTCCGTATTTCATATATTCGGGAATATTCCATAGCAAAAAAACATTGGAATTCGTTCAAGTCAGGAAACGAAGTCCAATGCCCGATCGTATGAACGACCCCAAGAACGCCGACGCAGCATGAGCGACTCGCTTGGCGTTCGACGATAGGCTAACACTAAAATTGCAAACTAAAGGATTTTCGTGAAGACAGTTAGCAACTGCTTTACGAAAGGACAGTATTAAATTAGATTGAAAAGAGAACGGTTGGTTCCTCGTTAAATACTCGAAACAACGCATTATTGTACTTCTTACTTTGATATATAAATAGGCAACGGAAAGTTACCGTTGCTTATAATAAATACTTCCTTTTATATAAATTCGCGTTTCCATCTTTTACTCGAGATCCATCTCCTTATCGGCAAACGATCCCAAAAAATAATAACTTTTAATATTATACCGACTACTGAATAATCCAATTACTCGGTACCGGCATAACATTTGGTGGCAGCGGTGGGATCTACCGAAGTTAAGTGATTCGTGATTTATTAGGACAAAAGTGTTTTGGACAAAGTTAAGAATACTCTGAAGTGACGACTACGGCGCGTGCAAGGACACCAGTGTAGTTCGTGAAAACCCGACTAATCTAACGCGAAGCCGTGAAGTGAACGTCGGTGCGGGGTGACGTATCGGTCAACTGTTTAAAGTCCCGATTGACGGTGTCACGTCAAGTCGCAGAGAACCGCACAAAGTGTGCAACCGAGTACGCACAGCAGCTACTCGAAAAGAAGCCGTCGCGCAACCGTTGGCGACGCACCAAGCACTAACCCAGGAACCAACGAAGATACGGGTCAACGGTACCAGGGAGGATAACTGGACCAGCCTTCGAGGGAAGCTACGAGACAACAGGTCTACAGCACCGGAGGAACGGCACCCGAGAACAACAGGATGGAAAGGACCGTCTACCAGATCATCTTTCTGTAAGTGGTGGTTACTTTATACTTATACATATAGCCGATAAACTGAAGCCAGATAAGAAAAATATTTTGGAATTTTTTTTGAAAAAAAAAAAAAAAAATATCTCTTGAGATTTTGTGGGAATATATCTAAGTAGAGTTCGCCGCGAAATTAGCAAATATGTCAGATCCTAGATGAGCCCGACCAAGAAATAGTGGCAATTCGCTAGAGACGACGTTGCCCGGCGAAGAGGTAGACCCCACAGCTGGATTAGCCGCGGCCGTAGGGGACATAGTTTACGAAGCGCGCAGGGTGCTATTCGAGCTCTCGCCGTCGGGGCAAATCCCTTCGTCCAGACAAGGGGCCCTGGCGGACCGACTGACGGCCCAATTTGGCGTTAACCCACGTAGGGGTGCGTCATTCGGGGATTTTGACAGCAACGTTAGCGACGACGTTTTTAATATGACCACTGGCGAGCGAACGCCCGAGCACGTCACCGAGGACATGGTTGACCGGGAAATAGAGAGTATGCGTACGATAGATCGCGTAGGATTCTCTGCAGCTACCGGTGCGACAGCCCGGTCGGTACCGGCAAGGGTACGCGATCGGTTGGAGGCAGTCGACCGAAGCCAACGCGAGTTGGAAAGAGCTCGACGCCAGTGCAAGAGGCTGCAGCGCGAGCACGATAGAGGCCAACGCGAACTCGATCGCGAACTCAGGGGGGCCGAAACACCGTCGGCGAGACGGAACTTGGCGGACACGCTCAACGAGGTAGGTGCGGACGAGTACGAACTCATCCGGTCCCTACGAGAGCAAAACGCCGAACTATAGCGGAGGCTGGGAAATACAGGGTTGGAAGAACGTCCGATACCACGTCCGCGGTCGAGGCAAACCCGATTTGAGGAATCGGATTATCCCCCTGCGGATCCCGTGTTCCAAAGGGAACAACGGAGGGTGTCGGAAACACCGAGTCGGACACTCGACCTGGGGCTGGCCTTGAAAAATATAAAGCGCTTCGACGGCAGCAACGCTGACGAACTAGATGCCTTCTTGCGATCATGCGAGACAGTTTTCAAGAGAGTAGCGCCCCAGGATCAAGACATCCTGTTGGAACTGGTGCTCAGCAGCAAGCTCGAGGGAAGGGCGTCCAGAGAGATGAAGCATAAAGTCATCCTCTCGGTAGTGCAGCTTAAAACCGAGCTGGAGGCCCTGTACGGAAAGTGGAAGTCGTTGCCTGCGTTACAAGTAGAGTTCAACTCCCTCCGGCAGGGCCAGGGTGAGGACATCGCGGTATACGCCGCCAGAACTGAGCGTATCACCGTCGATATAATAGAAAAACTCTGCGAGGAAGCCACCTCGATGTTGGAGATGCGCATCGTCGAAAAAATAACACGGAAGAGCGTCCAGGCTAACTTCGAAAATGGACTGCATGGGCAGGTCCAAATTCTGGTGAGATCTCGTAATTACGCCACCCTCCACGAGTCCATTACAGGAGCGATCGAGATCACGAATATGGTGCAGCCAAAGGGAGGGGTAGGTGGAGTATTAAGCCATCCCAGAAGGTCCCAAGGCGCATCATCCCGGCAGACCGAAAATTGTTTCACCTGTGGAAACACTGGACACATTACTCGAGACTGCACCCGCAGATCGGAACGAGTAAGCCTACCAGTACCCAGTGAAAACAAGTCAATCCACAATGTGGAAATAACCTGCAATTACTGCCAGAAGAAAGGCGACATGTGGAAGGACTGCCGGAAGAGACTGTCGCAGAATAAAAGCGAGCCAACGCAGCCGCCCCGACAGCCAAGAAACGCAGGCTACAAAGTTGCAAAAAATACGGTAACTGCGGGGCCAGATCCAGCCACTGCAGGCGTGAACACGCTGGGCGCACTGAGACTGAATACGCTAACTGTCCAGCAGAGACCTGCGTGCAAGCAGAAGAAAACAACGCTGCAGCTTCTACAAGTAACGCTGCCGGCGTCGAGTGCCACCACCAGCGACTTCGATATCGATGCACCGTTGACCACGACCGGGGTACTCACCTTCAAAGCGGACACCGGAGCGCAGTGCAGCAAAATCAAGGAAGGCTGTCTCAAGCCCGAGACCATGGTGAGCAGGTGCTCCGTGGAATTACAGGGTGTGGTGGGCGAAAAATTCACCCCCCTTGGTATAGCTAAAATTGTACTCGAGACACCAGCTTTAAATGTAGAGCATTGGTTCTACATCGTTCCAAACAATGTGCCGTTGAGGGTCAACGGATTACTTGGCATGGACTTTATCAAGCAGCATAAAGCGGACACTCTGCATGGCGAGATGGTCAAGTTGTATGGGCACTGCATGCCGCTAAGGGACGGCGCGACGAGGTTATATTCGTCACCGCGCAGTAGAACTGCCGCCACGTGCAAATACATAGGCCTGCTTACAAAGATAAATCTTCCTTCCGGAAACGGGTCTAACATGGATGCCGCCAAGAAATATACATTTGTCAGACTACCTACAAGGAGCGGGATCGGCCGAGGCATCATAGAGAGACCCCGTGTCACACCGTCAAGAATCAAAAGAGTGAGTTTAGAAGTTTCTAAATGCGACGGGGAAGTGCAACAGCCGACGGTGACATGCGAGCCGTCGGAGATAGCGAAGATCGTACGTAGCCGCCAGGTCAAGGCACTGCGCGCTAGCTCAGAGAGCACGGGGAAGAAGGCCAAACGGTTTGCGCAGCGCCAACGGAAGCCTGACTTGGTGCCCCCCAGCAGTGAAAAGCAAGCAGCTCGCGCAGGAATAGTGTGCGAATAAAACGGTGTATTCCAACTACGAGGGAACAAGCGACAGCGCACGCACGAGGTGCAATATCGCGCACCCTTTAAGGTCGGATCGAAGGACCTAGGATCGCAACCCTTGCCTGGGAAGCCCGTAAAATCGGGGCATGGGTCCGGTAAAATGCATAAAGCCGGAAAAAGAAATACTGATGCAGACGCTCTGAGTCGCATATATGCGACCACACGAGCCCAAGTGGGACAGGAAAGACAGTCCCACAAAAAAGAGAATGATAGCGCAATCGGGTATACGAACGGCCGCAGAAAGGCGGAGAGTCGAAGATACCCAAGGCAACCACTATAACTCGTCTGAGCGAGAGGCTAAACTCGCCCACGAGAAAGAGAAGTGGAGATGCCGAGAGACAAATTGCTAGCGGAAGGAATAGTCCAGTCCAGCAGGAGTGAATATAAAGCGCCGCTGATGGTCGTGGCTAAGAAACCCGATGCCGCCGGAGTGAAGAAAATGCGCGTAGTGGTGGACTTTCTGAAGTTGAACGAAGCCACCATCGGAGACTCGTACCCACTGCCCAATATCACCGAAATATTGGACCAGTTGGGACGGGCCCGATATTATACGACTTTGGATCTCGCCCCTGGATTTCACCAGATCCCGATGGCGCAGGAAAACATAGAAAAACGGCATTCTCTACTCCGCGGGGTCATTTTGAGTCCATTCAGATTGAAGAACGCACCACCGACTTTCCAGCGGCTAATGAACTCCGCGCTAGCGGACTACAGGGCGTCAAATGCTATGTGTACCTCGACGACATAGTACGACTACGGAAAAGGAACTACTTGCGATAGTATGGGCCCTAGCTCAATTCCGGCCATATATTTAAGGTACCCGTTTCACAGTAGTGACGGACCACCAACCGCTCACCTGGCTGTTCGGAGTAAAGGACCCAGGTTCGAGATTGATGCGTTGGAAAATTAAATTGGCGGAACATGAGTTCAACGTAGAGTACAAGGCAGGAAAGCGCAATACGAATGCAGATGCGCTAAGTAGAATATGCCTTACTACGAGGGCCCAAGCGAGAGCAGATAACGAAGTCCGTGGCTCGAAAAAGGACGGCACGATGGGGCAACTCGGCAGAGCGAATGACCGCACAAACCGGAGAGCCGAAGATACCCCGTATAGCCATGGTAGCTCGCTGGAGCGGGAGGTCGAGCTCGCCCGCGAGAGAGACAAGGACAGCAAGCGCCCGGGTACGGACAGCCGCACAAAGTGGAGAGCCGAGAATACCTCGGGCCAGCCTAGCAACGTGGCAGAAAAAGAGGCCGCGCTGGCCAATGCGCCAGAAGAGGATAGAGAGATTCGCAGCGTGCATGCAGATCGCTCTACTGAACCCCACAGCCCCACCGAAAAGCCGTGCGGTCGGGGAAGGGGCAGACCACGCAAGCAAGCAACGCAAGCCACTGGTTAGACTGCGAGCACCGCTGACAAGGACGGAGTGGGCCCAGCACAGCATGGCGGACCCGCGAAGCGCGGAAGGCCGCAAAAGGCAAACGTTGCAAGGCCGCTCGAGAGAGAGAGTGCCCCAACGGCGGAGCTTACTGTGGGCACGCCGAGCGAAGAAATTGCGGACAGAGCACCGCAAAGGCCTGCTGAGGAAGCGAGGCACGGCGGGGCCCGTGGCCTACGAACTTCCAGCAGAGTGGACGGAGACAGCGCTATAAAAGAGTATAGCGACTGCCGCAGTGGCGTAGCCACTCCTTCTGCGATGGCCGCCAGAAAATAATTAGAGAATACCACGACACCCCCCTGGGAGGGCATCAGGGTATACGGCGTACGTTACATCGGATCCGGACCAAATACGACTGGCCCGGCCTGAGAAGAGATCTAGGAAATCATATATCGTCATGTGAATCCTGTCAAAAGAATAAAATCAGGAAAAGGGAACGAGTGCCGATGGTGGTAACGGATACCCCATCGAGGTCATTCGAAAAAGTTGCGGTCGACATTGTAGGACCGCTGCCGGAAAGCGACTCCGGGAAAAAATATATACTTACAATTCGAGACGCACTCACCAAGTACAGCGCAGCTATCTCACTGCCGAACCAAGAGGCCCCGACAGTAGCAAAGGCGCTCGTTGAAGAATTGATCTGTCGGCACGGGACACCGGAAATAATATTATCGGATCAAGGCACGAATTTCCTCAGCTCGACCTTCAAAGAGATGTGTCGACTGCTCCGAATCAAGAAAATACAAACGACTGCCTACCACCCAGAATAAAATGGCGCACTAGAAAGATCGCATCGCACCCTTGCTGAGTACCTGAAAAATTTCATAAATGAGGATCAAGGTATTTGGGACGAGTGGCTGCCGTACGCGATGTTCACGTACAACACCACTCTACATACGGGGACCGGATTGTCACCCTATGTATTGGTGTACGGACGCGAAGCGGAGTTACCGACCGCCGTGAAGCAGGAGCCCCGCCGCACCTATGCGTACGACGACTACGTCCAAGAGTTACGCGAACGATTACGTGCTGCATGGACGGTAGCTCGCGAGAATCTAGAAGGCGCGAAAAGACGGTCGAAGACAGCGTACGACCACGGCGCGCAAGTGCAGGAGTACTGTGTCGGCGAACGTGTACTCCTTCGCGACGATACGGTGCGCAGGGGGCGGTCGGCCAAGCTGACCCCGAAGTGGACGGGACCCTACGAGATTGTGGAAGCGAGACCTCCCGTCAATTACATCGTCCGGAAGGGATGGAAAACTCTAACGGTACACGCTAACCGTCTAAAACTATTTATTGAACATTAAACCACTAAATGAATGTGGGAAGGGAGCTCCGCGGAGCGCAAGGAGAAAAAATTCTGCAACAGCGAGGGTGATGGCTGTACGTCGCGCCAACACCTGAACCTGTAGGAATAAGTTGCGGAAAAACTACTCCCACTCAACACGAAATATTACACAATTCAGGCATACTGGCTTTGGTAGGCGTATGTATAGTAACCGCCCAAGATTTCAGCATAAAAACCATCGGGCGGACCTCACAGATCATCCGGGAAAACTATCTCCCATCGTTCAATTTAACGTTAACGGAAATTGAAGCCCAGGCGCCCCCTACGCAGACCAAGAGGACAATTCCATTACAGAGCGTGCTGCGAGACCCAGAAGAGCTTCGAAAGCTCGGAGCTCGAGCCGGCCGAATCATGGACGGCCTCAATACAGACGGAGACGGGATGCAACACAGCATGAGCGACTCGCTTGGCGTTCGACGATAGGCTAACGCTAAAATTGCAAACTAAAGGATTTTCGTGAAAACAGTTAGCAACTGCTTTACGAAAGGACAGTATTAAATTAGATTGGAAAGAGAACGGTTGGTTCCTCGTTAAATACTCGAAACAACGCATTATTGTACTTCTTACTTTGATATATAAATAGGCAACGGAAAGTTACCGTTGCTTATAATAAATACTTCCTTTTATATAAATTTGCGTTTCCATCTTTTATTCGAGATCCATCTCCTTATCGGCAAACGATCCCAAAAAAGAATAACTTTTAATATTATACCGACTACCGAATAATCCAATTACTCAGTACCGGCATAACACTATATACTATGTATATAAATTGTGTAACGTAAGAATTTCGAACTTATATTTGCTTCTGGTCCTCGAATCCGTCGACTGCACCCGGGAACCGCCGACGCATTTCATAAACCAACTCGATTGTCGGCGGTCTTGGCACAGTGAATCCTACAAACCGAAAAACGTTTGGGTGCAACTCGTACCCTGTTTTTTCATTTTTATTGTTATTATCCCCGCAATTATTTTTTTATTTTTGTCAGCGTAATTGTATTATTAAAAGCTCACCTGAATCTACAGGGTTTTCCTCCTGCTCCGCCTCCTCCGCCTCCTTGTCATCGTCCTCCTCCTTCTCCCATTCTTCTTCTTCTTCTTTTTTTCTTCTTCCTCGTTGTCTGTATTGCTATTGGTATCATCGCTTGAACTGTATCATCGCTTGAACTGTATTGTCGCGATGGGCCTGCGACGGCTCCATCTGGTTTTCTCGCAAAACCGACCATGAAAAGACCGTTCGTTGGTTTATACCCGCAGAACGGCTAGGTAAAATTTATCCAACGATTCCCTGCGGTGCTGTCACTATCGTTGTCCCTGCTATGGTCGTCTGAATCGGTTCTACACTCCTCATCGCAATCATAGGTGTCGGATCCCATTTCTTCTTCTTCATACTGTCGAACTATATAAAAATCTTGTGATATAAAGGAAATAAAATAAAAGTAATTAACGCATTATAATACTTACGTCTTTCACTGAGTATGGGCTGCTAAGCAGGCTCATTCAGCCAACCGCGTCGACGAATAACACGCACCACCGAATCAATAATTATTTGTTTATCAAACAATCCAATATTATGCGCGTCAATTAAATCGCGCTGGTGACACTCGCACAGCATACCGCGTATTTTACGAACAACCGCTTGTGTCGGAAGTTCCCATAGGGTGATCTGTAAATTTCTTCTGCCCTACCGCGGACTCTAGAACTTTCTACACTTCAATATAAACAGTAGTATGTGTACACCTTTGCTCCATCCCAATCCTATCCCCACTCCTTCCCCCACCACGCGGCTACCCCACCACCTCACTTTTCCACCGCCGCGCTACCCACTCTGCTTGATCAGTGTCGGTAACGTGGAGATGGTAAAGTGAGGTGGTGTGGGTACCTTGGTGAACAAGGAAGAGTAGAGATAAAAGTGGGCTGGAGCAAAGGTGTACACATACTTGGAAAAATGAATAAAATTATGTACTCACCACCACCGCAGCTGTTGTAGGCATCTACCCTCCTGTCAAAGCGATTTTAAACTCCTGTCTCTCGAATGTACTCTCTCACACACACGCACACACACACACATACACATGCACAGCGGCTTTAATTTATTACTATGTCCTCGTCAAAGCCCTCGTCCACGGCATCGATATCGTAGCCGATATCTATCTCATCACCGAGGGCTTCTATAATAAACGCCGCCACATCCACGCGTTCACCGTTCGATAAGCGAACCCGCGGAACGCTATCGCCTGCAAGAGGTCGCATCATGACAGCGATCAAGTCATCTCCACCGCACGCTTCTTCGACGAGCTGCTCGATACCTGCAACATCCACGCGTTCGAGTCCGTATATGGAAAACTCCATGACAAGAACCGGCAGCATACTTGCTAGAGGATCCGGATGAAATAGGTGAGACCAGTCGATGTAAATAGTTTCGCCGAAATCGACTAGCAACACCTCGCAGTACCCATCAAAGTCCGGGTAAACCACTTCCCCGCGGACAACGTTATTGAAACGAGACACAATACAGGACATGCCGATATGCAACTCCCCAAGTTCAATGGGTCTTCCACGACGTTCCACTAAATACACACTACGTAGGAGTTCTTCTAGCTCGTCGTATGCATCGCACTTTTCCTGCGTACGCAGAAACACACTCATTACACTCTCGACAAACATTAATCGGCACCAAAACGCGTCGCTTAAAATCTCCTTGCCGTATCGTGGATACATATTGCTTTTTATTGTTTCCAAGCAGGATGCCAAAGACAGACTAAATGCTCGAGATGCTACTAGAGAGTATCACGGGCATAAAGATAACAGCCTCCTACGAATCATAACTAGGTATCCATCACTTTGAATGCAACGAAAGAGGTTTTCGAGCATGCATAGCCCTGCGCTATGCTCCTCGCAAAGTGCTTGCTCTGCAGTAAAAGATATGTAATATGATCTCTCACAGAGAGAGAGAGAGAGAGAGAAAGACTTCAATTATTATGCTATAAAAATAAGAGACACAATAAGATCAGATATTTTTAAATTAACCAATATTTTATGAAAAGCACTTTATACATTTACCGTCGTATGCAACAGCCCTGCAAACATAATAATCCACGCTCGGAGATTCCTTCACCGTTAATTTTATTTTTATCGCTATATGGAGTTAATTTGTATTATCACTCGTAATATTGCTTTTAAATTATTATTCGCTGTGGACGTTGTCATCATAGTGTACTTCTGAAAAAAGAACGAAACAACTATTTAATTGAGCACACTGATCAATAAAAAACATCGTGTACAGAATAATCGATATTGTCTTACCTGATATGCCACGACTCATTATACAAAGTTGGCAGCGTTGATGATCTTCTGCCACCGACGACAACTGCGGATGAGGATGTCGGGTGGCACTTTTCTTTCCCGAAGTTAGCTCTATCTTCCTCTCGCTCTCCATGACACGGATAACAAACCCTCGGTGTCGGCTCATATGCAGGGGCTGCTCGCTCTGCAAAACATTATTTTTTTAATTAAAAATAAATATCACATGATTTAAAATTATTTTATATTTTTTACTTACCAAGCTCCGCTGCTTTGCTGCTAATCGACATTGGCACGTATTCCATGATCTGCTGTGTTAATAAAACAGAGACGGGCGATCCGTCTTCTTTCTAGCGCAGACCTTTGCTGATGCTTCGGTTTTACGACTGTCTCTCTCTCTCTCACTGTGACTGACATCTGTGTATACTTTATAATATTTCGAGCGAAATGTACACTATATACAATTATTTACAACAGTTTCTTTATCACAAATAGCTGCACATACGTAGAATTATTGCGTTCGCAACGCAACACCCGATGCATCATCAGCGATATGACCACGAAACAGCACAATTATTTCGGACAAAATAATTTTCATAAACTCCGTATCCTCTGGCGCTAGCAAGATCGCGATGTGTTCGAGCGCTTCTTCAAAGAAGTCCTTGGAACCGATGATCTCATACGCTACTGCACGAGGCATTTCACTGGCAACTATCTTTTCACGGACATATGATACACCTCTGAATCGTTTTACTTTTGCTCTCTAGAGCCTGCATATGGATGTCAATTCTTGTACTTATTTCGACGAGCATATCAAATGTCGACCGCTGAAGAACAATGTTTGGAGAGTATTTTCGGAAGCGTTTCCGTTTCGATTCTCCAGATTCCTCTTGATTCTCGTATTCCTCATCAGCGCTACCGCTTATTTTACCAAATGACACAGCTCTGTGCTGGTAACACGAGGTTAGAAGTGTGTAATGCGTTGTGTGCTCTATGCGGGTATTACACATTTTCTCGGCATCAGTCCCATGAGCTTCGAAATATTGTTGTACGCGAGAAAAATCACTTTTAAACACTCGCCACTCGTCCGCACCGAGTGTAATTCCGGTAAAAGTATTCGACAATATTTTCACCACCGGTGTAAGCGTACACGTTCAACTCGAACCCGGCTACGATTATTTCACCAAATGATTTATTTAAACCGTACATAACGGGGCTCGCTATATACTGCGATATCGCATGAGGCTTAGCACCGTTATTTGCCATTTTTATTGCTTTCCTGTAGACTGTGACTTTTCGAATGAATCGTCGGTGGTGTTCATACTCCGTTTTATACAGATTTCCCCCACCACCTAACTGCATTGCCTCTTCTTTTGATACTGCAAATCATACGCCTGAAAATTGCTAGCCAATATCCTTTGATATTTGTCGCATTCTCCTCAACAGCCTAGTAACAGCAGAAGATATATCCCAAAACTCTTGCATACTCGCGCACACTTATGCGCACACGCACACATTGACATACAGATAATATGTACCATGAAAACTAAATAATATTCGTCGGTGAAATTTGATGATTTTCCTCATGGCCGAGTGCCTTGAAATTAGATGAAAACAATATGACTTTCATCAGCGAAACTCGATAACTAAGTACACCACCATCGCTAAATATTTCCCTAGGTCTTGCTTTTGTAAAGCGATCGCGTGCGGCCATCTTCTTGGTTAGTCGTATTCATTACATCGTTGCAGTATATGCAGAGAGAGAGAGAGAGAGAGAGAGAGAGAGCTTGTTAAAGGAATATATATAAAAGTGAGCCGCTTTGAAAATTCTCTAGTTAATTGTCTGATTTACTGTGGTTACTACTACTACTACTACTCTAACAGCACAATCATAGTCAGAGTGGTAAAGCGCTCATTGATAAGAAAATTGATAGAGTTTATATTGAAGCGTAGACCGTCGTTGCGTTCGCGCTGGGGTAGAAGAAATTTACAGATCACCCTATGGGAACTTCCGACACAGGCGGTTGTTCGTAAAATTCGCGGTATGCTGTGCGAGTGTCATCAGCGCGATTTAGTTGACGCGTATAATATTGGATTGTTTGATAATCAAATAATTATTGATTCGGTGGTGCGTGTTATTCGTCGACGAGGCTGGCTGAATGAGACTGCTCTGCAACCCATACTCAATGAAAGACGTAAGTAATATACAGCTCTAATTACTTTTATTTTATTTCCTTTATTTCATAAGATTTTTATATAGTTCGACGGTATGAGGACGCAGAAATGGGATCCGACACCTATGATTTCGATGAAGAGGGTAGAACCGATTCACATGATCATAGCAGGGACTACGATGGCGACAGCACCGTAGGGAATCGCTGGATAAATTTTACCCAGCCATTCTGCGGTTATAAACCTACAAACGGTCTTTTCATGGCAGGCCCCTCGAGAGAACCAGATGAATCCGTCGCAGGCCCATCGCGACAATACAGTTCAAACGATGATGCCAACAGCAATACAGACAGCGAGGAAGAAGAAGAAGAAGAAGAAGAAGAGGAGGAGGAAGAAGAAGAAGAAGAAGAAGAAGAAGAAGAAGAGGAGAAGGAGGAGGAGGAGCAAGACGTAGACGATGACTACGAGGAGGAGGAGGAGGAAGAGGAGGAGAACCCTGTAGATTCAGGTAAGCTTTTAATAATACAACTACGATGACAAAAATTAAAAAATTACGCGGATAATAATAGTAAAATGAAAAAGCAGGGTACGAGACGGACCCAAACGTTTTTCGCTTTGCACGATTCACTGTGCCGAGACCGCCGACAATCGAGTTGGTTTACGAAATGCGTCGGCGGTTCCCGGGTGCAGTAGACGGATTCGAGGACTAGAAGCAAATATAAGTTTGTAATTCTTACGTTACACGAATTATATGCATAGTATATAGCCAGCGACAAACAAAAATTTAAAGTAAGTTAAATAAAAATTCTAATAAATGGTTTAATTATGCCTGCAGGTGGACAGACTGGCGATGGAAGGACTGCTGCTGCACTGGGTGGTGATATTTTGCCTCCTGGTGAACGTTTCAGTATCGAAAACGAGCAGAGACGTTATTTTTCACGCTTTAGGATGCAGGGTCGAGAGACAGATTTTTATTTTCGTCAGCCACCGGTCGGTATCGATCATCTGACATGGTTCGAGGGAGGTGTACGAGATGTGCTCACACGTCTTACAGAATCGGTGCGAAGGACATGATTATGTGGGTATGACTCTGAGCGTACCGTCTTTTGCGCAAGGACCTATATGGTTATCATTTCGACCAGCTCGTGACATCGTTCCCGACGATATATGGCGACTAATTAATAGTGTAGCTCAGAGCGCGCGCGAATTTCGAATAGACGCTGGTACATGTAGAATGACGACATGTATAGTACGAGGCGTCGAAGGAGCTGGTGTAGGCACTAGGCTTACACACGAGTCTATAGCAAAAAAGTCCATTTTACGCATAAGTAATCGCGATAATTCGTGTCTACAACGATCCCTTGTCACTGCCCGAGCGCATGCCGAACGCGGTCAAATACGTACGGGTGTGCTACACAGACGATGGTGTCAAATTCGGAACGGGCTTCGAGGTGCGCAATATACAGCGGCGATAGAGCTCACACGTAATGCAAGGGTAACGACACCGTCTAGGGGGTGTGGTGCGCGCGAAATTCAGCTCTGTCAGGAGTACTTGGTTCACGAGGGTATAGCGATTGTTGTTTATGAATTTCTCACCTTCGGAAAACGCGTTCCGGCTCTGTACGATGGGCGAAAATACGTACTCACTGCAACAGGTAAAATTAATCATACACTCTTTATTCTCTATTACGAGCGTTCTCATCACTATCAACCGATATTAAATCTCGCCGGTGCGCTAGGTAGTCGGGGGTTCTGCACGCAATGTAATTCCAAGTATATTCGAGTACTCGAGCATCGATGTAGCTATCAATGTGCTCGATGTAAATCCACTTATTGCAATGGTAATAGAGACTCTCAGCCTGAGTATTGCGCAGACTGTAATCGTTCGTTCTTTGGTGCTTTTTGCCTCGCTCATCACAAGAGTGAGGGCTCCGCGGGTATCACGTCTCATAAATATAGACGGTACAGCGTCTGTAACGCATTGAAAATCTGTAGAGGCTGCTCGCGTATGATTAAAACCACAGATAAAAAGATGCATGTATGTGGTATATCGTTTTGTGCTACATGCAAAAAAACGCGGCCGACTACGCATGCATGTTTTATAGCACCTCTTAAGAAATCAGATGCGCAAAAGGAGAAGAAAAAAGACAAGTCTTCCACGAGGTTTTTATTTTATGATTTTGAGACGCAGCAACACGCGCAATTGCATGATGATAAATCGACACGAATTCACGAGCCGAATTTATGTGTCGCACAATGCGTATGTATGGCATGTCTGGATATCACAGATATAGAGACAGATTGTGCTAACTGTGGTAAACGTGAATTCGTGTTTATCGATGATCCTGTTGGGGATCTCGTAAAATTGGCATTATCGCAAAAATTTAAAAAGACCATCTGCATCGCCCATAATGCTAGAGGTTTCGACGCACAATTTATTCTACGGTATTTAATCGAGGTGCAAAAAACACAGCTGCCCTCTCTGATTATGAACGGTACGAAGATTGTCTCGATGAAAACTGGCGATGTCGTTTTTCTCGATAGTCTAAACTATTTACCCATGGCTCTTAGCGCTTTACCTAAGGCCTTTGGTTTCGCTGATGAGGTGGCAATAGGTACATTTCCCCATTTATTCAACACACCGGAATATCAGAATTACTCAGGTCCTCTGCCGGCTTTGCATTTTTACTCACCCGATACCATGTTCTCAGCGGATCGCGAGCACTTTTTAAAATGGTATGAGGAAGAATCGAGTCGCGTAGATTATAAATTTGATTTTGCGACGCAATTTGTGCAATATTGTCGTACAGATGTTACGGTTTTGAGACAAGCGTGTTTAGCTTTTCGAGAGTTACTTATACGTTGTGGGAGCGTGTGCCCCTTTACAGAAGCATGCACGATAGCATCAGCATGTATGAGAGTATTTCGAAAGAATTTTCTACAGAAAGATCGCATTGCGGTGTTACCACCAGGAGGATATCGCTGGGGCGATAAGCAATCGCGCAAGGCCGTCGTATGGCTCGTATGGCTCGAGCGTGAGCTCAACTGCGTTATCGCTCATGCTGGACGCACGAGAGAGTATCGCCCTCCGGCCGGCCTACCGGCCGTGGACGGTTACTACGTGGATGCGGGGGTCCATCACGTTCTTCAATTTCATGGCTGCTTTTAGCACGGTTGTCCGCGATGTTATCGCGTGAATAGAAATGCTCGAACTAAATTCGGCGATACAATGGATGAGCGATACGAGCGTACCATTCTTATTTCCGGGCGAATCAGATCGAAAGGGTACACTCTAACCGAAATATGGGAATGCGATTTTGACAGATTACTCGAGAATAACGAGGAAATGTCGATATACGTGAAAAATCACGCCATGGTCAAGCAGGCGCCTCTCGAACCACGCGATGTATTCTTTGGCGGTCGAACGGAAAATTTTGTAAGCTTGTACGACGTCGCGAATGGGGAGCAGATACGCTATGTGGATGTTTGCTCGCTGTATCCGTGGGTATGTAAGAATGGAAAATATCCCGTTGGACACCCGAAATTGTACGTAGGCGACGAGTGTCGAGAACTCGTAGGACTTGAAAACGATCTAAGTGTCGTCGAGGGTCTCGTGAAGTGTACCGTGCTCGCACCACGCGATTTGTATATACCCGTACTGCCTGTTCGCATGCATGGGAAACTACTGTTCCCCCTGTGTAGAACGTGCTGTACAGATATGGACACATCCGAGGTTTGTACACACGATGACACGACTGAGCGAGCGTTTGACGGCACATGGGTCGTGGACGAACTGAGAAAAGCTGTGTCGCTCGGATATAAAGTGACGCGTATCTATGAAATTTGGCAATACGTTGTTACGCAGTATGACTCGACAACGCGACGAGGCGGTCATTTTGCCGAGTACATCGATACATTCCTAAAAATAAAACAGGAGGCGAGTGGTCCGCCAACAGAGTGTAACCATGACGAGGAAGCAATAGAGCGTTTTATAGCATTGTACAAGGAGTCTGAGGGTGTATATCTCGAGCGAAGTGCTTTGCAGCCAAATCCGGGTTTACGTTCACTAGCGAAATTGGCTCTTAATTCATTCTGGGGAAAGTTTGGTCAACGAGAGAATCTCACGAAAACCGTTATCGTCTTCACGCGCGCGGAGTTAATGAATTTACTAACGAGTCCGGAGATTGAGGTGACGGGGATGCTACCGGTTAATCACAAGATTATGTATGTAAACTATGTGAGCAACCGCGATGCTATCCAACCATCACCGACATCAAACGTCGTGATTGCAGCATACACGACGGCACAGGCACGCCTAAAATTATACAGTTATCTTGAGGGGCTCGGGCGACGAATATTGTACTGCGATACGGACTCCTGTATTTACGTGAGCCATCCCGGTGGTAACGAGTATGAGCCGCCAATCGGTCAATTTCTAGGAGATCTTACGGATGAATTAAGTGAATACGGGCCTGGTAGTTATATAACTTCGTTCGTTTCGGGTGGACCAAAATTTTACGCATACCTTGTTCGTAAACCCGACGGTACGATTATTGAAAAATGTAAAGTGAAGGGTATCACGCTAAACTTTGCGAATAGCCGTCACGTAAATTATAACGCATTACGATCTTTCGTGACAGGAGCAAGGAGCGTACCTATTATTTTTAAATTCGACGCTATTCGACGTACGGAATTTCATCATGTAGTAACGCGTAAAGAAACGAAATCATGCGAGCCTGTTAACACGAAGCGAAAACGGCACGGGCTGTACTCTACTGTACCGTATGGCTATTGTGAAATACGCTAATTAGTATAACGCAAAAAAGTATATAGTTTTACGGGTGAATTCGCGATATTTAAAAATAATCTTTTTGTCTAATTTCATGTAACATATTTACTGTGTACGATACATTGAAAAAATTGATTTATCATGTATAAAATCGTTATCGTATCGTTCTTTTTGTGCTGCTATTCGTAACAGTAGCTGCTATCTCTCTACCGTTCCCTTTTGTGCTGACTTTCTCATTGTTGATTCCTTTTGTCCCGTCTTTCTTATCGAGTGTTTCCTTTTGTTCTGGATTTCTAGTGCTACATCCGTGGATATAATATTGTTGTTTAGAATTTGATGTTTCGTAAAATTTGTATATAGAGATGTATGCATAGTGAAATGAAAATATTGCTTTATTTGTGGGAAATATAAAAATTATCGTTATTTAATATACATACAGCGTAAACGCCAGCTTATACCGCGGGCCCGCGCCTCATCAGCTAGTGCAGGCGCGCCGTGTCTTATCAGTTCTTTAAGGCCGCGAAAATAGCTGATGCCGCGGGGTCGCCGCCGCCGCCGCCGCAGCCGCAGCCGCGGTATAAGCTTATTTAAGAGTCTACTGATTGATTTTGATAGACACTCGTCGATATGGATACACGTTGGAAACATCCGTGGACAGCTGTGATAAGCGGTCCTACGGGATGTGGTAAAACATATTTTGTAAAAAAATTCTTTAAATACATGCGCGAAATGACGGATGTCCCGTTCGAGCGTATACTTTTTTATTACTTAGAGTGGCAGTCCGGGTATTCAGAGTACGGTGATAAAATCGAATTTCGCGAGGGTTTACCGCAAGCAGTAGACTACTCGAATGACGCAAGACCTAAACTTGTGGTCATTGACGATCTAATGCGCGAGGCATCCAACAATACTGTGGTCGATCTTTTCACCAAGGGTAGTCATCGTAAAAATCTTAGTGTCATTTTCATCACGCAAAATCTCTTCCATCAGGGTCATGGGCAGCGCGATATCTCCTTAAACGCTAATTATATCATTGTCTTCAAAAATCCGCGAGATCGCGCGCAAATTCAGCACCTAACCCGCCAGGTATGTCCCGAGAATCCGCGATTTTTGCAGGAAGTATATTTCGATGCAACAGCCGCACCGCACGGCTATCTATTATTTGACTTGAAACAATCGACGCCTGATAATTGTCGATTTCGCGCCCGTATATTTCCCGATGATCAATACCATTACGTTTACGTGCCTCAAAAAGCAATAAAAGTTCGCGATGCGTCGCGCGATGTACCAGTAATGCGCTTGTAATGGCGTTGCGCGAACCTCTCGATAAAAAGCAGATAATTATATTGCAAGCGTTGTGTTATCTGAAGCAAGAGCAACGACGTGCAATTTTGCGCAAAGCAGATGTAGCGCTTGTACGCTGTATATGCGAGTGTGCTCTAAACGTTTTACAGGGAAACGTGAGTCTGAACAACGTGCAAAAGAATCATCTTCGGAAGCACGCGACAATTCTTCGGCGACTAGCCGCCAAAAGGGGAAATTGGAGCGGTAAGAGGAAGATCATCGTCGAGCACTGTGTCGGATTTCTCAAGTTGCTTCTTGCGCCTGTCTTGGCCTACGCGAGACATAGAATATGCCAGAAAGATGGTACTTATTCCTCATGATAACATACATCGTCTCGCTGGACTCGCCACTACTGCCGCTGCTGCTACTACTACTACTACTACTAGTGCAGACCCGTTGTCCTCCGTACAGACTACCGGTACGCCATTATCGCGCCTCGACTCTGAGCTGAGTGAAATTCTAAACTCTCACTCGTACAAGAGCGAGAGAGAGAGAAGTGAATAGCGTACCAACAGGTTTTACAGCGTTATCTTCACATGGTCGAGTACGATAATGCCGTACCGAATATTTCATCAAAACAAAAAGTAGCAATACTCGATAGCCACGACAATAAATCCGACGATTTCCCCGTCGTACGTACAGTGTGAGTAATATAGACGATGTATGGGAGGCTGATTTAGCTGATCTTCGCTCGATAGCCACGTACAACGATGGGTACGCGTATCTGCTTGTTGTTATTGATGTGTTGAGCAAATACGCGTGGGTCGAGGCTTTGCGTGATAAAACGAGCGCAAACGTGGCCCGCGGTCTCATACGCATACTCGCGCGCAGTAACAATCGTCGCCCGCGACAATTGCAAACTGATCGAGGCAAAGAATTTATCGGCGCACCGTTTCAGCAAATTCTCAAGAAAAAGAATATCGATTTTCGCGCTGCTCGTAACCCTGATATAAAAGCCTCGATTGCCGAACGCTTTAATCGAACAATAAAAGAGCGAATGTATCGCTACTTTACATACACGCGAAATAAGCGTTACATCGATGTTCTACAAATTTTTTTATATGCTTATAATCACACTAGACACAGCGGAACGCGTATTCCTCCGAGCGAAGTAACCCTCGAAAATGCCTCTATAGCCCGAGACAATTTAGCACGGCGTTACGAGCGTAACGCGAAAAAAATTAAAAAGCCTAAATACAGCGTCGGTGACTTGGTACGTATCAGTACAGCTAAAGCAGCTTTCGTGAAAGGATATGAGCGTGGTTGGAGTAACGAATTATTTAAGATTCAACGAATATCGTTGAATCGAGAGCCATTCGTGTATATTTTACACGATCTGAATAACGAGACTATCGACGGTATTTTCTACGAAGCAGAATTATCACGAGTACGAGTGCCTCCGTCATCTGAGAAGACGAAAGAGAAGAAGAGGACAAAGAAGAAGAAGAAGAAGAAGAACGCTCGGGATCATCGTCCGTGATAAATATGAGCTCCAAGGATAGCTCTTTCTTTGTCGTACTGCCGAGCAACAGTAGTATGCAGTATTTTCCGGATAATACGACGACGAAATTTATTACAAAACTACCGCGTCAGATACGCCTGCACGGAGAATGGGCTGTTTCTCTTGTGGAAATTGCTTATCCGATGACTCTTTTACATGTTCCTACTGTAGAAAATCTCGTAACTTTTGAGGATGGTGAATATGATTTATCGGGTTTAAATCTTTTAACACGGAGGAGCGCTGATAGAGACCAAGTAGCACCTGGTGTATATCGCTCTATAGACGCTCTTTTGGAGAGTATAAATCAGCTACCTCACGTGGCCGATCGTTTGCGCTTTAAATCGCTTCCGAGCGGGCAGGTCGAAGTGGCACGCGTATGCGACGATCTACGCTACCACGACTTTCGTGGATCGCCCGCTATCGCAAGGCTACTAGGATTCTCGGAAGAGGCTTGTAGCCCCGTAATGATAGAACCGCATTGCGAATACACAGGGTCAAGGCCTGCATCTCTCACCGGTGCTATACCGGGCAGCATGTTTTTATACACAGATATCTGCGAGAGCTATATTACTGGCGATGTACAAACACCCCTCTTACGAGTTGTTCCCATTGATACTGATGACTGTCCGTATGGTTCGATAAAAATTAAATCGTTTTCTACGCCACGATATATACCTCTCTTGCGCAACAATTTACACACTATCGAGATCGATATAAGAGACGAATTTGGGGATCCTATACCATTCGAGCAGGGAACGTTGACTGTGACACTACATTTCAAAAGGTCTCACGATTGATTACACCACTATGGATGATATTGACAGTGTGCAGCACGGATGGGGTCGTCGCGGGTACGGTGGTATTAGCCATGTTTATATCGGAACACCTAATCAGCGAGGACACGGTATCGGTAGCTTTCTCGGGGGCCTGTTTCGTCGAGTGTTACCACTTTTAAAGAAGGGCGCTAAAGCAGTTGGAAAAGAGGCGTTCTCGCGCTGGTGTAAACGTAGCCGGTGATATCCTCGATAGAAATATATCTGTGAAAGATGCTATTCGCGAGAGAGCGCGAGAATCAGGTAGTAATCTCAAACGCAAAGTCTCTGAAAAAATTGACACTCTCATGCAGGGGTCTGGTTATAAAAAGCGCAAAATTTCACGTACTCCTCATTCATCGAACGAACGTAAACCACGACGTATCTCTCGTAAAAATAAAAGTGTAATAAAGAGAAAAACAATAAAGAAGAAGAATAATAAGAACAATAAGAAGAAGAAGACTCGTCAACGAACAGTTGCAGATATTTTTGGATAGCTGAAACAAGATGGCTTTTCTACATGCGCACTCGTGCGAGTGTCTTAAATCGGAGCTTGAATTATTTTCACTCCCACCGACGCAAACTATCAGGGGTACAAATTGAAAATGCGGGTTTGATAACAGATGGCGTTACTAACGCTATACGCATCAGGCAGTACTGTGACTATGTTCATGTCAAAGCTACGTCTTATAGCTTTAATTTTCAGTATGTGTCAATTTGTCGCAGTGTCAAATTCATAGTTTTTTTGAGCTCTCAATATGTCGAGTTTCGTGCCAACAAAACAGCATTTGCGGGAAGTTTTAATTTACTTCTTTAATTTGAAGAAAAGTACTGCTGAAGCACATCGATTGGTCTCCGAGGCTTATCCGAGTCATGTTCCATCGGTTTCAACGTGCGAGAGATGGTTTGTGCGGTTTAGAAGTGGTGATTTTGACGTTGAGGACAAAGAGCGGCCGGGCCAAGTGAAAAAGTTTGAGAATGCTGAATTGGAGGCAATACTCAATGAAGACTCGTGTCAAACTCAACAAGAGCTCGCAGATTCATTGGGAGTGACACAACAAGCCATTTCCCATCGTATAAAAGCCCTCGGAATGATCCAAAAGCAAGGACATTGGGTGCCGTATGAGCTGAAGCCGAGAGACGTCGAGCGCCGTTTTTTTGCATGCGAACTGCTGCTCGAACGGCAAAAACGGAAGGGTTTTTTGCATCGCATTGTCACTGGTGATGAAAAGTGGATCCATTACGATAACCCGAAGCGCAAAAAATCATATGGTTACCCCGGCCATGCATCATCATCGACGGCCAAACCAAATATTCACGGCGCCAAGCTCATGCTCTGTATTTGGTGGGACCAGCTGGGTGTGGTGTATTATGAGCTATTGAAATCGAACGAAACCATCACAGGAGCACTATACCGAACTCAATTGATGCGTTTGAGCCGCGCACTCAAAGAAAAACGGCCACAATACGAGCAAAGACACGACAAAGTAATTTTGCAACATGACAACGCTCGGCCACATGTTGCAGCGCCGGTCAAAACATACCTACAAACGCTGAAATGGGAAGTCTTACCCCACCCGCCGTATAGCCCAGATATTGCTCCTTCCGATTACCACCTTTTCCGATCGATGACACATGGCCTAGCTGACCAGCGCTTCCATTCTTACGAAGAAGCCCAAAAATGGGTCGATGACTGGATAGCAGCCAAGCCGGCCGAATTTTTTCGCGACGGTATCCGTAAATTGCCAGAAAGATGGGAAAAAGTTGTGGCTAGCGATGGACAATACTTTGAATAATTCATTTGTTACCATTTTTTCAGAATAAACGTTCAAAAATAGAAAAAAATCCCGCATTTTCAATTTGTACTCCTGATACTATCGAAGGCTCCAATTGGGTGTATTACAAACCAATATCTTCGCTAACAGATGATTCACCGATTGAATTTGTTATTCCCGGACAGGGTGATGAGTATATCGATCTCGCGCATACTATGCTTAGTCTGAGAGTGAAAATAACATCTCCTACCATTACGGAAATTGCCGCGGGCACATCGTCGGAAGTAAGTTCCGGCCCTGTAAACAATCTCTTGCATTCTATGTTTAATCAGGTGGATGTATACCTGAATCAAAAATTAGTTTCACCTCCTAATAATGCCTACGCTTATCGAGCGTACATAGAAACACTTTTGAATTACGGTCCAGCAGCAAAAAATTCGCATCTCACGAGCGTTCTCTGGTACGACGATACACCTGGAAAAATGGATGATATAACAGCGGAAAGTACGGGTCTTGTGAAGAGAAAACAATTTTTAAATGTCGAAAAAACTGTAGACTTGCTCGGTCATCTGCATCGCGATATATTCAATCAGAAGCGGTTCCTATTAAACGGTGTCGAGATGCGCCTACGGCTGGTTCGGTCTAGAGATTCATTTTGTCTTGTGGGGGATACAAAGAATGGTCAATGCGGCTTAAAGATTCTCGAGGCATCGCTTCTCGTTCGTAGAACAAAAATAGCTCCTGGTGTGCTGCTCTCACATGCTAGAACTCTAGCAAAATCTACGGCTAAATATCCTCTTACGAGAGTCGAGGTAAAAGCCGTTTCAATACACTCGGGTGTTCATGGAGAGACTATCGATAATATCGTGTTAGGTCAGTTGCCGAAGCGTATAATTATCGGTTTTGTCGATAACAAAGCGTTTAACGGTGACTTCAGTATGAATCCGTTCAATTTCCAAAATTACAAGATAAATTATCTCTCGTTGTATGTAGATGGTGCTCAAATACCTTCGAAACCGTTACAACCTGATTTCACGAAAAATAATCTATATATGGATGCTTTTCAAACGTTGTTTTCGGGAACTGGAATACATTTCTTGAACGACGGTAATTCGATCGATCGCGATAATTATCGCGATGGATACTGTCTGTTTGCTTTTGATTTGACACCCGATCTTTCGGCGAACAGCAATACACATTGGAATTTAATAAAGCACGGTAGTGTGAGAATAGAGGTACGATTTGAGGATGCGCTTGCTTCAACGATAAATTGTGTAGTCTACGCGGAATGTGATAATGTCCTTGAAATTGATGCCTCTTGGCAGGTAATGGTGGATTTTACCAGATAAGCGAAAAATGTGCTGATGTCGGCATAAAATTATTTCGTGTTAAGACACGTAGAAGCGTGTCCACGAGTAACTAATCAGTCGAACTCGGTCGTCTGTACGGATTAGACGTGAAAATGGATATCGTCGTGGATATACAGGGATTGCGTGGTAAAGACTCGGAATTTATTCCGAAAGAAATTGCCGTGGTAGCAGTGGATAGACCGTACTCTGCTCATTGGATCGTTGCACCGCCGTGTCACTTTGCCGAATTACCACAGCAATCGAGAAGCCAGAATAATTTTCTCTCGAAATATTTTCACGGTATGGAGTGGTACGAGGGCGATGTGAGCTGTAAACAGGTATACGCTAACTTGCGTGAAATTTCGCGAAAATCAAGACGCATCTATACGCGCGGTCACGAGAAGGCTATACTTCTTTGCGATATCACGAGTCGTGAAATTTCCAACCTGGAGGATGAGGAGGGCGCCCCATCGTACACATTTATGCCGAAATCTTTGCGAAAATGCTTCAGACACGCTATGATAAACGATACAGCGTCTTCGCATTGTGCAATGCGCCAGGCTTTCCAAATAAAAAATTGGCTTCGCGAGCATCCATTTAAAGGAGAATCATACATGGATGTTTGGTCAGCAGACGAAGAGGAAGAGAATAAAAAAGAGGAGAAATCTTCATCATGTGGTCGTGACACGATCGACGACGCTGTGAAATAAATTTTGCATATATATACGTCTTTCAAAGCGTATCGGTCATCATTTAATCATTGACTATGTGTTCAGCATGAACACTAGACAAATCTACGAGAGTCTGCAGTATGTACCACTTTCAACCGTTGGCGTATACCCGGCTGACAGAATTCCTCGTGTATGGTCGTTACCAGCCGGACTCGTAGTTAACACGGATAACCACGACGGACCTGGAGAGCATTGGATCGCCATGTACGTTAACCATCATGGAAAAGGAATGTACTTTGATAGCTACGGGCTACCACCGGTTATACCGCAACATCTCGCCCGACTACGAAGAAACTGCAAGTTCTATCGGTACGGCCTCAAGCAGCTACAGAGTAATACGTCGGATGTGTGTGGACAATTTTGCATCGTATTCCTACACCTTATGTCGTGCGGCTTCACCATTACGCGCTTTAATAATCTCTTTAGCGATAATGTAACGAAAAACGACAGATTAGTGCGTGAATATGACAATGCTTTTGCCTCTCGACGATCAGACAGTGATAAAAATAAATTTAACGGCAGAGGAGTCTCCGAGCGAAGATTACCGTGTTTGCAGGGATGTTGCATACGACGGTAAATATCTGTAAAGTGATTTAAATAAAATATTGATTAATTAAAAACAAATACATCGGTTTACTGTGTCTCTTCTTTTATAATTATATATAAAATATAATCGAGGTCTCTCGCGGCACGGTATCATATTCTGTGTCTTTCACTGCAGAGCATTTGCTTCACGAGAAGCACAGCGCAAAGCGGTACACACGTGCAAAACTGCTGACATTGCATTCAAAGCGCTGCACACCTAGTTATGACTCAGAGGAGGGGTTTGTTATCTTCAAACACTGTGATCACCGCCAGCCTCATCCGGAGCATTCAGTTTGTCTTTAGCAGTGCACGTCGCGAGTTTAAATAGAAAAAAATGTATCCGCGGTACGATAACTTCGCGCTAGCCGCGGCTTTTGTGTTTCGGGTGGTTTGCGGTGCGTGGGATAACACGATATTCCTGCGCACTGAATTAATGTGTGCTGCGTGGCTAAGGTTAGAGGACGATTTAGAGCGGTTATATATTGACGGATTTGTAGACAGGCATGTTTTTAAATTTGAGGAGTTGTGTGCGGGAGCCTCATGTGTCGTTGTGCGGCATCAAAGGGCTCTGCGCGGTGAGATCGTAAACATGGACGATGACGGGTGCTGCGAGGTGCTGCTTGTCGATATCGATGAATCGGTATACGTCGATTGGCAGCAACTATATCACCCCGAGCCATTGATTAGCGAGTTACCTGTGTTGCTCGTGAAGTGTACGATATTCGGCCTCGATCATTTAATTGACGAGGACGGATATCTAGATCGGATCGATGTAACGCGCGGTAACGATACGCTGATCGGGGTACGTATGCCTACCCCTGCCGATGCCCACGCTCCATGGGTGCGGGTAATTCGTATTACCAGAGCGCGTAGCTGCGGCTTTTGATGCGTGGGTGAGCGTGTGCGTGCGTGACTGAGTGAGTGAGTAAGTGAGTGAGTGAGAGAGAGAGAGAGAGAGAGAGAGAGAGAGAGAGAGAGAGAGAGAGAGTGCATATGTGTGTGTCCTGGACTGAATATTGTGCCCGTCACCCTGGAGAGTCGTCGCAGATGCCGCCAACACAAGGGTGAGTTGAAAATTTTATTCCAAGTATGTGTACACCTTTGCTCTATCCTACTCTTATCTCTACTCTTCCTTGTTCACCAAGGTACCCACACCACCTCACTTTACCATCTCCATGTTACCGACACTGGTCAAGCAGAGTGGGTAGCGCGGCGGTGGAAAAGTGGGGTGGTGGGGGTAGCCGCGTGGTGGGGGAAGGAGTGGGGATAGGAGTGGGATGGAGCAAAGGTGTACACATACTACTATAAACTCTATCACTTTTCTTATCAATGAGCGCTTAACCACTCTGATCATGATTTTGCTGTTAGAGTCGTAGTAACTACAGTAAATCAGACAACTAACTACAGATTTTTCAAAGCGGCAAGCTTTTATATTAGGTCTGGGAAAAAGTTCGCGGCGTTTTTCCCGATAGATGGAATCAATTACAAATAAGTCAGGAAACACAGATCGCAGCGACACCACTAAATGCTCGTTGGAAAGGTAACACTTCGAGCGTTACTTTGAGTGTATAAATATTGAAGATGGGGCAGGGGTTGGAAAGTTGTTTGCGTTTGAAAATGGAGAAAAGTAATTAAAAATTGCGTTATATTTTGCAATATTATTACGACAAAGAGAAGAACAGTGCGCAGGCTCGTGAAATAATTTGTGCTGTGTACGGTGAAGGTACTTTATCAAAATCTGCTGCGCGGAAATGGTTCGCTTGCTTTCGTTCTGGTAATTTTGATGTGAAAGATGAGTCACGCTCTGGTCGTCCAATCACTGAAAAAGCTGATGAAATTCTTGAAAAAGTCCAGCAAGATAAGCATATCAGCTGTGTCGATATTGGTATGGAACTACTACTGGTAAGAGTAATTACTTTATTGGAATACAAAGAATGTAACGAGCCAGCTGTAAGTGCAATAACTAAAACGTAGAAGTTGATCTTGTTAACGCTCCTATGCGAGCTAGAAAACGCGAGAAACCCATCCGTCAATCTCACTTTGACAAACTCCTGCGAACGATACAGATGCCACGCGAATTTATCGGTAATCCCGAGTTACTACACGAGCCTACACCTACATTATCGTTGACACCGCAGGGGCGTCTCATTTTACCCCGCGATCGTGATAGTAGCAGCAGCAGCAGCAACAGTAGCATTAACAGCGAGGCCGAGACCGCACACTCAAACAGAGATTTGATGCTCACGGTGGACAGCGACATCATCCTGGGCGAAGAGGGGGAGGAAGAAGATTACGAACAAGTACAAAACATTGCACAAGTAGAGAGATAACGACACCCCAGTGAATATCGGTTTCCCACACCCTAGAAAAGAAAAAGAAGAAGAATGCATTTAACTGGTCATCGTTAAAATTATAAAAATTCTTCAAAAAAACTACTATGACACCGCTCCTCCTGCCTCCTATTCTCGAGCAAAGAATTTGGCCCAGGTGGATCTAGGGGTAGCGCGAAAAAATGTTTCAACATGGCTCGAGACACAGGATTCAGATAACATGCATCGTCTCGTGCGACGACGATTTCCCCGTCGTACGTACAATGTGAGAAATATAGACGATGTATGGGAGGCTGATTTAGCTGATCTTCACTCGATAGCTTCGTACAACGATGGGTACGCATATCTGCTTGTTGTTATCAACATGTTAAGCAAATACGCGTGGGTCGAAGCTTTGCGTGACAAAACGAGCACAAACGTGGCCCGCGGTCTCACACGCATACTTGCACGCAGTAACAATCTTCGCCCGCAGCAATTGCAAACTGATCGAAGCATAGAATTTATCGGCACTCCATTTCAGCAAATTCTCAAGAAAAAGAATATCGATTTTCGCGCTGCTCGTAACCACGATATAAAAGCCTCGATTGCTGAACGCTTTAATCGCACAATAAAAAAGCGAATGTGGCGTTACTTTACATATACGCGAAATAAGCGTTACATCGATGTTTTACAAAATTTTTCATATTCTTATGTTGAGAATCCGTCCGATGTGCCTTGACAGATCTTGGACCTGCGAATATATTGGAAAAGAATAAAGCCTCACTCGATACAAAAGGGAAAGTAAAACAGACACAGAGATGTTATATTGAGGAAGTGGTTTATTCTACCTTCCATTATGTGGTATACAAAATATTATTTAAGAATATTTTGGAAAAATATAAAAGCTAAAAATAAATACAATTTTGGTTATAATTTTGAGAAAAATGTTAAATGTTAAAATAAGTTAAATTTGTAAAACACCAAAATTGATATAAAATAATTGTCACAAAAATCAGAAAGTTTCCAGGTAAATAAATTTAGTTGAATTTTGTTATGAATCTTGAGCAACACACTATTATATTAATTTGTGTGCTGGATGCGATAGCTTGAGCTTTGAGAGCAGTGCGCGTACAGCAGTCAGTACTGCGTAGCATGACAAGCTGGAGAATAATGAGCGTGTAAGATTTTGTAAGTGATTCACTGCAAGCTCTCAGCAAATTGTTGAAGAGAGATTGCAGTGAATCAATGAGAGCACTTGCAATTAAAATTGCTTGAGTGCGATGATTGAATGTGAGACAGCTACGCAGTCAGCACTGCGTAGCACAATACAACATATACTAAGGATGCACGAGTGAGCAGTGTATAGTCACTGTACTTTCCCAGCAGATTTTCTGGAGGAAAGTACAGTGAATATCAAACACCTGCATAATTGTATTAATTATACCGGCAAAATACAGTGAGGAGAACGTGGTGCAGCATGTGCTGCAGCGCACGCCACAGAGTGAGACAAGAATGATAATGTACCGCTATTTTCTACTCCTCACCGACATTGAATTGGACTGAATTGTGACGGTGTACTCTTACCGTGTATTTGAGTCCTGTTGAGCGAGAAGTTGAGTGAGTCCGATGAATGCAGTGAAGAAAAATCCGAGAGTCCCGAAATGCGTGCGCTGTTCCCGTGGTTGTTCTGAAAAGTGTCAAAATTCCAATATGGCTGCGGAATATGAAATTAACGTTGAGCGCTGAAGTCAGTTGAGCGAGATAGCCGGTGAGCGAAACCGACGTCAAGCGAGAGAGACACCCTCTCGCTCGACGCGGCATGCCAACGAGGCACATCCTCGGCTTCGCGAAGCCCTGCCTCGGCTATCTTCGGCTCAACCGCACGACGTGTGCTAGAGCACCGCAGCAGGTAGGCGCACGACGAATATCGATCGCCGTGCGACAGCTGATTCTCCAACAGCTTATAATCACACTAGACACAGAGGAACGCGTATTCCTCCGAGCGAGGTGAAAACTAAAATGTCTAAATACAGCGTCGGTGATTTAGTACGTATCAGTACAGCTACAGCAGTGAATCGAGAACCATTCGTGTATATTTTACAAGATCTGAATAAGGAGACTATCGACGGTATTTTTTACGAGGCAGAATTATCGCGAGTACGAGTGCCTTCATCACCTGAGAAAACAACAGAGAAGAAGAGGACAAAGAGGAAGAACGCTCGGAATCACCGTCCCTGATAAATATGAGCTCCAAGAATGGCTCTTTCTTTGCCGTACTACCGAGCAACAGTAGTATGCAGTATTTTTCGCATAATACGACGACGAAATTTATTACAAAACTACCGCGTCAGATACATTTGCACGGAGAATGGTCTGTTTCTCTTGTGGAAATTGCTTATCCGATGACTCTTTCACATGTTCCTACTGTAAGAAATCTCATAACCTTTGAGGATGGTGATTATGATTTATCGGGTTTAAATCTTTTAACACGGGGACGCGCGGATAGAGACGGAGTTCCATTTGGTGTATATCGTTCTATAGATGCTCATTTGGAGAGTATGAATAAGTTATTTCACGTGGCCGGTCATCCGCGCTTAAAATCGCTTCTGAGCGGGCGGGTCGAAGTAGCGCTCATATGCGACGATCTACGATACCACGACTTTCGCGTATCGCCCGCTATCTCAAGGCTACTAGGATTCTCGGAACAGGCATGTAGGTCTGTAATGATTGAACCGCATTGCGAATACACAGGGTCGAGGCTTGCATCTCTCACCGGTGCTATACCAGGCAGCATGTTTCTATACACCGATATCTGCGAGAGCTATATTACTGGCGATGTACAAACACCCCCCTTACGAGTTGTTCCCATTGATGCTGCCGACTGTCGGTATGATTCGATAAAAATTAAATCGTTTTCAACGCCACGATATATACCTCTCTTGCGCAATAATTTACACACTATCGAGATCGATATAAGAGACGAATTTGGGGATCCTATACCATTCGAGCAGGGAACGTTGACTGTGACACTACATTTCAAAAGGTCCCACGATTGATTACACCACTATGGATGATATTGACAGTGTGCAGCACGGTTGGGGTCGTCGCGGGTACGGTGGCATTAGCCATGTTTATATCGGAACACCTAATCAGCGAGGACACGGTATCGGTAGCTTTTATCGGGGGCCTGTTTCGTCGAGTGTTACGACTTTTAAAGAAGGGCGCTAAAGCAGTTGGAAAAGAGGCGTTGCGCGCTGGTGTAAACGTAGCTCGTGATTTCCTCGATAGAAATATCGCTGTGAAAGATGCTATTCGCGAGAGAGCGCGAGAATCAGGCAGTAATCTCAAAGGCAAAGCCTCTGAAAAAATTGACACTCTCATGCGGGGTTACGGTTATAAAAAGCGCAAAATTTCACGAACTCCTCATTCATCGAACGAACCTAAACCACGACGTATCTCCCGTAAAAATAAAAGTGTAATAAAGAGAAAAATAATAAAGAAGAAGAAGAATAATAAGAACAATAAGAACAAGAAGACTCGTCAACGAACAGTTGCAGATATTTTTGGATAGCTGAAACAATATGGCTTTTCTACATGCGAACTCGTGCGAGTGTCTTAAATCGGAACTTGAATTATTTTCACTCCCACCGATGCAAACTACTATCGAAGGCTCCAATTGGGTGTATTACAAACCAATATCTTCGCTAACAGATGATTCACAGATTGAATTTGTTATTCCCGGACAGGGTGATGAGTATATCGATCTCCCGCATACTATGCTTAGTCTGAGAGTGAAAATAACATCTCCTACCACTACGGAAATTGCCGCGGGCACATCGTCGAAAGTAAGTGCCGACCCTGTAAACAATCTCTTGCATTCTATGTTTAATCAGGTGGATGTATACCTGAATCAAAAATTAGTTTCACCTCCAAATAATGCCTACGCTTATCGAGCGTACATAGAAACACTTTTGAATTACGGTCCAGCAGCAAAAAATTCGCATCTCACGAGCGTTCTCTGGTACGACGATACACCTGGAAAAATGGATGATAAAACATCGGAAAAAACGGGTCTTGTGAAGAGAAAACAATTTTTAAATGTCGAAAAAACTGTAGACTTGCTCGGTCATCTGCATTGCGATATATTCAATCAGGAGCGGTTCCTATTAAACGGTGTCGAGATGCGCCTACGGCTGGTTCGGTCTAGAGATTCATTTTGTCTTGTGGGGGATACAAAGAATGGTCAATGCGGCTTAAAGATTCTCGAGGCATCGCTTCTCGTTCGTAGAACAAAAATAGCTCCTGGTGTGCTGCTCTCACATGCTGGAACTCTGGCAAAATCTACGGCTAAATATCCTCTTACGAGAGTCGAGGTAAAAGCTGTTTCAATACACTCGGGTGTTCATGGAGAGACTATCGATAATATCGTGTTAGGTCAGTTGCCGAAGCGTATAATTATCGGTTTTGTCGATAACAAAGCGTTTAACGGTGACTTCAGTATGAATCCGTTCAATTTCCAAAATTACAAGATAAATTATCTCTCGTTGTATGTAGATGGTGCCCAAATACCTTCGAAACCGTTACAACCTGATTTCACGAAAAATCATCTATATGTGGATGCTTTTCAAACGTTGTTTTCGGGAACTGGAATACATTTCTTAAACGACGGTAATTCGATCGATCGCGATAATTATCGCGATGGATACTGTCTGTTTGCTTTTGATTTGACACCCGATCTTTCGGCGAACAGCAATACACATTGGAATTTAATAAAGCACGGTAGTGTGAGAATAGAGGTACGATTTGAGGATGCGCTTGCTTCAACGATAAATTGTGTAGTCTACGCGGAATATGATAATGTCCTTGAAATTGATGCCTCTCGGCAGGTAATGGTGGATTTTACCGGATAAGCGAAAAATGTGCTGATGTCGGCATAAAATTATTTCGTGTTAAGACACGTAGAAGCGTGTCCACGAGTAACTAATCAGTCGAACTCGGTCGTCTGTACGGATTAGACGTGAAAATGGATATCGTCGTGGATATACAGGGATTGCGTGGTAAAGACTCGGAATTTATTCCGAAAGAAATTGCCGTGGTGGCAGTGGATAGACCGTACTCTGCTCATTGGATCGTCGCACCGCCGTGTTACTTTGCCGAATTACCACAGCATTGGAGAAGTCAGAATAATTTTCTCTCGAAATATTTTCATGGTCTGGAGTGGTACGAGGGCGATGTGAGCTGTGAACAGGCATACGCTAACTTGCGTGAAATTTCGCGAAAATCAAGACGCATCTATACACGCGGTCACGAGAAGGCTATACTTCTTTGCGATATCACGAGTCGTGAAATTTCCAACCTGGAGGATGAGGAGGGCGCCCCATCGTACACATTTATACCGAAATCTTTGCGAAAATGCTTCAGACACGCTATGATAAACGATACAGCGTCTTCGCATTGTGCAATGCGCCAGGCTTTCCAAATACAAATATCGCTTCGCGAGCACCCATTTAAAGGAGAATTATACATCGATGTTTGGTCAGCAGACGAAGAGGAAGAGAATAAGAAAGAGGAGAAATCTTCATCATGTAGTCGTGACACGATCGACGATGCTGTGAAATGAATTTTGCATATATATACGTCTTTCAAAGCGTATCGGTCATCATTTAATCATTGACTATCTGTTCAGCATGAACACTAGACAAATCTACGAGAGTCTGCAGTATCTAGCACTTTCAACTGTCGGCGTATACCCGGCTGACAGAATTCCTCGTGTATGGTCGTTACCGGCTGGACTCGTAGTTAACACGGATAACCACGACGGGCCTGGAGAGCATTGGATCGCCATGTACGTTAACAATCATGGAAAAGGAATGTACTTTGATAGCTACGGGCTACCACCGGTTATACCGCAACATCTCGCACGACTACGAAGAAACTGCAAGTTCTATCGGTACGGCCTCAAGCAGCTACAGAGTGATACGTCGGATGTGTGTGGACAATTTCGCATCGTATTCCTACATCTTATGTCGTGCGGCTTCACCATGTCGCGATTTAATAATCTCTTTAGCGATAATGTAATGAAAAACGACAGATTAGTGCGTGAATATTACAATGCTTTTGCCTCTCGACGATCAGACAGTGATAAAAATTAATTTAACGGCGGAGGAGTCTCCGAGCGAAGATTACCGTGTTTGCAGGGATGTTGCATACGACGGTAAATATCTGTAAAGTGATTAATTAAAAACAAATACATCGGTTTACTGTGTCTCTTATTTTATAATTATATAAAAA
Organism: Cylloceria caligata; assembly: GCA_963942595.1. Lineage (NCBI taxonomy): Eukaryota > Metazoa > Arthropoda > Insecta > Hymenoptera > Ichneumonidae > Cylloceria > Cylloceria caligata. Next base: position 56,056,253 of record OZ012706.1, on the reverse strand, counting down.
TTATAATCGAGGTCTCTCGCGACACGGTGTCATATTCTGCGTCTTTTACTGCAGAGCATTCGCTTCACGAGAAGCACATCGCAAAGCGGTACGCACGTGCAAAACCGCTGACATTGCATTCAAAGCGCTGCACACCTAGTTATGATTCAGAGGGGCGTTTGTTATCTTAAAACGCTGTGATCACCACCAGCCTCATCCTGAGCATTCAGTCTGTCTTTAGCAGTGCACGACGAAAGTTTAAATCGTGAAAAATGTATCCGCGGTACGACAACTTCGCGCTAGCCATGGCTTTTGTGTGTCGGGTGGTTTGCGGTGCGGGGGATAACGCGATATTCCTGCGCACGGAATTAATGTGTGTTGCGTGGCTAAGACTAGAGGACGATTTGGAGAGCTTATATATTGATGGATTTGCTGACAGGAGTGTTTTTAAATTTGAGGAGTTATGTGCGGGCGCTTCGTGTGTCGTTGTGCGGCATCAAAGGGCTATGCGCGGGGAGATCATCGACATGGATGATGACATGTGCTGCGAGGTGCTGCTCGTCGATATCGATGAATCGATATACGTCGATTGGCAGCAGCTATTTCACCCTGAGCCACCGATTAGCGCACTACCTGTGTTGCTCGTGAGATGTACGGTATTCAGCCTCGATCATTCAATTGCCGAGGACGGAAATCTAGATTGGATCGATAAAACGCGCGGTAATGATACGCTGATCGGGATACGCATGCGCACCCCTGACGGTGCCCTCGCTCCATGGGTGCGGGTAATTCGCATTACCCGGGCGCGTAGCTGTGTTTTTTGAGTGAGTGAGTGAGCGCGTGTGTGAGTGAGTGAGTGAAAGAGAGAATGCGTGTGTGCGTGTGTGCATATGTGTGTGTGTGCCCGTCACCCTGGAGAGTCGTCGCAGATGCCGCCAACACAAGGGTGAGTTACAAAATTTATTCCAAGTATGTGTACATCTATGCTCCATCCTGCTCTTATCTCTACTCTTCCTTGTTCACCAAGGTACCCACACCACCTCGCTTTACCATCTCCACGTTACCGACACTGGTCAAGCAGAGTGGGTAGCGCGGCGGTGGAAAAGTGAGGTGGTGGGGGTAGCCGCGTGGTGGGGCAAGGAGTGGGATAGAGCAAAGGTGTGCACATACTACTGACACAAAATAATCTCTGCAATATTTTCAATAACGGAGATCTTCATATTAAAAACTAGGAAATTATGATAGCGTAGTAAAATTAGGAATATAATCTAAATATTACTCAGGGAAAATACACAGGGCGATAGGTTAACCGGGTACAATCCTGACGAAGCTGCGCATGCACTAAAAATGCATTTCACTTATGCCAGATAGTGGCGGCGGTTGGGTGGACGCGCGAATCAGCCTTTAAAAAAAAATACCAGCCGGGAACTCCACACCCACCAGCAGACCTATAGCGGGTATTAAACGACTTAGCAGTAGACTCGAGCCTAGTCAGGATACCGCAAGCAACGGTCGGCTAGTTACTGACAGTCGCATGCAAAACCACTTACCTAGGGAACGCAACGAATAAATAAGAATTATCAAGCAACGATTATCTTTCTCCATAAATTCAATATTCTTTAACAAAAATCTTCACATTAGGAATTATATCATTTATCAACATAGTGCATTTTGTTAATCATAGGTTATATTTCTATGCTCATAAATTCTTTAAATTTACCCGCGGACACGATTATAAATGCACTCAAGTGCCCGGGAATAATTGATTGTACGGCGCGTGGTAGCCACAATACCAAGAGAAACGGGTTAGATAACTGAATTTTCTATTTATTTTTTTATGTATCACAAAAATTCTGTCTTTGTCTTTCTTTGAATAAACCCTACTTTTACCTACTACAAAAGCCTAAAATTACTTCCCTTCCTGCTCGAGTCCGAACAAGCCCATTAAGGGTAATGTTAACGCTTAATACCGTTACATTTGGCGCCCGAACAGGGACTCGAGCATAGGAAAAAAAGGTTGGTAGTGGGTGCTAAGTAGAGGAATTATGCGTTTCGAGTCAACGTTCGCGAATCGTTTAGTCCAGCGGGCACTATTAGATGCGAGTCAGGAATTGAGCACATCTCTGTTAGAACGGTCTCTTGCGTGGGAATCCACCACAGCAGACGGTCTACTAGGACAGCAGCGTAGACAGGATCGCGAGGAAATTGCACATTTGTCTGAGATCCATAGTATCACACAAACAATGGAATTCAACGAGTCAAATGTGCCGGGGGAGGGACAATTAACCCCAGTGTTAGGGAATACCCTCCCTGTTGTTCCTGATCCGGTTGGAATGAGTCAGATAATGGCTTTCCTACAGACTATGGATGGAAAATTTGAGGAAATCCGGACTGAATTGAAACAAACCAACAATTCATGTACCACAAGAACAGTTGCACTCCAAGAAAATATGCGAGAACACGTAGAGACCAGTATTACCAAAGCGGAGGAAAGGACGGATACTAAAATCGAGGCAGTCTGGCAAGAAATCATTAAGGGCCAGGAGGTAGTTGACGATTACCAGCGGGTTATCATTGTCAACGAGCAAATGATTCGGGAGAGGCTTGAGAGGGAAATGAAAGAGGCTAAGGAACGAATTAAAAAGAATAAGGCTGTAAACGAGAATCACGCAGCAAGGATAAAGGAGTTAGAACAACGTGTCACTACCGGCATGAATAATTCGGCTTGTGGATTTTCGATGTTGCAGGCAGGAAACCTCACCCGTTTTCAGGCAGTGTCACAGAAACCACCAAAGTTTGCAGCAGATGGTAAACAACGACCAATGAAATTCTTAAAAGAATTACAGGAGTACTGCGAGGCAGCCGGAACTGAAGGATCGGACGTGGGTTTCGTTATCAAGGATGCACTGGAGGGTCAAGCGAAAAATTGGTGGCATCTGGTGGAAAGTAGTATCCATAGTTTTTCTGAATTTTCAACAGCATTCACGGCACGCTACTGGACACGAGAGATGCAGGATAAAGTCCGCAGCAACCTGGAGCTCGGAACATATGATACCGAAGGCCAGAATCGTACGAGAGCCGAGTATGCTACGTTAATTTTTGGAAATGCTCGTGACCTTGAAGAGAGAATGTCTGATGAGGCTATCATCCGTCGCCTCGCCAGGCATTTTGATGAAGAGGTCAGGTGTGCTGTCAGGATCCGCCAGATTAGCTCGATACCAGAATTCTTCGAATTACTGGAAAGCATCGACATGGCGGGACCTCTCAACAGCAAAAGAGGTAATCAGAGGAGAGATTCCCAAGGACGCGGAGGACCAAGGGATCAAGGATGGCGGGGACCACCGCAGAACGAGCGGCAGGCGCCACGAGATTCGGAGAACCGGCCACGCTGGCAAAATCATCCGTATCATGGAAATATGAGATCACCAGCATGGCAAAAGGTACAACGAGAACCGCCACCACAGTACCAAACGCCTCCACCTCCACCACGTGTTCAAGGGAGTTCTCAACCTGCGGCATGGCAACAAGCGCCTCCACCAACTCCTAGGAGGGAGCAGGAGCCACCGAGGCAAATGAATGCGATTCAGGGGCATCCTCCTGGACCATTCCTCGAGAGCACGATAACTCCAGCAGAACGAGTGCAACAGAACGTTTCTCAGAGAAATAATCCAGGAAACGCTTAGACGTTGCGCCCGTAGGAAAGATTGAGCCGAAAGTAATTAAAAAACGAGGCGCAACGGAAATAAAAGAAAGGCAGACACAGAAAGAGGAGGAGCAAAGCGAGGCAGTGGAAAAGAAGTATAAGAGATGGAAGTAACGGAGAGTAACAAGAGAAAAGAAAGAAGAAGAAAATTCGAAGACAGATAAGGAGAAATTTGCATGTGAGCCATCCAAAAGTCAAGCTATTCTGAAGACTATTGGAAGACCGAAATCATCGAACCAAGAACAGGGAATCGCGACCCTTAGTAAGGCCGATGAGCGGTGAGAGTGTCTGAAGAAGCGGCGAAAAAATGGAGCGGCAATGACCAAAATGCAAGAGATTACCCGGTCTTTACGGTCACCGAAGATCCACGGGAATTTTTACGAGAGGAACCGAGGAAGGAGGAGAAATGGTACGACGATGTACATCCTCGGTGTCCTGAAATTCCGGTGGAGGTCGAGGGGGTGACTGTAAAGAGTCTGATTGACAGTGGCAGTGAGGTAAGCTGCATTTCGGAACATTTTTTTTATCAATATAAAGAAAAATTTGAGAAATGCCCCACACTGCCTGTCACTTCGACGAAGGTGGTAGGAGCATTTGGCGGTGAAGCGGAGAGAGTTAAAAAACAGATCATGGTAGGAGCAAATACATATGGATCTAGAGGAGAGATCCAGTTATTAATTGTTCCAAAATTGCTGCGACCGATCCTGATCGGTATTGACGGAATGATGAATCTTCAGATTTCCGTCGATGCTCGTAATAAATGTGTTGCAGTCAGAGATCTGGTAGTAGCAAAATTAATTAACGGGTTATGGCAATTAACTGATCCGAGCTCGATACCGAAAGAGGATGGTAAAGGGATCTGCACTATCCAAGAAGTTCCACCAGTAATGCCTCAAGAATTTCAATTATCGGAGAAGGAATTCGAGGAGAAAATGGAGGAGTGTAGAGATCTCGAAATTAATATCAAGAATAATTTCAAGACCATCGTCGAAAGAAATCAGGTGGTATTCGATAAAAGGCCAGGAAGAATGTCAAGATATGTCCATCATTCGACACTCAAGGATCCGAAACCGTATTTTCATCGGTCGTATCCGGTAGCACTGGCACAGCAAGATAGGGTCCAACGAGAGATCGAGCGGATGCTCGATTACGGGGTAATACAGAAATCTGAAAGTATTTTTATCAACCCCTTAATGCCAGTGACAAAGGACGACGAGAGTGTTCAATTGTGTTTGGATGCTAGGGAACTTAATAATTACCTGGTAAACGATCATAATAATGCACCTCCTATCGAAGAAATCTTTCAGAGATGTGGAGGAAAATCAGTAATCTCGACGTTAGATCTCACGAGCAGTTTCTGGCAAATTCCATTACACCCGGATTCCAAGAAATATACAGCATTCCAGCACAACGGAAAATGCTATGAGTTTACTGTCACGCCCTTTGGACTGAAGACAAGTACGGCAAGTTTAATTGGAGCATTAGACATAGTGCTAGACGAGTTAGATTTTGTCATAATTTTCGTTGACGATCTACTAGTACTATCGAAAAACCATGAGGAACATCTCACGCATCTCGAGATTCTATTTCTGCGATTTAAAGAGCATGGGATGACTCCAAAATTTTAAAAATCAAACTTCTTCCGACAGGAAGTATCCTTTCTCGGCCACATTCTCACGACAGGGGGACTTAAACCCGATCCTGAGAAGATAAAGGCAATTAAAGAATATCCGGCACCGAAAAATCTATAACAATTGAGAGGATTTTTGGGTTTGATAAATTTTTATACAAAATTTACGAACCGCCATGCCCATGAGACCGCTCCACTTCTAGAATTGCTGAGAAAGCGGGTGAAGTGGAAATGGGACATAACTCACCAAGAAGCTTTCGGCCGAGTCAAGGATTTATTTTGTGAAGCCGTGATTCTTCGATTCCCTGATGTAAAGAGGCCATACACATTAACAACGGATGCAAGTGGGTATGCGCTTGGAGCCATCTTATCACAGGAGAATGAGCAAGGAGGAAGCGAGGTGATCTCTTTTGCGAGTTGCACTCTGAAAGGAGCAGAACATGGCTATATGACTACTGAAAAGAAGTTATTAGCTATTGTATGGGCTCTGGAAAAATTCAGAACTTATCTTCGGGGTGCTAAAATAAATATTAGAACTGACCACAAGGCATTAATATTTCTTAAAACATGTCGGTTTACGGCAGAAAGATTGATGCGGTGGGTCCTTTCAATCCAAGATTACGATCTCAACATAGAGCACCTCGAAGGGAGAAAGAACACTGTCGCCGACGCCCTGAGCCGTATGAAAGGAAACGAGGAAGCAACAAAAGGATTGGTGGTAATTGCTGCAACTCTGGCACGAAAGGCATCAAAAGATTTAATAAAGGAAATGAAGAAAATCGCAAAACATCAAAGGAACCAGGAGGATTTGTGTAGAATTATGGAAATTCTAGAGAAAGAAAATGACACCGAAGAAGAGAAGAAATTTCGATTACGAGAGGGTATCCTACAGAAACACACGAAAGCTCGTATCTGGAAAGTCGTGCTTCCAAAATGTTTGGTTCGACAAATAATTTCGGAATGTCACGAACTGTATGGGCATATTGGAGCCCGGAAGTGTTTCCGTATTCTGGATGAAGATTTCTCACGTCCACGCCTGGTAAAACTCACAAGGTCACTCATCGCATGCTGTGATATTTGTCAACGCAGCAAAGTTGCAGTACAGACAAATTACGCCGAGAAGCAGACGATTATTCCCGAGAGGCCGGGGGACTTGATATCAATCGATTTTTATGAGCCTCTGCCAACATCCATTGGAGGGGTAAAACATATCCTAGTAACAATCGATGCATTTAGTAAATACGTAGTACTGTTTCCTATGCGAAAAGCGAATACAGCAACAGTAATAAAAAGGATATTCCAAGACTATATCCCGCAGTTTCGAAAACCAAGTCGGATCCAAATCGATCATGGTACACACAATTTATGCGAAAAATTGGTTAAAAAAATTAGAGGATGAAAACATAAAGGCAGTATTTTCTTCGATACGCCATCCTCAAGGTAATATTGTGGAACGAGTGAATCGAGAGTTGGGACGATTTTTTAGGACCTTCCTGAGGGATAATCACGCTGGCTGGTATAAATGGATGCAGGTGGTACAAAACTGCATAAATGAATCCCATCACGAAACCACAGAATTCACTCCAACGGAATTACAACGAAATGAAAAACCAATGTGGCTGTGGAATAAGTGGTTAGGAATACCAGCGAGTGAAGAGGATGATCCACTCACCTACGATGTCAAGATAAAGATTGCCCGAGAGAGGATTATAAAAAAAGGAGCAAAGAGGGCCGAACGTTTTAATAGTACACATAAATTAACAACTTTCGAGGAAGGAGATGTAGTACTCGTAAAGGCACTCAATGTCCCTGATCCGGCAAACCAAATCACATCAAAATTTTTACCACTCCGGGAAGACCCATACGAGATAAAAAAATGCGTAGGATTAGTCACCTACGAGTTAATGGATCCGCTCACGAAGAAAATACGCAGGAAATGTCACGCTGGCCTGCTCATGAAATACCGAGTGTACCGCAGCGAGGAGGAAAACGAAGGACAACGGGGGGGGGGGGGGAGAAGAAAAATGAATAGTATCCTAAAGAGATATCTAGTAACAATAAAAAAAAAAAATAAATGGATAGATGAATAGAAATAAAATAATAATACCAAGAATTTATCGAAGGATATAGGAAATACTAAGCATATTCTCAAGAAAATAAAAAGAATATGACAATAACAGGTATAACAATAATCATAGATAAATCATAATCATAGATTTTTTAATGAATAATTACAAGCAAATAGCTATAAGGAAAAGACCACTCAAGACTCCGCGATCGGGAATCAGTCATCGTAGAGGCCTCTGTGGAGAAGAGAGAATAACAGGGACGAAAACTAATCGGAAGATGATCCGAGGTAAACAAAGGCGGAGTCCTCGAATCGAGCAGAGGATAACAACACCCGAGTGAGGAACCCTCAGACTATACCATCGATCAGATATCAAAGATCGATAGAGAGGAGCCAACGGAATTAACCCAAAATAAAACTGAAGAGAGGGTATATATAAAAAAAAAAAAAAACGGGCGAAGTCCGGGGGTCCTCGTGAGGTTTGAATTAGTAGAGTACTAGAAGTCAGTCACTTACCAAGTTCTTTTTTTTTTACTATGGATGTACCAGTAAAAAACACCGGGAGGAACTGGGAAATAAAAAAGATCAGTCAAAAAAAAAAGGAGTGAAAAGTTGGAGATTAATTTTAGAATCCTACGGTACGAGGCGAACCAGGACACAACGCTGGGATGTCGTCTATCCAATCGACCGAAACGGTTGCACGTTCCTAACAGACGACAACATAAAAGGTTGGTGTCCGGGCCGAAATTCAAAGGTATAGAGGACGTTTCGAATAAGACTCCTATACGTATGGCCAAACGGACGCCGGTCTCGAATCAATCGCCAGTAGCAAGTCAAACCTCGAGGCGAACAAACGCGAATAAAATGTCGTTCTGAAACTACCCAGTGGAGAATTTGGAGGGAACGCACTACAACGTGACGTTCCTGAGCATCGCGGATCCACAACGGATCTATATTTATAAGAACGATCCGGAGGGAACTCGTGAGAGCTTTTTGCAGTACGTGGGAGGCATACCACTGGAAACACAGGGTCTTCGGCAGTTAACACCGGGGGAAGACCGCATTGGGCGACAGATTCTTTTCCGGGAGGAGGACCAATTCCTCCGGGGAATTATGACCACCGAAGAAGAGGAAGGACAAATCCTGGTCTGGCTGGGAGATCTGGGGGTGGATGTTGCTGCAAACATTTATCAGTGTTAACCAACACCTCCAGAAACACAGCACATATCGTTCCAGGCCATTCCAATCGGCCTCAGCTAGATCGGGGCACCGGCCGGAGGATGGACCGACCAGGGGATTCAAATCACTCGTCAAATTTTGGAAAGAGTCCCCTGGAACGTAACAATCCTCCCGGAAGTAACTAATGCCCAGGCCCGGTGGGCTGATATCTGGAGAACGACGGAGGAGGGGACGATCTGTCAAGCCCGCGAGAAATTGATCCACCATGGGATCGTCGTTCCACAGCCAAACCCCGCGTATTTTGACTGGGGAACGGATGGTGGACTAATGTTGGATCCACATTTTTGGATTGAGAACGAGGGGGAAGATTCGGGCTACGAAACATACGAGACGGAAGAGGAGGAAGTGGACGAGTCCTCAACATCAGACGTCATGAGTTGGGCGGGCTCCGACGGAGGATCAATATAAAAAAAAAAAATAAGAATACAAAAATAATAATATATACACATTTTATTTTTCTTCTTGAATTAATTAAGCCATTTTTGTTTAAAATTATTAGTACAATAAGATCTATATTTTTTATATATATTTTGTTTTTTTTTATTATGTATATAATAAAAAGTTTTTTTTCTCTCGATTATGAAAACAGGGTTAAGATTATTTCTAGTCATAGAACCCTCGTCGGCATAGTTGTAAGTTAAATAAGCGAACAATGAAAAAAATAGAATAAGAACAATTAAATGAGGAAATAGTAAAAGTAGGGAAATAACAATAATAAAAATAATACTTATAATGACAAGAAAGAATAAATAAATAAAATTACGAAATCAGAAATAGGAAAAACGATAGTATGATAGAGACCTGAGAGACTCCGAATCAAGAAGAGGATAGGAGAAACGAAAACGGGAATACCAGTGAAAAATAATAGAGAAAGACAGCAGGAGGAAGATAAACAATAGTGCAGAGATCCTCGGTTCACCGGTTCACCTCGGATCGGGGGACAATGCGACGTACTGGCTATCCTATAACGCGCGGTGCACATAACCAGGCATCGCTACCGCGCGTTACATACACTAAGTAGACTGGCCTATACTCGGCAACTCAAGACGCTCGGTACGCACACAACAAAACACTGCTACCGAGCGTCACTCACACCATTAGGCCGGTACGTCAAAAACGAAGTCTCGTTATTCGTTCGAAAAGCACCGGTAGAAAATTGAAAACCAACGACCGATTTCAAAAAGTACCAAGGCTACCAGTGGGCTACAAGAAGATGGGCTACAGGACCGCCACCAGCTATAGTTATACCGAAAGCATGGGCTAGTTGGAGGGGATTCTGGTATAAAAATACCAGAATTTCGGCACTCGGGGAACAGTTTTGTTCGCAGGTCCCGCCAACGCAGGAGTCCAGCTACCAGGAAGGAAGAGCAAACGAGCCCTCACTAGCTGCAGCCACACTGATATCCAGAGAGCCCAGCTGTGGTACCTGTCACATACATTTGACGGCAAGCAGCTGAGTCGGTGCTGCGTTCGAGGCCAACGCACCGCAGACCCAAATATCAGCAAAGCGGTCTCTCTCTCTGGTAGCCAAGGATCGAGCGAACCATGGTCTACTCACTCAGACACAAAATAATCTCTGCAATATTTTAAATAACGGAGATCTTCATATTAAAAACTAGGAAATTATCATAGCGTAGTAAAATTAGGAATATAATCTAAATATTACTCAGGGAAAATACACAGGGCGATAGGTTAACCGGGTACAATCCTGACGAAACTGCGCATGCACTAAAAATGCATTTCACTTACGCCAGATAGTGGCGGCGGTCGGGTGGACGCGCGAATCAGCCTTAAAAAAAATACCAGCCGGGAACTCCACACCCACCAGCAGACCTATAGCGGGTATTAAACGACTTAGCAGTAGACTCGAGCCTAATCAGGATACCGCAAGCAACGGTCAGCTAGTTACCGACAGTCGCATGCAAAACCACTTACCTAGGGAACGCAACGAATAAATAAGAATTATCAAGCAACGATTATCTTTCTCCATAAATTCAATATTCTTTAACAAAAATCTTCACATTAGGAATTATATCATTTATCAACATAGTGCATTTTGTTAATCATAGGTTATATTTCTATGCCCATAAATTCTTTAAATTCACCCGCGGACACGATTATAAATGCACTCAAGTGCCCGGGAATATTTGATTGTACGGCGCGTGGTAGCCATAATACCAAGAGAAAAGGGTTAGATAACTGAATTTTCTATTTATTTTTTTATGTATCACAAAAATTCTATCTTTGTCTTTCTTTGAATAAACCCTACTTTTACCTACTACAAAAGTCTACAATTACTTTCCTTCCTGCTCGAGTCCGAACAAGCCCATTAAGGGTAATGTTAACGCTTAATACCGTTATAGTATAATAATCGGTTTTGTCGATAACAAAGCGTTTAACGGCGACTTCAGTAAGAATCCATTCAATTTCCAAAATTACAAGATAAATGATCTCTCGTTGTATGTAGATGGTGCTCAAATACCTTCGAAACCGCTACAACCTGATTTCACGTTAATCATCTGTATGTGGATGTTTTTCAAACGTTGTTTTCGGGAACTGGAATACATTTGTTAAACGATGTTCATTCCATTGATCATGATAATTATCGCGATGGATACTGTCGGTTTGCTTTTGATTTGACACCTGATGTTTCGGCGAACAGCAATTCATATTGGAATTTAATAAAGCACGGTAGTGTGAGATTAGAGGTACAATTTGAGGATGCGCTTGCTTCAACGGTAAATTGTGTTGTCCACGCAGAATATGATAATGTCCTTGAAATCGATGCCTCTCGGCAGGTAATGGTGGATTTTACCGGATAAGCGAAAAATGTGCTGATATCGGAATAAAATTGTTTCGTGTTAAGGTACATAGAAGCGTCTCTGTAAGTGACTAATCAGTCGAACTTGAGCATCTGTATAGATTAGACGTGAAAATGGATATCGTCGTGGATATACAGGGAATGCGTGGTAAAGACTCGAAATTTATTCGGAAAGCAATTACCGTGGTAGCAGTGGATAGACCCTACTCTGCTCATTGGATCGTCGCACCATCGTATCACTTTGCCAAATTACCGCAGCATTCGAGAAGCCAGAATAATTTTCTCTCGGAATATTTTCACGGTCTTGAATGGTACGAGGGCGCTGTGAGCTGTAAACAAGCATACGCTACCTCGCGTGAAATTTCGCGAAAATCAAGACGTATTTATACACGTGGTTACGAGAAGGCTATACTTCTTCGCGATATCACGAGTCGTGAAATTTCTAACCTGCAGGATGAAGAGGGCGCTCCATCGGACACATTTATGCCGAAATCTTTGCGAAAATGCTTCAGACATGCTATGTTAAACGATAAAGCGTATTTGCATTGTGCAATGCGCCAGGCTTTCCAAGTAAAAAATTGGCTACGCGAGCACATTTAAAGGAGAGTCATACATGGATATTTGGTCGGCAGACGAAGAGGAAGAGAATAAGAAAGAGGAAAAATCTTCATCGTGTACTTGTGACACGATCGACGATGCTGTAAAATAAATTCTGCATGTATATACGTCTTTCAAGGCGTATAGGTCATAATTTATTCTTTGACTATGTGTTAAGCATGAACACTAAACAAATCTACAAGAGTCTGCAGTATCTACCACTTTCTACCGTTGGTGTATACCCAGCTGGCAGAATTCCTCGTGTATGGTCGTTACAGACCGGACTCGTAGTTAACACGAATAATCGCGACGGACCTGGAGTGCATTGGATCGCCATGTACGTTTACCATCATGGAAAAAGAATGTACTTTGATAGCTATGGGCTACCACCGGTTATACCGCAACATATTGCACAACTACGTAGAAACTGCAAGTTCTATCAGTTCGCCCTCAAGCAGCTACAGAGTAATACGTCGGATGTGTGTGGACAATTTTGTATCGTATTCCTGCATCTTATGTCCTGTGACTTCACCATGTCGTGATTTAACAATCTCTTTAGCAATAATGTAATGAAAAACGATAGAATAGTACGTGCATATTACAATATTTTTGCCTCTCGACTATCAGACTGTGATAAAAATAAATTTAACGGCGGAGGAATCTCCGAGCGAAGATTACCGTGCTGCAGGGATGTTGCATGCGCCGGTAAATATTGGATCTGGGAAAAGTTCGTGGCGTTTTTTTTAGTAAAATTCAACTGGTTTTCTTATAGTGTGAAAATGAATTTATTTGAACTAAATATGCTCCATTATTATTGACAATGTTTCGCCATTTTTCGTGTCGAGCTATGATGCCATCGGTGAAGAACTTCTGTGGTTTCTGGGTGAAAAACTGAATCAAGTGGTTTTCACAGGCTTCTTTTGAAAGCAGCTTAATTCCATTGAGAGAGTTCTGCAGTGATCGAAATTAGTGATAGTCAGAGCTATGTCTGGACTATACGGTGGAAGCATCAAAATTTCCCAACCAAGCTCTCGCAATTTTTGACGGGTCATCAAAGAAGTGTAATGTCGGGCGTTGTCATGATGGAAGACAACACCTTCTCTATTAATCAATTCAGGCCGTTTTCTTTCAATTGCTTGGCGTAATCTCTCTAGTTGTCCACAGTGGAGTTAAGAATCAATTGTCTGACCAACTGGAAGTAGCTCATGGTGGACGATTCCCTTCCAATCCCACTACACACACAGCATCACCTTTTTCGCCGTCAATCCTGGCTTCGCGAACGCTTGTGACTGCTCACCATCCCTTGTCCACGATCTTTGACGCTTCCGATTGTCGTACGTGATCCATTTGTCATCACCGGTTATGACACGTTTCAGAAATGGCTCGATTTCATTACGTTTCAGCAGCGCATCGGAGATGTTAATTCGGTCTATCATGTTTTTCACGCTCAACTCATGAGGAACCCATACATCGAGCTTTTTTTTGTAGCCAGCTTTGTGTAAATGGTTCAAAACAGTTTTGTGACCAATGCCTAGCTCCATTTTTCAGTGCTTGGACGACCAGAGCGTGACTCATCTTTCACATCTAAATTACCAGAGCGAAAGTGAGCGAACCATTTCCGCGCAACAGATATTGATAAAGTACCTTCACCGTACACAGCCCAAATTTGTTCACTAGCCTGCGCCGCGTTCTTCCTTTTGTCGTAATAATATCGCAAAATTTAGCGCAATTTTTCATTACTTTTCTCCATATTCAAACGCAAACAACTTTCCAACTACTGCACCAATTTCCATGTTTATAAACTCAAAGTAACACTCGAAGTGTCACCTTTCCAACGAGCGTTTAGTGGTGTCGCTGCGATCTGTGTTTCCTAACTTATTTGCATTTGATGCTATCTATCGGGAAAAACGCCACGAACTTTTTCCCAGACCCAACATAATATGTGTAAAGTGACTTAAATAAAATATTGATTAATTAAAAACAAATACATCGTCTTACTGTGTCTCTTATTTTATAATCATACATAAATTATAATCGTGGTCTCTCGCGGTATGGTATCATATTCTGCGTCTTTTACTGCAGAGCAAGCGCTTCGCGAGGACCACATCGCACAGCGGTACGCACATGCAAAATCCCTGTCGTTGCATTCAGAGCGCTAGACGCCTAGTTATGATTCAGATGGGGGCTTGTTATCTTTAAACCCCCTGATACCCGCCAGATGCATTCTGGGCATTCAGTCTGTCTTTAGCAGTGCACAACGACAGTATAAAGTAAAAAACTCAAAATGTATCCGCGATATCTAGATGGCGAGCTATTCGAAGCTTTCGCGTGTCGGGCGATATGTAGTACCAGTGACAATACTGTGTAACTGCGGTCGGATCAAATGTGCGCGGCATTACTCGATCTGGAGGATATTTTGGACAGGTTGTACATTCAGTTCATTGAGAGGAGGCGTTTTGTGCCTGAGGACTTGTGCGTTGGCGTGGCTTGTGTGGTTGTACGGAATCAAAGGGCTGTGTGCGGGGAAATTATCGATGAGGGTAATGATGGGTGTTGCGAGGTGCTGCTGGTCGATTTTGAGGAATCGATATACGTTGACTGGACGCAGCTACTTCACCCCGAGCCTCCAATAGTACGTTACCGGTATTCGCGATCTGATCGAAGAAACGTGCGGTAACGACACACTAGGCGGGATACGGATGCGTACCCCTGATGGTGCCCACGATCCATGGGTGGGGGTAATTCATTTAGAAGAAATTGAGAGAGAGAAAGGGAGAACAAAATTCGATTATCTTTTTTTGACGCCGTTATCTAACTTTTAGTGTGGCTAGAAATCTCGACGAGCGGGTCAATACTTTTGAGCGGTAGTGCACATTACCAGGTCTATAAATATGAAACCGGAATTTGCCCATAGATGGCCCTAGCAGTCAATGTAGTTACCGTCAAACCGCGTCATTGACGCCATTTCCTTTATGACATCTCTGACAAAGATTTTCAACTCACAACAATGAAAGTTTCATACAACAGCATATTTTGTAATAACATTGAACACGTCGAATTTTGTGCCTGGAAACTACGATTTGCGGACAGTATTGATTTTCTGTTACCAATTGAAGAAAACTGCTGCAGAATCGCATCGAATGCTTGTCGAAGCTTACGGTGCGAATGCTCTTGGTAAATCACAGTGCTTTGAGTGGTTTAAAAAAT
Source organism: Cylloceria caligata (assembly GCA_963942595.1). Classification (NCBI taxonomy): domain Eukaryota; kingdom Metazoa; phylum Arthropoda; class Insecta; order Hymenoptera; family Ichneumonidae; genus Cylloceria; species Cylloceria caligata. The sequence goes on along the minus strand of OZ012706.1, from coordinate 56,041,009 downwards.
TCAAAAGTGGCGATTTTGACGTTAGAAACGAAGAACGTGGAAGACCACCGAAAAAGTTTGAAGACAGCGAACTGCAAGCATTGTTGGATGAGGATGACGCTCAAACGCAACAACAACTCGCGGATCAATTAAATGTGACACAAGAAGCCGTCTCCATATGTTTGAAAGCCATGGGAAAGATCCAGAAGTTGGGAAAATGGGTTCCACATTAACTGAATGAAAGACAGCAGGAAAACCGAAAAACCACTTGCGAAATGCTGCTCGCCAGGTACAAAAGAAAGTCATTTTTCCATCGAATTGTGACTGGCGATGAAAAGTGGATATATTTTGAGAATTCTAAGCGTAAAAGATCATGGGTAACTCCAGGCGAACCATGGACATCGACTGCAAGGCCAAATCGCTATGGACGGAAGACAATGCTCTGTGTTTGGTGGAATCAGAAGGGTATGATCTATTATGAACTACTAAAACCTGGCGAAACCGTTAATATTGAACGCTACGGACAACAAATGATCGATTTGAATCAAGCTTTGCGTGAAAAACGACCAGAATATCAAAAAAGGCAACACAAAGTGATTTTGCTTCATGATAATGCACCATCACATACAGCAAAACTGGTCAAGGAAACGATTGAGGCGTTTAGTTAGAAAATACTTTCGCATGCGGCTTACTCACCAGACTTGGCTCCGTCCGAGTACTACTTATTTGCATCGATGGGACACGCACTTGCTGAGTAGCGCTTTACTTCTTACGAAAATGTACGAAAATGGCTCGATGACTGGTTTGCCTCAAAAGAGCAACAGTTTTTTTGGCGTGGCATCCACAAATTGTCAGACAGATAGGAAAAATGTATAGCTAGCGATGGGCAATACTTCGAATAAAATATTTTTTATCATTTTCATACAATAAACGTGTATTTTCTATACAAAAATTCCGGTTTCATATTTATAGACCTGGTATCCTCGACACCACCGTGGCGTCTCATTTTACCACGCGATAGTGATATCAGCGGCAACAGCAGTGGCAGCCGCAACAATGAGGCCGAGACCACACACTCAAATACAGGCAGAGATTTAATGCTCACGGCGGACAACGACATCGTCGAGGGTCAAGAGGGGAAGGAAGAAGAGGACGAATAATTGGAAAAGAACGCGCGAATAGAGAGCCAACGTCACCCTAGCGGTTATTAGTTCCCCACATAGATAGTAAAGAAACAGAAGAAGAAAAAGAATTCATCTAACTGGTCATCGTTAAAATTATGAAAATTCTTGAAGAAATTTATTATGACTCCGCTCATCCTGCATCCTACTCTCGAGCAAATTTGGCTCAAGTAGATCGGAGAGTCGCTAAAAAATTGTTTTATCATGGCTCGAGACACAGCATGCATATAACATGCATCAATCTGTACGAACGACGATTTCCCCGTCGTTCGTACAACGTGAGTAATATAGACGATGTATGGGAAACTGATTTAACTGATGTTTGCTCAAGATCTTTGTACAACGATGGATATGCATGTTTGCTTGTTGTTATCGATGTGTTGAGCAAATACGCGTGGGTTGAGGCTTTGCGTAACAAAATGAGCGCCAACATAGCACGCGGTAACCCGCAGCAATTGCAGACAGATCGAGGCAAAGAATTTATCGGGACTCCATTTCAACAACTTCTAAAAAAAAAGAATATCGTTCTTCGAGCTGCTCGCAATCCCGATATAAAAGCCTCGATTGCCAAGCGCTTTAATCGCACGATGAAGGAGCAAATGTAGCGCTACATCACATAAATGTGAAATAAGTATTACATCGATGTTTCACAGAATTTTTCATATGCTTATAATCATTAGCCCGAGAAAATATATCTCAGCATTACGAGCACAAAACAAAAAAAAACTAAAAAGTCTAAATACAGCGTCGTTGACTTGGTGTGTATCAGTACAGCTGAAGCAGCATTCGCGAAAGGAGATAAGCGTGGTTGAAAAAATAAGTTCAAGATTCAACGAATATCTGTGTATCAAGAACGGTTCGTGTCTATTCGACACGATCTGGATAACGAGGCTATCGATGATATTTTCTATGAGGTAGAATTATAGCCAGTGAGAGTACCTCTTTCACCTGCGAAGACGAAGACGAAGAAAAGGAAAAGCGTTCGGATTGCCGTCACTGATAAATATGAGTCCAACGGACAGCTCGTTCTTTATCGTACTACCGAGGAACAGTGTAGTATTTTCCAGATAATACGGTGTTATGTCGTACGACGCGTATTTAATGGTGATACGGTCGCAAGAATAATTAATTAGACAAAAAGTTAATATTGGGATCGTTTGCCGTTGAGGAGTTAGAACTCTCGTGAACGAGAGTGAGAACGCCGAGGTTGTAATAACAAATAAAATAGTTCTTCATTATAATTTACAGTCTTAGGCCGTGATATTAGTATACGGTTACAAGTTTTACAGAAATTAATAGAATCGATTAGACATGATTCTATTAATTTCTGTGAAACGAGACCTTAACGGGAACCAACCGATCTCTTTCAAATGTCATTAGCATCATGAAGGATGCTAAAGCAGTTGGAAAAGATGCATTGCGTGCCGGTGTAAATGTAGCTGGCGATATCCTGGATAGAAATATAACTGTGAATGATGCTTTTGGCGAGAGAGAGCGAGAATCCGTCAGTAATCTAAAGAGCAAGGCCTTTAAAAAAATGTATACTCTCACGCAGGGGTGCAGTTATAAGAAGCGCAAAATTTCGCGACGAACGGTTGCAGATAGTTTTGGATAACTGAAACAAAATGGTTTTTCTACACGCGCACTCGTGCAAGTGCCTTTAATCGGATGTTGTATTATTTTAACTACCACCGATGCTCCCGTTCTACGCTCACGGATGATTTACGCATTGAATTTGTTATTCCTGGCCAGAGCGATGAGTCGCGCATACGTCGCTTAGCCTAAAAATGAAAATAATATATCTTTCTACGGAAATTGCTACAGATACAACCCCAAAAGTAAGCACTGGCCCTGTAAATAATCTCCTGCATTCTATGTTCAATCATGTAGGTGCATGCTTAAATGAATAGCTAGTTTCACCTCGAAATAACGCCTATGCCTATCGAGCGTATATAAAAACGCTTTGGAATGACTAATTCGCATCTCACAGATATTCTCTGGTACGATGATACCCCAAAAGAAATGATGACATGTCATCGGGAAATGCGAGTCTCGTAAAGAGAAAACTATTTTTAACTGTCGGAAAAACTGCAGACTTGCTTTGCTATATCTGCATTGCGATATATTCAATCAGGAGCAGTTTGAAATACCTCTACGGCTGGTGCGGGCTAGAGATTCATTTTCACTTGTGGGGGACACAAAGAATGGTCATTGCGACTTAAAGGTTCTCGAGGCCTCGCTTCTCATTTGTAGAACAAATAAAACTGTGACGAAATCTACGGCAAAATATCCTTTCACAAGAGTTGAGGTAAAGGTTGTTTCAATATATTCTGGTGTTCACAGAGCGACGATCGTCAATATTATGCTAGGTCAATTACCGAAGCGCATAATTATCGGTTTTGTCGATAACAAAGTGTTTAGAGACGACTTTAGTATGAATCCATTTAATTTCCAAAATTACAAGATAAATTATCACTCGTTCTATGTAGATGGTGCTCAAATACCTTCGAAACCGTTACAACTGGATTTCACGAAAAATTATCTCTATGTGGATGCTTTTCAAACGATGTTTTCGGGAACTGGAATACATGTCTTAAACGATGGTTTTTCGATCTATCGCGTGAATAATCGCGATGGATATTGTTTATTTGCTTTTGGTTCGACAGCTAATCGTTCGGTAAACAGGAATTTATTTTGGAATTTAATGAAGCACGGTAGCGTGAGAATAGAGATACGATTTGAGGAGGCGCTTGCTTCAACGGCAAATTGTATTGTCCACGCGGAATATGATAATGTCCTCGAAATCGATGACTGTTGCCAAGTAATCGGGAATTTTACCGGATAAGCGAGAAATTGTCCTGATGTTGTGATAAAGTTCTCTTGTGTTAAGCCTCGGAGAAACGTTTTTGTAAATAGCAAATCAGTCGAGCTCAACATCTGCCCGGATTACATCTAACAATGGGCATCGTCGTTGATATGCAGGGAATGCGTGATAAAGACTCGGAATTTATTCCGAAGGAAATTGTTCTGGTAGCGGTAGATCGACCATCTGCTCATTGGATCGTCGCACCATCGTACACATTTATGCCGAAATCTTTTCGAAATTGCTTCAGACACGTTATTAGCGATATATCGTCTTCACACTATGCAATGTGGCAGATTTTCCAAATAGAAAATTGGCATTGCGAGATCCCGTTTCCAGGAGTATCGTACATGGATGTTTGCTCGGCTGTCGAAGAGAAAAAGAATAAAAAAAGGGAACAAATCTTCACCATACAGTCGTGACACGATCGACGATGCTGTGTAATGATTTGTGCATATATACGTCTATCAAAGCATGTAGGTCTCTATTTGTTTGAGAATGCTTGAGCATTCTGCTACGCGTAGCTAGACTGCGCATTGCAGGCTAGCATGGGCAACTGCTTGCTGCTGCCACTCGGCGGCAGCACCACGCAGAAGTAGTAAACTCGCACTAGGTCTGCGTGCCGAGCAACAGGTCGCTGCGTACAAGCGCTCCACGACTGCTGGGTTTGACAACGGCTGCTTCGTATAACGCAGCCATCTTGTGTTTTGCTCTCGTACAGCTCTCTTCGCGTCCGTTTCGTACGATTAATATAATCGTGTGTGGTAATTAGCTCACCGAAATTTACTCTCTCCTCTATACGCTTATTTAAATATATTATTCGCTATATTTTACTTGTTTATTTGTATATTTGTGCCTGCTGCACTTGACAGGTGGAGCAATAAATGCTATTGTAACAACATCTTGGTACTGATTATTAATTCACCTGTGAACATTTACAGTCTACTTCTTTCCAACAACTGAATTCTCGAATATTTGGTCCTTCGAGCCGGATATCAGTACCACCAGCATCGTGCTCTAACGTCAAGTGCGTAGACGCATACTTAGCCAGCGCACCCACTAGGAACACGTTCCACCAGCTCGCCTCGTCGAAGGACGATCGACAGCTCAACGAGCACTAGCACTCACAGTAGAGCCTACTAGCGCAGCTCCGCAGTATCGACTCTGCACATTGACTGGCTCGACGCAGCTCGACATCTGCATCGGTTTAGTATCATGGCAGATAAATCAAAACCAACTCAAGGCGGTGATGGAATCGAGCAGGCTTCCGCAAAGCAGTTGCTGGTGCCACCACCTACTATCGACCAAACATCCCATGCAATCAAGTCCTCGCTCAAGCTCACCTGCTTGACTGCCGAGCAAGCTCGTCGCCAAGGCGCAATGTCAGCTTAGCTACATTGAAGCCATCAGAAAATTGTCAGAGATTCGTGCCTGACTCAAAAATTTCTGGAGAGTTTAGCGCGAATGAAATACGTAAGCATTCGCAGCCAGGCCATCACAGCTCCGCACCACCAGCTCTGTGCATCTGTCAGCTCGATGCAGTCCAACATCTTCTTCATAAGGCACCATACTGCCTTGTGGAGTATTTATTTATTTAATTAATGTCATTTCAATTCAATTTAATTCAATTCAATTCAATTCAATTCAATTCAATTGTTTAAAGTACTCGGAAATAAATCAGGTCCGAATATCAGCATTTCTGTTCGGAAGATCTCTTAATAGGGTTGTTATGCAGTAGTCAACGTTTTTCTTTCTCGGGAAAGTTTAATAACTGAAGACCAGCAAATCCAGGTTTTCCTAGTGGTTGTTAAATGGTGAAACTCTGCTACCGTTGTTTGAGAACTTAAATGCAAACGATTCATTTTAAATATTTATTTTTATTTAATCTAGTTCCGAGATTGAGAATTCAATTGAAAGAAACTTATTTAAGTCAACATACATGAATGAGTGTTGCTCACCAATCATTTTGTATTCACAATGGACATGTGTACTTCGCCAACATTTTGTAACAAGAGGAAGCATAGCTCACCTAGAGCATACGGCTCGCACTTGGTGAATTCAACCAAGGATTTTGGATAGCGCTTCAACATCCAGAAATTGTATTAGAATAGTAACTAAAGGGTGGTTAAATTGTAAGGGCCGATGTTGAATGTGAACCACACCTAAACGTCAAGTTTTTTTCTGCATTTCATTTGACATTTCTCAATTTCAGACTAACTCAATTTGAACCATGGAAAGATACACAATCGAACAACGCGTTAAAGTTATTCAGGCTTATTATGAAAATGGGCGTTCAAATCAAAATGCATATCGTGCACTTCGTGATTTTTTCGGTCAATTTAATCGTCCAAATGTGCGTACAATCGGAAAAATCGTGCAAAAATTTGAGCAAACCGGGTCTGTAGGAGATATTAAAACACCAGTGCATGCTCGTACAGCTCGTACTGCAGAAAATATTGCTGCTGTTCGCGATAGTGTGGCTGAAGAGCCGTCCACCTCAACTCGTCGTCGTGCCCAACAATTGCACTTCTCACGCTCGTCGTTGATGAACATTATGCATAAAGACTTGCATTTACACGCTCATAAGGTGCAATTGACTCAAGAACTAAAGCCTCTTGACCATTCCAAACGTCGTCAATGGTCAGAATGGTGGCAAGAAATGGCAACAGTGGATGATCAATTTTCGAAGAAAATCATCTTCAGTGATGAGGCACATTTTCACCTCAGTGGATTCGTCAATAAGCAGAATTGCCGCATTTGGGCAAATCATAATCCAAGAGTGATTGTCGAAAAACCAATGCACCCACAAAGAGTGACGGTTTGGTGCGGTTTATGGGCTGGCGGCATCATCGGGCCGTATTTTTTCCAAAATGAGGCCGGTCAGGCAGTTACTGTGAATGGTGTTCGCTATCGTGAGATGATAACGAACTTTTTATGGCCCGAATTGGAAGATATGGATGTGGGCGATATGTGGTTTCAACAGGATGGTGCCACTTGCCACACAGCTAACGAAACAATGGCTCTTTTGCGCGACAAATTCAATGGCCGTGTTATCTCACGTGGTGGCGATGTCAATTGGCCGCCAAGATCATGTGATTTGACACCGTTGGACTTCTTTCTTTGGGGTTATTTGAAAGAAAAGGTGTACGTCGATAAGCCAGCAACAATTCAAGAGCTAAAGGATGAGATAATTCGGCACATTAACGGCATAGAACCTCAATTATGCCTAAGCGTCATCGAAAATTTGGACCATCGGATGGAGGTGTGCCGCCGAGGTCGCGGCGGCCATTTGGCCGATATTTTGTTCCATACATAATTGAACCATACCATATTATCATAATAAAAAGAATTGACAATAATTTCCTGAATAATTTATGTTTTATTCAAAATCAACTTCGGCCCTTAAAATTTAACCACCCTTTACTTTCAGCAGTCGAAACATCAGCTTCTGTCTCAGCAGCTTAAACGCTTAGAGTTAATCAAGTGAATGGTCATCTGATTGAAGTATCGCTGCAATTGTCGGTACAACTGTCAATTCATCAAACAAACTCAAGGCGATTAACATCGGGTACGTCTGCTCAACCGGTAGCTCATTGAGAGGGAGGTGCAGTCGTCCAGAATTTCGAACTGCTCAACAAAATCAGTTCATCACTTCTCGCAACTGCTTTAGCACTAATTAAAACAACAATTTCTACCCATCAAGTTCGGCTGCTCATAGATCCAGGATCGGAACTATCATTCGTGGTAGAAAGCTTCTGTACTCAGCTCAAACTAACACGTCAGCGCGCATCCATTCCGATCTTTGGTATTGGTGGCAAGAGATCAGCTCAAACACGCGGCTTGACTCAGCTCACTCTTCATTCTCGGCACACAGCCGCTATTGTCACCATGAATGCTCATATCCTCAAGACCTTAACGGTGATATTACCATCCGTGGAAATACCAACTTAGACGTGGCCTCACATCAACAAGCTCAAATTGGCTGACTCAGAATTTCGACGCTCTCGGTCAATCGACATCATCATCAGGGCCGATGTTTATGGGTAGATCATCAAGCCTAATATCATCAGGAGCTCACCGTCAATGCCAATTATTCAGCTGTCGGTGTTCGGATGGCTGATGCTTGGACCAATTAATTTAGCGCAACTGCTTGCCAGTCAATCTCATCATGCTCACCTTCAACAGGAGGAACAAGCACTGCAAGAAGTTCTCACGAAGTTCTAGGTCCAAGAGGAATTACCAACCAATACTGACAGCTCACTCACACCTGAAGAACAGGAGTGTAAGGACCACTTCAAGTCGACGCATAGGCGTGACTCATCCGGGAAGTACATCGTCAGGATCGCGCTCGAATCACCGGCAACGTTCTTGGGGAGTTCATTCTCGACTGCTCATCACTGTCTGTCCCGAGTTTAAAACGACACTCGAGGGATGACGAATCCAAACAACTTTATCATCAATTCATGGTAGAATACGAGAAGCTCGGCCATATAGAGAAGGTGCCAGCATAGCCATCAAGTGCAGTACATCATTATCTGCCGCATCATGGAGTTCTCAGGCCAGCGAGTACCACTACAAAATTGAGAGTGGTGTTCAGCGACTCAAGTGCAGCATCATCTGGGTTCTCCTTAAACGACATCATGCACACTGGTGCCAACCTGCTGCTCAATTGCAAAAGGAGTTGTGCATGGCGGGCGGATTCTCGCTTGCCAAGTGGCACGCAACAGACTCGGATATACTGGCGATCATCGCTGCTACCGAATCATCTTGCGCAGAAATTATATTGGACGACTGCTCAATCAAAATACTCGGGCTTACGTGGTTTCCACATAAAAGATCAGTTCGTGTTCTCAAGCCAGCTCAGCTCAGCACTTGCAAACTTTAACAAGCGTCTCATCTTACCTGAAGTTCATCTCACCAATCATGATACGTACCAAAATGCTTTTGCAGGAGCTTTGGCTACTCCAGCTTACAAGGGATGATCCACTGCTATCCCAGATCTTATCAAGGTGGCTGGCAATCAGGGAGGATCACACTTGCCTGGCCAGGATTTCAATCTCTCGTTAGTTCAACTCTTAGAGCAGCTCAACAGTGGAAGTACATGGTTTCACAGACACCTCTCAGCTAGCAATGTCAGCAGTGACATATATCACTGTCATCTCACCGTCCGCAACAAAAGTGACGTCACTCGTGTGCTCAAAGACCAAGGTTGCACCGCTCAAAAAGCTCACCATACCCCGGTTGGAGCTCACAGCAGCGCTGCTTTTAGCCAAGCTCATCTTAAGTGTTCAAGCCACATTCAAGTTGAACATTGCAACTACTCATCTGTGGACGGATTCATCAGTCACGCTCATGTGGATCAAAGTTCATCCGTCGCGCTGGAAAGATTACGTTAGGAACCGAATCACTCAAATACAAGATCTTACAGAGCGCGCTCAGTGACGACATGTTCCTGAGATTTCCAATCTGGCGGACTGTGCCTCTAGAGGCATAACTACAGAACATCTTAGAGCTCATTCATTGCGGTGGACGGGGCCACCAGGGCTCAATCGATTGATCTGGTATACAGGTACTCGCCAGCTCAACAAATTGTATCGGCTCACGGCTGTCTGCTCGAGAGTGATAGCACAGCTCAAGAGGATACCTAGATCAACACCAGTCACACTCATCTCAGCACGTGAGATCGACGAATCGGAGATTTTTTGGGTCAAGGCAACCCAGGCAGCTTACTTCTCGCACGAGCTCAAAGTGATGTCATCTGGAATGCTGCTGTCAACCTCTCATCCTTTCAATAGGCTCACAGCCTACCTCGATCAACAAGGCGTAATCAGGGTGGGAGGACGGCTCAAACAATCAGCACTCAACTTTGAAGCGTGTCATCCAGCAATTTTACCTCCTCAGTCTCGTCTCACATCACTCATCATAAACCAAGGTCATAAGCGCACGTTTCACGGTGGTACTCAGCTCACTTTAGCGCAAGTTCGACAAGCTCACTGGATCATTGGGGGTAGAGCTCCAGTCAAGGCTCACATCTTGCGCTGTGCAGTGTGTGCTTGGCAGAGAGTGATCCGTGCTCAACAACTAATGGGTCAACACAGAGACTGGAGTTGGCTACGCAAGTCCGCTCACACTTAAGACATGGAGAGGGCGAGGGGCTAAAACACACAAGGGCTGGATTTGTGTCTTTGTGTGCATGGCCACGACGGCATTACATCTGGAAGTCGTCACTGACTGCTCAACCGATGCATTCCTCACTGCTTTTCTGCGCTTCTCGGCCGGACGAGGAATACCTCGCGCTCTCAGCTCAAATTGCTCAGTACGAATTTCGTCGGAGCCAGCAAAGAGCTGCGATAACTATTTTCATCATACTCATCTGAACATATCATCGTTGCAAATGCTCCCTCACAGGATCGTGTACAATGGCGGTTCAACCCTCCAGCAGCACCCCACATGGGTGGCAAATGGAAAGCAGCAGTGAAGTCGGTGAAGCGTTACCTCCGTCGGACGGTGGGTGAAACAGTCCTTATCTACGAGGAGTTGACGACACTGCTGACTCAAATTGAGGCTGTTATAATTTCAAGGACTCTAGAACCTCTCAGCGACCATCCTGAAGATGTGTCAGCTCTTACACCAGGGCATTTTCTCATTGGCAGCGCACTTACCACTATCCCAGAACCATCTCTGAAGGATCTGGCGATCGCAAAGCTCTCTCGATGGCAGCTCATACAGCAGAAATTTCAAAGTTTCTGGGCTGAGTGGTCCGCTCATTATCTCCAGCGTCAATAGGCAATTTCGAAATGGCACCACCCTAACAATAACATCCAGATCAGCTCACTTGTTTTGCTTACGGATGAGCACTTTCCACCGTGCAAGTGACCACTTGCACGAGTAATTGCACTGCATCCTAGCAAGTGACGAGCACACAAGAGTGGTGACCATTAAACCATCTACGGCGACGCTCACACGGCCCATTGTTAAGCTTGCAGTGCTGCTAGTTCCCTCAGCAGAATATCACGTTGAGAAAAATCAGCAACCACATTGCTGATGGCGGGCGGAATGTTTGAGAATGCTTGAGCATTCTGCTACGCGTAGCTAGACTGCGCACTGCAGGCTAGTATGGGCAACTGCTTGCTGCTGCCACTCGGCAGCAGCACCACGCAGAAGCAGTAAACTCGCACTAGGTCTGCGTGCCCAGCAACAGGTCGCTGCGCGCATGTGCTCTACGACTGCTGGGTTTGACAACGGCTGCTTCGTATAACGCAGCCATCTTGCGTTTTGCTCTTGTACAGCTTTCTTCGCCTCCGTGTTCGTGCGTGCTCATCAAAGTTCTGTGCTCTTAATAAGACTCAACGATCAACACGGCCGACCTATAGTCTCCACAACCCAGTCATCATATCTGCAGTGATATATCGACGTCGGCACACCTGTACATCATCATTTGGCTCATCTTGTCGTGCACCCAGCGTCAGCTTCACCGCGAGGCCTGTTCGTGACAGATCTTCTCATCGATTACACACGATTAATATAATCGTTATTTAAATATATTATTTGCTATATTTTACTTGTTTATTTGTATATTTGTGTCTGCTGCACTTGACAGGTGGAACAATAAATGCTATTGTAACAACATCTTGGTACAGATTATTAATTCACCTGCGAACATTTACAGTCCACTTCGTTCCAACAACTGAATTCTCGAACACTATTTAATCATCAACTAACGGTTCAGCATGAACATCACACAAATCTACGAGAGTTTGTAGTATCTACTGCTTTCCACCGTTGGGTGGTGCCTTGCTGACGAAATTCCTCGTACTTGATCGTTACCGGCCGGACTCGTTGTTATTACGGATAACCACGACAAACCTGGAGAACTCTCAATCGCCATTTACGTTGACCATCACGGAAAAGGAATATATTGTACTTTGATGGCTACAGGATACCGCTGGTTATATCGCCGCATCTCGTACGACAATGAAGAAACTGCAAGTTCGACCGGTAGGGGCTCAAGCAACTATAGAGTAATACGGCGGATGTGTGCGGACAATTTTGTATCCTATTCTTACATTTTATGTCGTGCGGAATCACCATGTCGCGATTTAATAATCTCTTTAGCGACAATGTGAAGAAAAACGATAGAATAGTCCGTGAATATTACAATACTTTTACCTTTCGAATATCAGACTGTGATAAAAATGAATTTAATAATGGAGAGATCTCCGAGCACAGAGTACCGTGTTGCAGGGATGCTGCATGTGACGGTAAATGTGTAAAACTGATTTCAATAAAATATTAATTAATTAAATACCTGATCTTGCTGTCTCTTATTTTTACAGTGTAATTATTAGAGAATTATACTTGAATTATATTTATAAGCTTTGAAACGTTATTTACACTCTATGCAGTTTTATTCACTATTGCTTATTCTACTTCTATTAGGTTTTGAAAGGCGACAGACATCCGTCTCGGTAGGCTCTTTCTATCTTACTATCTATCTCACTGTCTACCCCCCCCCCCTCTCTCTGAGCCTAATCTTATACCACTATGTACTCAAGCTTACATCTACCCTCCGCAGGATGCTTAATTTTCATGTGAAGTTGCAAATTAAGCGTTTTATTTTTTTTTCAAAGTTTACCACATATCGGTGGACATAGGGGAGAGCTTTGTGATATGATACAAGCCAATCGATCTTTTCCCATGTCCGGTGTTTATTTTATAAACTGAATCTGATATTTTTAAAATTATTTTAAATGGGCCGATTCTGATTTCATCCATTTTCCCTCTGTTTAGTTTATTTGCATTCACCACATAAACTAGATCTCCTTCTTTAAATTTAAATTGTGTTCGGTTTTTATCGAATATCGATTTATTGTATTCATGAGATTTTTTTGTTCTGAGCAGTGCTAGTCTTCTATCCTGTTCCAAATTCTTGGTGTCTTCGTTTTTTATTTTTTTTTAATTCAGGTGGTAACAAGTCCGTGGATTCTCCACTCAGTAGATATTTTGGTGAAAATCCTGTAATTGTGTGATTTGTTTCGTTGTATTTATCTGTACATTCCTGTGCTATTTTGGACCATGCTATTTTTTTCTCCCTTTCATTTAGCTTACAGCGTAATCTATTTACCAGTGTCTGATTTAATCTCTCGTTTAAGCCGCTTGAGAAAGGTGTATCAACTGCTGTAAAAATTAGTTGCGTGTGTTGATTTTCAAGATAGTTTTTAAATTCGTTTGAATTTCGCGCTGAGTATTGATCTGTTAGTAGTGTCTCAATTGTGTTATCTTTTGCAACCTTCTCGATCAGTTTTATGAGATCTTGAGCGCTTTGCCCTTTTGAGCATAAGATGTATGCAAATCTTGTAAGATGGTCTACTAATAAGTGTAAATATTTCTTAGTTGATCTTCGGGCACCGAAACCACTAATCGTATCCAAGGACATTATTTGAAAGGGTTTTTCAGCTGGACCTAATTGTGACATTAGGCCGTATTTTTTGTTTAATCTTGATTTATTTTTTTTGCAAACTTCACAGTTTTTGCATGTTGTTTTAATGGTTTTTGATTGAAGTGGTTTATGATCTGTGTATACAGTAAAGGAGTTTCCGAGTAACCAGTGTTGCCAAAATTTTAGGCTTTCTTTTATGGCCAAAGTTTCTAAGAAGATAGCTTTTCTTTTCTTTTGAGATTCATTTATCTTTTTTGAAAAGTAGGCTACAGGTTTTTCATCTCCATTTAACTGAGTTTGTTTTAGAATGGCTTCTAAACCATTTATACTTGCGTCTGTGTAAATATGTATTGGTAATTTCGGATTAAAAATTGCGAGGATTGGTTTAGAGCATAGATGGTTTTTAATTATTTCAAATGCTTCTTGACACTCGTTCGACCAGTGAAATTTTGTATCTTTACGAAGTAAATTGTGTAGAGGTTCCAGTATTATTGACGCCCTTGGAATATATTTTCCGTGAAAGTTAATCTTCCCTAAAAACTGTCTTATCTGTTTTCTGTTTTGTGGAATTGGAAATTTTCTTATCGATTTTAACACGTTCACGCCGGGGTGACCCACCGGTGGGTCACACTTGACTGTTCCGTGGCGCGGCGTGACCCACTTGTGGGTCACGCGTTTTCAGAAAATTAGTCGTTAAAAAAAATAAGTTGATTTTATTTTTTCTCAACATTACATATAAAAATTGAGTATTATAAACATTAACATTCAATATTTTAAATTAATAACAATTATTTATTTATATCTATGCAACTTTTCAAAACATTCTAAGCATAATGTGGGCTGGCCCTTACAACGCGTACAATATGTCGTTACTTTTTTACTTTTTTTCGCGGCATATAATCTATTTTGTATTTTTGATAATTGTTTGTAACATTCTTTACATCGTTTTCTTGTGTTCCTGGCAGCCCCTTTGTATGATTGTAGAAAATGTGTACGTTTTCTTGACGGATTTCTCTTTTCTATTTCAGCTTCTTCGATTTCTCTGTGATGATCTTTGTTCAAAAGATGATCGATAATTTATTCTCGAAATTTTAAAATTGGAATTTTTTTAGTTCCCCATTTTTTGTGGATATACCATGCATTTACCAGGCATGTTCCGCATATTATTTCTATCATAACTTTTCTGTACCATTTTAGTGTTCTTCGAAGACAACTGTAGTAAGATGACATTTGATCAGATAAATCGACACCCTTTTTCGCATTATTATAAAAAAAAACAGTATCTGGTTTGAATTTATTATTTGGCCCCTGAATAATTGCACATTTATGGTTCTGAGAAGTTGTTATCATACATACGGGCCTTTTGTCGGTCCATTTCATAAATTTTACTCCTTTGCGATTTTCAAAATTTATAATGCTGCCCCGAACTTGCTTTTGCTTTGATTGTGGTGGTAGATGTTTTTTGTTTTTTTTTATTGTTCCACAAATAAATGTTTTTTTTTGCAATAATTCCTCGGCCAAAGGGATACTAGTATAAAAACGCGATAAGAAAGTCTCGCCTCACGCGGAGAAACGTAGATTTTCGCCCCGGCGTGAACGTGTTAAGTTATCCTTTAGAGGTGTAATAGTATTATCTTTTATTAAGTGTCCTAAGTATTTGACTGAATTAGATGCAAATTTACACTTTGTGAGTTTTAACCTAAGTCCATCTTCTTGAATGGCGTCCAGTAACTTTCTAATGTGTGTTATATGCTCCGTAAATGTTTTTGAGAAGATTAGTATATCGTCAATATAGTTCATTGCCTTACCGGATAGACCATATTTTTTTATGATGCTGCTTAGAACTCGTTGGAAAATTGCTGGGGATGTTTTTAGACCAAACGGAAGGCATGTCCATTGGTAGTGACCTTCTTGAGTTACGAATCCCGTTTTTGGTCTATCTCGAATTCTTAGCGGTATGGACTAAAAGGCTGAGTTTACATCCAAGGTTGTAAAAAATTTGCAGGCTACGGTCTCGATCATTAAGTCTTCTATCAGAGGAAAAGGTTGAGACTGAGGAACTATTATCTTATTTAGTTCTCTGAAGTCTATACATAGTCGACTTCTTTTTCCTTCATCTCTTTTGAATGCCAGTGTTATTGGTGCTGCGAAAGGACTGTATGATTCTTCAATTAGGTTGTGTTTTAATAGTTCTGTAATCTGTTTCTCTATTTCCTTTTTATCTTGTATTGAACATCTGTATGGTCTTTTATAGCAATATTTTTCTATCTGTAAGTCAATAAATGCCTCATAATTTTTTACTTTGCCTACATCGAATTTATCTTTAGCAAAAATATGTTTATATTCATTCACTAGGGCATTTATTGTTTCTTTTTTTCTGGATCTAAGTGTTCAATATCAGTAGCAAATTTATTGGTGTCGATTCCTTCATTGAAATTTACCTCATATTCTCTGGCCAATTTTCTTGGCTCTTCTTTTTCCATGTTTTCTTCTATCTTCTTCTTACTTATATTATCTTTTAATTGTTTTATATTTAAATTCCCATCATGGGTCAATCTAAAGCTTTTTATTGTATCTAGTCCCAATATGAGATCATTTTCAAACTCTTTACTGTCTAATATAAATGCATTTATATTTTTTTCTTCATCGAGTATTTTTGCTTTTAATGTTACTAATCCATCTGTTTTTCCCCTACCATTAATCGATTTTAACGTACTACTCCATTTATCTTTTCCTCCATTTTTTAACTTTATTAATTTGGAGTTTATTACTGTAACATTTGAGCCAGGGTCATAAATTCCTGTAACTTCCAATGCGTTGTTTAGTAATACGTTAATTTTGATTAATGGAGGGAAATTTAGTTTTTTTGATCTGCTGTGTTAAGTTCGACTTCTAATATTGAGTTAGTAGATAGTAGTATGTGTACACCTTTGCTCCATCCCACTCCTATCCCCACTCCTTCCCCCACCACGCGGCTACCCCCACCACCTCACTTTTCCACCGCCGCGCTACCCGCTCTGCTTGACCAGTGCCGGTAACATGGAGATGGTAAAGTGAGGTGGTGTGGGTACCTTGGTGAACAAGGAAGAGTAGAGATAAGAGTAGGATGGAGCAAAGGTGTACACATACTTGGAAAAATGAATAAAATTATGTACTCACCACCACCGCAGCTGTTGTAGGCATCTACCCTCCTGCCAAAGCGATTTTAAACTCCTGTCTCTCGAATGTACTCTCTCACACACGCACACACACACACATACACATGCACAGCGTCTTTAATTCATTACTACGTCCTCGTCAAAGCCCTCGTCCACGGCGTCGATATCGTAGCCGATATCTATCTCATCACCGAGGGCTTCTATAATAAACGCAGCCACATCCACGCGTTCACCGTTCGATAAGCGAACCCGCGGAACGTTATCGCCGGCAAGAGGTCGCATCATGACAGCGATCAAGTCATCTCCGCCGCACGCTTCTTCGACGAGCTGCTCGATACCTGCAACATCCACGCGTTCGAGTCCGTATATGGAAAACTCCATGACAAGAACCGGCAGCATACTTGCTAGAGGATCCGGATGAAATAGGTGAGACCAGTCGATGTAAATAGTTTCGCCGAAATCGACTAGCAACACCTCGCAGTACCCATCAAAGTCCGGGTAAACCACTTCCCCGCGGACAACGTTATTGAAACGAGGCACAATACAGGACATGCCGATATGCAACTCCCCAAGTTCAATGGGTCTTCCACGACGTTCCACTAAATACACACTACGCAGGAGTTCTTCCAGCTCGTCGTATGCATCGCACATTTCCTGCGTACGCAGAAACACACTCATTACACTCTCGACAAACATTAATCGGCACCAAAACGCGTCGCTTAAAATCTCCTTGCCGTATCGTGGATACATATTGCTTTTTATTGTTTCCAAGTAGGATGCCAAAGACAGACTAAATGCTCGAGATGCTACTAGAGAGTATCACGGGCATAAAGATAACAACCTCCTATGAATCATAACTAGGTATCCATCACTTTGAATGCAACGAAAGAGGTATTCGAGCATGCATACCCCGGCGCTATGCTCCTCGCAAAGTGCTTGCTCTGCAGTAAAAGATATAGAATATGATCCCTCACAGAGAGAGAGAGAGAAAGACTTCAATTATTATGCTATAAAAATAAGAGACGCAGTAAGATCAGATATTTTTAAACTAACCAATATTTTATGGAAAGCACTTTATACATTTACCGTCGTATGCAACAGCCCTGCGAACACGGTCATCCACGCTCGGAGATTCCTTCACCGTTAATTTTATTTCTATCGCTATATGGAATTAATTTGTATTATCACTCGTAATATTGGTTTTAAATTATTTTACGCTGTGGACGTTGTCATCATAGTGTACTTCTGGAAAAAGAACGAAACAACTATTTAATTGAGCGCACTGATCAATAAAAAACATCGTGTACAGAATAATCGATATTGTCTTACCTGATATGCCACGCCTCATTATACAAAGTTGGCAGCGTTGATGATCTTCTGCTACCGACGACAACTGCGGATGAGGATGTCGGGTGGCCCTTTTCTTTCCCGAAGTTAGCTCTATCTGTACAGTATATGTATCTTCCTCTCGCTCTCCATGACACGAATAACGAACCCTCGGTGTCGGCTCATATGCAGGGGTTGCTCGCTCTGCAAAGCATTTTTTAATTAAAAATAAATATCACATGATTTTAAATTATTTTATATTTTTTACTTACCAAGTTCTGCTGCTTTGCTGCTAATCGACATTGGCACGTATTCCATGATCTGCTGTGTTAATGAAGCAGAGACGAGCGATCCCTCTTCTTTCTAGCGCAGACCTTTGCTGATGCTTCGGTTTTACGACTGTCTCTCTCTCTCTCACTGTGACTGACATCGGCGTATACTTTATAATATTTCGAGCGAAATGTACACTATATACAATTATTTACAACAGTTTCTTTATCACAAATAGCTGCACATACGTAGAATTATTGCGTTCGCGACGCAACACCCGATGCATGATCAGCGATATGACCACGAAACAGCACAATTATTTCGGACAAAATAATTTTTATAAACTCCGTATCCTCTGGCGTTAGCAAGATCGCGATGTGTTCGAGCGCTTCTTCAAAGAAGTCCTTGGAACCGATGATCTCATACGCTACTGCACGAGGCATTTCACTGACAACTATTTTTTCACGGACATATGATACCACCTCGTGCATACACCTCTGAATCGTTTCACTTTTGCTCTCTAGAGCCTGCATATGAATATCAATTCTTCTACTTATTTCGACGAGCATATCAAATGTAGACCGCTGAAGAACAATGTTTGGAGAGTATTTTCGGAAGCGTTTCCGTTTCGATTCTCCAGATTCCTCTTGATTCTCGTATTCCTCATCAACGCTACCGCTTATTTTACCAAATGACACAGCTCTGTGCTGGTAACACGAGGTTAAAAGTGTGTAATGCGTTGTGTGCTCTATGCGGGTATTACACATTTTCTCGGCATCAGTCCCATGAGCTTCAAAATATTGTTGAACGCGAGAAAAATCACTTTTAAACACTCGCCACTCGTCCGCACCGAGTGTAATTCCGGTAAAAGTATTCGACAATATTTTCACCACCGGTGTAAGCGTACACGTAGAGTTCAACTCGAACCCGGCTACGATTATTTTACCAAATGATTTATTTAAACCGTACATAACGGGGTTCACTATATACTGCGATATCGCATGAGACTTAGCACCGTTATTTGCCATTTTTATTGCTTTCCTGTAGACTGTAACTTTTCGAATGAATCGTCGGTCGTGTTCATACTCCGTTTTATACAGATTTCCCCCACCACCTAATTGCATTGCCTCTTCTTTTGATACTGCAAATCATACGCCTGAAAATTGCTAGCCAATATCCTTTGATATTTGTCGCATTCTCCTCAACAGCCTAGTAACAGCAGCAGATATATCCCAAAACTCTTGCATACTCGCGCACACTTATGCGCACACGCACACATTGACATACAGATAATATGTACCATGAAAACTAAATAATATTCGTCGGTGAAATTTGATGATTTTCCTCATGGGCGAGTGCCTTGAAATTAGATGAAAACAATATGACTTTCAGCAGCGAAACTCGATAACTAAGTACATCATCATCGCTAAATATTTCCCTAGGTCTTGCTTTTGTAAAGCGATCGCGTGCGGCCATCTTCTTGGTTAGTCGTATTCATTACATCGTTGCAGTATATGCAGAGAGAGAGAGAGAGAGAGAGAGAGAGAGAGAAAGAGAGAGAGCTTGTTAAAGGAATATATATAAAAGTGAGCCGCTTTGAAAATTCTCTAGTTAATTGTCTGATTTACTGTGGTTACTACTACTACTACTACTACTGTGACAGCATAATCATGGTCAGAGTGGTAAAGCGCTCATTGATAAGAAAATTGATAGAGTTTATATTGAAGCGTAGACCGTCGTTGCGTTCGCGCTGGGGTAGAAGAAATTTACAGATCACCCTATGGGAACTTCTGACACAGGCGGTTGTTCGTAAAATTCGCGGTATGCTGTGCGAGTGTCATCAGCGCGATTTAGTTGACGCGTATAATATTGGATTGTTTGATAATCAAATAATTATTGATTCGGTGGTGCGTGTTATTCGTCGACGAGGTTGGCTGAATGAGACTGCACTGCAACCCATACTCAATGAAAGACGTAAGTAATATACAGCGCTAATTACTTTTATTTTATTTCCTTTATTTCATAAGATTTTTATATAGTTCGACGGTATGAGGACGCAGAAATGGGATCCGACACCTATGATTTCGATGAGGAGGGTAGAACCGATTCAGATGATCATAGCAGGGACAACGATGGCGACAGCACCGTAGGGAATCGCTGGATAAATTTTACCCAGCCATTCTGCGGTTATAAACCTACAAACGGTCTTTTCATGGCAGGCCCCTCGAGAGAACCAGATGAATCCGTCGCAGGCCCATCGCGACAATACAGTTCAAACGATGATGCCAGCAGCAATACAGACAGCGAGGAAGAAGAAGAAGAAGAAGAAGAAGAAGAAGAAGAAGAAGAAGAAGAAGAAGAAGAAGAAGAAGAAGAAGAGGAGGAGGAGCAAGAAGAAGAAGAAGAAGAAGAGGAGGAGGAGGAGGAGGAGGAGCAAGACGTGTACGATGACGACGAGGAGGAGGAGGAAGAGGAGGAGGAGGACCCTGTAGATTCAGGTAAGCTTTTAATAATACAACTACGCTGACAAAAATAAAAAAATTACGCGGATAATAATAGTAAAATGAAAAAGCAGGGTACGAGACGGACCCAAACGTTTTTCGCTTTGCACGATTCACTGTGCCGAGACCGCCGACAATCGAGTTGGTTTACGAAATGCGTCGGCGGTTCCCGGGTGCAGTCGACGGATTCGAGGACTAGAAGCAAATATAAGTTTGTAATTCTTACGTTACACGAATTATATGCATAGTATATAGCCAGCGACAAACAAAAATTTAAAGTAAATTAAATAAAAATTCTAATAAATGGTTTAATTATGCCTGCAGGTGGACAGACCGGCGATGGAAGGACTGTTGCACGGGGTGGTGATATTTTGCCTCCTGGTGAACGTTTCGGTATCGACAACGAGCAGAGACGTTATTTTTCACGCTTTAGGATGCAGGGTCGAGAGACAGATTTTTATTTTCGTCAGCCACCGGTCGGTATCGATCATCTGACATGGTTCGAGGGAGGTGTACGAGATGTTCTCACACGTCTTACAGAATCGTGCGAAGGACATGATTATGTGGGTATGACTCTGAGCGTACCGTCTTTTGCGCAAGGACCTGTATGGTTATCATTTCGACCAGCTCGTGACATCGTTCCCGACGATATATGGCGACTAATTAATAGTGTAGCTCAGAGCGCGCGCGAATTTCGAATAGACGCTGGTACATGTAGAATGACGACGTGTATAGTACGAGGCGTCGAAGGAGCCGGTGTGGGCACTAGGCTTACACACGAGTCTATAGCAAAAAAGTCAATTTTACGCATAAGTAATCGCGATAATTTGTGTCTACAACGATCCCTTGTCACTGCCCGAGCGCATGCCGAACGCGGTCAAATACGTACGGGTGTGCTACACAGACGATGGTGTCAAATTCGGAACGGGCTTCGAGGTGCGCAATATACAGCGGCGATAGAGCTCACACGTAATGCAGGGGTAACGACACCGTCTAGGGGGTGTGGTGCGCGCGAAATTCAGCTCTTTCAGGAGTACTTGGTTCACGAGGGTATAGCGATTGTTGTTTATGAATTTCTCACCTTCGGAAAACGCGTTCCGGCTCTGTACGATGGGCGAAAATACGTACTCACTGCAACAGGTAAAATTAATCATACACTCTTTATTCTCTATTACGAGCGTTCTCATCACTATCAACCGATATTAAATCTCGCCGGTGCGCTAGGTAGTCGGGGGTTCTGCACGCAATGTAATTCCAAGTATATTCGAGTACTCGAGCATCGATGTAGCTATCAATGTGCTCGCTGTAAATCCACTTATTGCAACGGTAATAGAGACTCTCAGCCTGAGTATTGCGCAGACTGTAATCGTTCGTTCTTTGGTGCTTTTTGCCTCGCTCATCACAAGAGTGAGGGCTCCGCGGGTATCACGTCTCGTAAATATAGACGGTACAGCGTCTGTAACGCATTGAAAATCTGTAGAGGCTGCTCGCGTATGATTAAAACCACAGATAAAAAGATGCATGTATGTGGTATATCGTTTTGTACTACATGCAAACAAACGCGGCCGACTACGCATGCATGTTTTATAGCACCTCTTAAGAAATCAGATGCGCAAAAGGAGAAGAAAAAAGACAAGTCTTGCACGAGATTTTTATTTTATGATTTTGAGACGCAGCAACACGCGCAATGGCATGATGATAAATCGACACGAATTCACGAACCGAATTTATGTGTCGCACAATGCGTATGTATGGCATGTCTGGATATCACAGATATAGAGACAGATTGTGCTAACTGTGGTAAACGTGAATTCGTGTTTATCGATGATCCTGTTGGGGATCTCGTAAAATTGGCATTATCGCAAAAATTTAAAAAGACCATCTGCATCGCCCATAATGCTAGAGGTTTCGACGCACAATTTATTCTACGGTATTTAATCGAGGTGCAAAAAACACAGCTGCCCTCTCTGATTATGAACGGTACGAAGATTGTCTCGATGAAAATTGGCGATGTCGTTTTTCTCGATAGTCTAAACTATTTACCCATGGCTCTTAGTGCTTTACCTAAGGCCTTTGGTTTCGCTGATGAGATGGCAAAAGGTACATTTCTCCATTTATTCAACACACCGGAATATCAGAATTACTCAGGTCCTCTGCCGGCTTTGCATTTTTACTCACCCGATACCATGTTCTCAGCGTATCGCGAGCGCTTTTTAAAATGGTATGAGGAAGAATCGAGTCGCGTAGATTATAAATTTGATTTTGCGACGCAATTTGTGCAATATTGTCGTACAGATGTTACGGTTTTGAGACGAGCGTGTTTAGCTTTTTCAGAGTTACTTATACGTTGTGGGAGCGTGTGCCCCTTTACAGAAGCATGCACGATAGCATCAGCATGTATGAGAGTATTTCGAAAGAATTTTCTACAGAAAGATCGCATTGCGGTGTTACCACCAGGAGGATATCGCTGGGGCGATAAGCAATCGCGCAAGGCCGTCGTATGGCTCGTATGGCTCGAGCGTGAGCTCAACTGCGTTATCGCTCATGCTGGATGCACGAGAGAGTATCGCCCTCCGGCCGGCCTACCGGCCGTGGACGGTTACTACGTGGATGCGGGGGTCCATCACGTTCTTCAATTTCATGGCTGCTTTTGGCATGGTTGTCCACGATGTTATCGCGTGAATAGAGATGCTCGAACTAAATTCGGTGATACAATGGATGAGCGATACGAGCGTACCATTCTTATTTCCGGGCGAATCAGATCGAAAGGGTACACTCTAACCGAAATATGGGAATGCGATTTTGACAGATTACTCGAGAATAACGAGGAAATGTCGATATACGTGAAAAATCACGCCATGGTCAAGCAGGCGCCTCTCGAACCACGCGATGCATTCTTTGGCGGTCGAACGGAAAATTTTGTAAGCTTGTACGACGTCGCGAACGGGGAGCAGATACGCTATGTGGATGTTTGCTCGCTGTATCCGTGGGTATGTAAGAATGGAAAATATCCCGTTGGACACCCGAAATTGTACGTAGGTGACGAGTGTCGAGAACTCGTAGGACTTGAAAACGATCTAAGTGTCGTCGAGGGTCTCGTGAAGTGTACCGTGCTGGCACCGCGCGATTTGTATATACCCGTACTGCCTGTTCGCATGCATGGGAAACTACTGTTCCCCCTGTGTAGAACGTGCTGTACAGATATGGACACATCCGAGGTTTGTACACACGATGACACGACTGAGCGAGCGTTTGACGGCACATGGGTCGTGGACGAACTGAGAAAAGCTGTGTCGCTCGCATATAAAGTGACGCGTATCTATGAAATTTGGCAATACGTTGTTACGCAGTATGACTCGACAACGCGACGAGGCGGTCATTTTGCCGAGTACATCGATACATTCCTAAAAATAAAACAGGAGGCGAGTGGTCCGCCAACAGAGTGTAACGATGACGAGGAAGCAATAGAGCGTTTTATAGCATTGTACAAGGAGTCTGAGGGTGTATATCTCGAGCGAAGTGCTTTGCAGCCAAATCCGGGTTTACGTTCACTAGCGAAATTGGCTCTTAATTCATTCTGGGGAAAGTTTGGTCAACGAGAGAATCTCACGAAAACCGTTATCGTCTTCACGCGCGCGGAGTTAATGAATTTACTAACGAGTCCGGAGATTGAGGTGACGGGGATGCTACCGGTTAATCACAAGATTATGTATGTAAACTATGTTAGCAACCGCGATGCTATCCAACCATCACCGACATCAAACGCCGTGATTGCAGCATACACGACGGCACAGGCACGCCTAAAATTATACAGTTATCTTGAGGGGCTCGGGCGGCGAATATTGTACTGCGATACGGACTCCTGTATTTACGTGAGCCATCCCGGTGGTAACGAGTATGAGCCACCAATCGGTCAATTTCTAGGAGATCTTACGGATGAATTAAGTGAATACGGGCCTGGTAGTTATATAACTTCGTTCGTTTCGGGTGGACCAAAATTTTACGCATACCTTGTCCGTGAACCCGACGGTACGATTATTGAAAAATGTAAAGTGAAGGGTATCACGCTAAACTTTGCGAATAGCCGTCACGTAAATTATAACGCATTACGATCTTTCATGACAGGAGCAAGGAGCGTACCTATTATTTTAAAATTCGACGCTATTCGACGTACGGAATTTCATCATGTAGTAACGCGTAAAGAAACGAAATCATGCGAGCCTGTTAACACGAAGCGAAAACGGCACGGGCTGTACTCTACTGTACCGTATGGCTATTGTGAAACACGCTAATTAGTATAACGCAAAAAGTATATAGTTTTACGGGTGAATTCGCGATATTTAAAAATAATCTTTTTGTCTAATTTCATGTAACATATTTACTGTGTACAATACATTAAAAAATTGATTTATCATGTATAAAATCGTTATCGGATCGTTCTTTTTGTGCTGCTATTCGTAACAGTAGCTGCTATCTCTCTACCGTTCCCTTTTGTGCTGACTTTCTCATCGTTGATTCCTTTTGTCCCGTCTTTCTTATCGAGTGTTTCCTTTTGTTCTGGCTTTCTAGTGCCACATCCGTGGATATAATATCGTTGTTTAGAATTTGATGATTCGTAAAATTTGTATATAGAGATGTATGCATAGTGAAATAAAAATATTGCTTTATTTGTGAGAAATATAAAAATTATCGTTATTTAATATACATACAGCGTAAACGCCAGCTTATACCGCGGGCCCGCGCCTCATCAGCTAGTGCAGGCGCGCCGCGTCTTATCAGCTCTTTAAGGCCGCGAAAATAGCTGATGCCGCGGGGTCGCCGCCGCCGCCGCCGCCGCCGCAGCCGCAGCCGCGGTATAAGCTTATTTAAGAGTATGCTGATTGATTTTGATAGACACTCATCGATATGGATACACGTTGGAAACATCCGTGGACAGCTGTGATAAGCGGTCCTACGGGATGTGGTAAAACATATTTTGTAAAAAAATTCTTTAAATACATGCGCGAAATGACGGATGTCCCGTTCGAGCGTATACTTTTTTATTACTTAGAGTGGCAGTCCGGGTATTCAGAGTACGGTGATAAAATCGAATTTCGCGAGGGTTTACCGCAAGCAGTAGACTACTCGAATGACGCAAGACCTAAACTTGTGGTCATTGACGATCTAATGCGCGAGGCATCCAACAATACTGTGGTCGATCTTTTCACCAAGGGTAGCCATCATAAAAATCTTAGTGACATTTTCATCACGCAAAATCTCTTCCATCAGGGTCACGGGCAGCGCGATATCTCCTTAAACGCTAATTATATCATTGTCTTCAAAAATCCGCGAGATCGCGCGCAAATTCAGCACCTAGCCCGCCAGGTATGTCCCGAGAATCCGCGATTTTTGCAGGAAGTATATTTCGATGCAACAGCCGCACCGCACGGCTATCTATTATTCGACTTGAAACAATCGACGCCTGATAATTGTCGATTTCGCGCCTGTATATTTCCCGATGACCAATACCATTACGTTTACGTGCCTCAAAAAGCAATAAAAGTTCGCGATGCATCGCGCGATGTACCAGTAATGCCCTTGTAATGGCGTTGCGCGGACCTCTCGATAAAAAGCAGATAATTATATTGCAAGCGTTGTGTTATCTGAAGCAAGAGCAACGACGTGCAATTTTGCGCAAAGCAGATGTAGCGCTTGTACGCTGTATATGCGAGTGTGCTCTAAACGTTTTACAGGGAAACGTGAGTCTGAACAACGTGCAAAAGAATCATCTTCGGAGGCACGCGACAATTCTTCGACGACTAGCCGCCAAAAGGGGAAATTGGAGCGGTAAGAGGAAGATCATCGTCGAGCACTGTGTCGGATTTCTCAAGTTGCTTCTTGCGCCTGTCTTGGCCTACGCGAGACATGGAGTATGCCAGAAAGATGGTACTTATTCCTCATGATAACATACAACGTCTCGCTGGACTCGCCACTACTGCCGCTGCTGCTACTACTACTACTACTACTAGTGTAGACCCGCTGCCTTCCGTACAGACTACCGGTACGCCATTATCGCGCCTCGACTCTGAGCTGAGTGAAATTCTAAACTCTCACTCGTACAAGAGCGAGAGAGAGAAGTGGATAGCGTACCAACAGGTTTTACAGCGTTATCTTCACATGGTCGAATACGATAATGCCGTACCGAATATTTCATCAAAACGAAAAGTAGCAACACTCGATAGCCACGAGAATAAATCCGACGACGATTTAATGAACAAAGTTAAATCGCGGCTCAATGACACACTTATTATCGATAGCGTACCAAAAAAATTTAAATCTAAAGCAATATCGTTGCTTCGCAATTTGCATCGCAGCGCCGTTGGTAAAAAAATGACATGGGATCGTAACGGCGTTGTTTCCATAGACGGCAGAAGAATTTCAAATTCCAATATCGTTGATCTTGTTAACGATGCTATGCGAGCTAGAAAACGCGAGAAACCCATCGGACGATCTCACTTTGCCAAACTCCTGCGAGCGATACAGATGCCGCGTGAATTTATCGGTAACCCCGCGTTACTACACGAGCCTACACCTACATCATCGTCGACACCACAGCGGCGTCTTATTTTACCGCGCGAAAACGATAGTAGCAGCAGCAGCAACGGTAGCAACAACAACAACAACGACGACGACGAGGCCGAGACCGCACACTCAAACAGAGATTTAATGCTCACGGCTGAAAACGACATCATCGAGGGGGAGGAGGGGAATGAAGAAGAGGACGAACAATTGCAAAACTTTGCACAAGTAGAATATCGACCACCCACACAGTTAGAAAAGAAAAAGAAAAAGCATCCATTTAACTGGTCATCGCTAAAATTATGAAAATTCTTCAAAAAATCTATTATGACACCGCTCATCCTGCTTCCTATTCTCGAGCAAAAAATTTGGCCCAGGTGGATCGTAGAGTAGCGCGAAAAAATGTTTTACCATGGCTCGAGACACAGGATTCATATAACATGCATCGCCTCGTACGACGACGATTTCCCCGTCGTACGTACAGTGTGAGTAATATAGACGATGTATGGGAGGCTGATTTAGCTGATCTTCGCTCGATAGCCACGTACAACGATGGGTACGCGTATCTGCTTGTTGTTATTGATGTGTTGAGCAAATACGCGTGGGTCGAGGCTTTGCGTGACAAAACGAGCGCAAACGTGGCCCGCGGTCTCACACGCATACTCGCGCGCAGTAACAATCGTCGCCCTCAACAATTGCAAACTGATCGAGGCAAAGAATTTATCGGCGCACCGTTTCAGCAAATTCTCAAGAAAAAGAATATCGATTTTCGCGCTGCTCGTAACCCTGATATAAAAGCCTCGATTGCCGAACGCTTTAATCGAACAATAAAAGAGCGAATGTGGCGCTACTTTACATACACGCGAAATAAGCGTTACATCGATGTTTTACAAAATTTTTTATATGCTTATAATCACACTAGACACAGCGGAACGCGTATTCCTCCGAGCGAGGTAACCCTCGAAAATGCCTCTATAGCCCGAGACAATTTAGCACGGCGTTACGAGCGTAACGCGAAAAAAATTAAAAAGCCTAAATACAGCGTCGGTGACTTGGTACGTATCAGTACAGCTAAAGCAGCTTTCGTGAAAGGATACGAGCGTGGTTGGAGTAACGAATTATTCAAGATTCAACGAATATCGGTGAATCGAGAGCCATTCGTGTATATTTTACACGATCTGAATAACGAGACTATCGACGGTATTTTCTACGAGGCAGAATTATCACGAGTACGAGCGCCTCCGTCATCCGAGAAGACGGAAGAGAAGAAGAGGACAAAGAAGAAGAAGAAGAACGCTCGGGATCATCGTCCGTGATAAATATGAGCTCCAAGGATAGCTCTTTCTTTGTCGTACTACCGAGCAACAGTAGTATGCAGTATTTTCCGGATAATACGACGACGAAATTTATTACAAAACTACCACGTCAGATACGCCTGCACGGAGAATGGGCTGTTTCTCTTGTGGAAATTGCTTATCCGATGACTCTTTTACATGTTCCTACTGTAGAAAATCTCGTAACTTTTGAGGATGGTGATTATGATTTATCGGGTTTAAATCTTTTAACACGGAGGAGCACTGATAGAGACCAAGTAGCACCTGGTGTATATCGCTCTATAGACGCTCTTTTGGAGAGTATAAATCAGTTACCTCACGTGGCCGATCATTTGCGCTTTAAATCGCTTCCGAGCGGGCAGGTCGAAGTGGCACGCGTATGCGACGATCTACGCTACCACGACTTTCGCGTATCGCCCGCTATCGCAAGGCTACTAGGATTCTCAGAAGAGGCTTGTAGCCCCGTAATGATAGAACCGCATTGCGAATACACAGGGTCGAGGCCTGCATCTCTCACCGGTGCTATACCGGGCAGCATGTTTTTATACACAGATATCTGCGAGAGCTATATTACAGGCGATGTACAAACACCCCTCTTACGAGTTGTTCCCATTGATACTGATGACTGTCCGTATGGTTCGATAAAAATTAAATTTTTTTCAACGCCACGATATATACCTCTCTTGCGCAATAATTTACACACTATCGAGATCGATATAAGAGACGAATTTGGGGATCCTATACCATTCGAGCAGGGAACGTTGACTGTGACACTACATTTCAAAAGGTCCCGCGATTGATTACACCACTATGGATGATATTGACAGTGTGCAGCACGGATGGGGTCGTCGTGGGTACGGTGGTATTAGCCATGTTTATATCGGAACACCTAATCAGCGAGGACACGGTATCGGTAGCTTTCTCGGGGGCCTGTTTCGTCGAGTGTTACCGCTTTTAAAGAAGGGCGCTAAAGCAGTTGGAAAAGAGGCGTTGCGTGCTGGTGTAAACGTGGCCGGTGATATCCTCGATAGAAATATAGCTGTGAAAGATGCTATTCGCGAGAGAGCGCGAGAATCAGGCAGTAATCTCAAACGCAAAGCCTCTGAAAAAATTGACACTCTCATGCGGGGGTCTGGTTATAAAAAGCGCAAAATTTCACGTACTCCTCATTCATCGAACGAACGTAAACCACGACGTATCTCTCGTAAAAATAAAAGTGTAATAAAGAGAAAAACAATAAAGAAGAAGAAGAATAATAAGAACAATAAGAAGAAGAAGACGCGTCAACGAACAGTTGCAGATATTTTTGGATAGCTGAAACAAGATGGCTTTTCTACATGCGCACTCGTGCGAGTGTCTTAAATCGGAACTTGAATTTTTTTCACTCCCACCGACGCAAACTACTATCGAAGGCTCCAATTGGGTGTATTACAAACCAATATCTTCGCTAACAGATGATTCACCGATTGAATTTGTTATCCCCGGACAGGGTGATGAGTATATCGATCTCGCGCATACTATGCTTAGTCTGAGAGTGAAAATAACATCTCCTACCGTTACGGAAATTGCCGCGGACACATCGTCGAAAGTAAGTGCGGGCCCTGTAAACAATCTCTTGCATTCTATGTTTAATCAGGTGGATGTATACCTGAATCAAAAATTAGTTTCACCTCCAAATAATGCCTACGCTTATCGAGCGTACATAGAAACACTTTTGAATTACGGTCCAGCAGCAAAAAATTCGCATCTCACGAGCGTTCTCTGGTACGACGATACGCCTGGGAAAATGGATGATATAACATCGGAAAATACGGGGCTTGCGAAGAGAAAACAATTTTTAAATGTCGAAAAAACTGTAGACTTGCTCGGGCATCTGCATTGCGATATATTCAATCAGGAGCGGTTCCTATTAAACGGTGTCGAGATGCGTCTACGGCTGGTTCGGTCTAGAGATTCATTTTGTCTTGTGGGGAATACAAAGAATGGTCAATGCGGCTTAAAGATTCTCGAGGCATCGCTTCTCGTTCGTAGAACAAAAATAGCTCCTGGTGTGCTGCTCTCACATGCTAGAACTCTGGCAAAATCTACGGCTAAATATCCTCTTACGAGAGTCGAGGTAAAAGCCGTTTCAATACACTCGGGTGTTCATGGAGAGACTATCGATAATATCGTGTTAGGTCAGTTGCCGAAGCGTATAATTATCGGTTTTGTCGATAACAAAGCGTTTAACGGTGACTTCAGTATGAATCCGTTCAATTTCCAAAATTACAAGATAAATTATCTCTCGTTGTATGTAGATGGTGCTCAAATACCTTCGAAACCGTTACAACCTGATTTCACGAAAAATCATCTATATGTGGATGCTTTTCAAACGTTGTTTTCGGGCACTGGAATACATTTCTTGAACGACGGTAATTCGATCGATCGCGATAATTATCGCGATGGATACTGTCTGTTTGCTTTTGATTTGACACCCGATCTTTCGGCGAACAGCAATACACATTGGAATTTAATAAAGCACGGTAGTGTGAGAATAGAGGTACGATTTGAGGATGCGCTTGCTTCAACGATAAATTGTGTAGTCTACGCGGAATATGATAATGTCCTTGAAATTGATGCCTCTCGGCAGGTAATGGTGGATTTTACCGGATAAGCGAAAATGTGCTGATGTCGGCATAAAATTATTTCGTGTTAAGACACGTAGAAGCGTGTCCGCGAGTAACTAATCAGTCGAACTCGGTCATCTGTACGGATTAGACGCGAAAATGGATATCGTCGTGGATATACAGGGAATGCGTGGTAAAGACTCGGAATTTATTCCGAAAGAAATTGCCGTGGTAGCAGTGGATAGACCGTACTCTGCTCATTGGATCGTTGCACCGCCGTGTCACTTTGCCGAATTACCACAGCAATCGAGAAGCCAGAATAATTTTCTCTCGAAATATTTTCACGGTATGGAGTGGTACGAGGGCGATGTGAGCTGTAAACAGGTATACGCTAACTTGCGTGAAATTTCGCGAAAATCAAGACGCATCTATACGCGCGGTCACGAGAAGGCTATACTTCTTTGCGATATCACGAGTCGTGAAATTTCCAACCTGGAGGATGAGGAGGGCGCCCCATCGTACACATTTATGCCGAAATCTTTGCGAAAATGCTTCAGACACGCTATGATAAACGATACAGCGTCTTCGCATTGTGCAATGCGCCAGGCTTTCCAAATAAAAAATTGGCTTCGCGAACATCCATTTAAAGGAGAATCATACATGGATGTTTGGTCAGCAGACGAAGAGGAAGAGAATAAAAAAGAGGAGAAATCTTCATCGTGTGGTCGTGACACGATCGACGATGCTGTGAAATAAATTTTGCATATATACGTCTTTCAAAGCGTATCGGTCATCATTTAATCATTGACTATGTGTTCAGCATGAACACTAGACAAATCTACGAGAGTCTGCAGTATCTACCACTTTCAACCGTTGGCGTATACCCGGCTGACAGAATTCCGCGTGTATGGTCGTTACCAGCCGGACTCGTAGTTAACACGGATAACCACGACGGACCTGGGGAGCATTGGATCGCCATGTACGTTAACCATCATGGAAAAGGAATGTACTTTGATAGCTACGGGCTACCACCGGTTATACCGCAACATCTCGCCCGACTACGAAGAAACTGCAAGTTCTATCGGTACGGCCTCAAGCAGCTACAGAGTAATACGTCGGATGTGTGTGGACAATTTTGCATCGTATTCCTACACCTTATGTCGTGCGGCTTTACCATGTCGCGATTTAATAATCTCTTTAGCGATAATGTAACGAAAAACGACAGATTAGTGCGTGAATATTACAATGCTTTTGCCTCTCGACGATCAGACAGTGATAAAAATAAATTTAACGGTAGAGGAGTCCCCGAACGAAGATTACCGTGTTTGCAGGGATGTTGCATACGACGGTAAATATCTGTAAAGTGATTTAAATAAAATATTGATTAATTAAAAACAAATACATCGGTTTACTGTGTCTCTTCTTTTATAATTATATATACATTATAATCGAGGTCTCTCGCGGCACGGTATCATATTCTGCGTCTTTTACTGCAGAGCATTCGCTTCACGAGAAGCACAGCGCAAAGCGGTACGCACGTGCAAAACCGCTGACATTGCATTCAAAGCGTTGCACACCTAGTTATGACTCAGAGGGGGGTTTGTTATCTTCAAACACTATGATCACCGCCAGACTCATCCGGAGCATTCAGTCTGTCTTTAGCAGTGCACGTCGCTAGTTTAAATATAAAAAATGTATCCGCGAAATGATAACTTCGCGCTAGCCGCGGCTTTTGTGTTTCGGGTGGTTTGCGGTGCGTGGGATAACGCGTTATTCCTGCGCACTGAGTTAATGTGTGCTGCGTGGCTGAGATTAGAGGACGATTTGGAGCGACTATATATTGACAGAATTGTGGACAGGAGTGTTTTTAAATTTGAGGAGTTGTGTGCGGGAGCCTCATGCGTCGTTGTGCGGCATCAAAGGGCTCTGCGCGGTGAGATCGTAAACATGGACGATGACGGGTGCTGCGAGGTGCTGCTTGTCGATATCGATGAATCGGTATACGTCGATTGGCAGCAACTATATCACCCCGAGCCACTGATTAGCGAGTTACCCGTGTTGCTCGTGGAGTGCACGATATTCGGCCTCGATCATTTAATTGACGAGGACGGAAATCTAGATCGAATCGATGTAACGCGCGGTAACGATACGTTGATCGGGATACGTATCCCCACCCCTGCCGATGCCCACGCTCCATGGGTGCGGGTAATTCGTATTACCAGGGCGCGTAGCTGCGGCTTTTGATGCGTGGGTGAGCGTGTGCGTGCGTGACTGAGTGAGTGAGTGAGTGAGAGAGAGAGAGAGAGAGAGAGAGAGAGAGAGAGAGAGAGAGAGAGAGTGCATATGTGTGTGTCCTGGACTAAATATTGTGCCCGTCACCCTGGAGAGTCGTCGCAGATGCCGCCAACACAAGGGTGAGTTGAAAATTTTATTCCAAGTATGTGTACACCTTTGCTCTATCCTACTTTTATCTCTACTCTTCCTTGTTCACCAAGGTACCCACACCACCTCACTTTACCATCTCCATGTTACCGGCACTGGTCAAGCAGAGCGGGTAGCGCGGCTGTGGAAAAGTGAGGTGGTGGGGGTAGCCGCGTGGTGGGGGAAGGAGTGGGGATAGGAGTGGGATGGAGCAAAGGTGTACACATACTACTGTAGATATATTTTTATTTTTTTCTGATTTGTACCAGCAGGCATTTTCTGGGTGGTATCGATTGTTTTTACCTTTTCCTTCGCAAATCTTGCATGGCTTTTTATCATTTTTCTTTATTTCTGGTCTGATGACCTTTTTTATGTCCCTGGTATCGTATATGCTCTTTGTAATAGTTATTTTTTCGTGTCCTCTTAATTTATTGAATAAATCCTGAGAACTCTCTAAGTCTTGTCTATCAATTTTGTCTCTTACAAATGCTGGTAATCCTGCCGCAATCAGATTTATTACGCTCTTGTTATCTATGTTCTTGTTTGTTTCTAGTAATAAACGCTTCTTTTTTAAAGCATAATCTAAGAGTGAACCATTAAAAAATTTATAATTTATTGCATGCACTATTGGAGACCATCCTTTATCTGCGAAAGTTTCTAAAAAATTTTCTCTCCAAATGTTCCAATCTGAATTTAGTGTGTTTTTTATCAACATTGAACTATGCCAGTCTTTGCAATTATCTTCTAGCATCAATCTTAAAATTTCAATTTTTTCAATATCTTTCGTGATATCTAATCTGTTACATTCACTTTCATATGTTGATAACCATTGGTTTACACTAGCGTTTTTACCATTAAATTTCTCAATGACAAATTTTTCCGATATTTTACTTAAGTTAGGACTCTTTTGCGTTCGATTTTCTTCTTTATTTGCAGATAGTTTTCCTAAGATTTCGATTAGATTTTCATCGAATTGTTTTGATGAAGATATGACTTCTTGTTGTTGAATTTCTTCTAAAAGGTAATCTTCTATTGCCATATTTCCGCTCTCATCCTTGTACTTGCTTAGAACCTCCTCATTTAGGTTAAACCATACGTTACGTGTTTGTCCACGTTTCCTTAACGTCGCTGCCACTCTCTTATATTCGGGTAGATTTGCGAGTTCTGCATGATTTTTTAACGACCAGATGCTGTTTGGGATGCGGAATTTCTCGTTTGCTTTAGTTTTTGCGTTTTGCGATTAGTTATCGATTTCACTGCTATAAGGTTTGATTTTGGATCTTCCGCTGCTATAACCTCAAATTCGAATTTCAGCTTCTCCATATCCACCTCACACGAGTATTCTTGCACAGACGTGCAAATTGTTGATTTATAAGATGTTTTGGGTTTTTTTGGAGTAACAAAAACACAGATTGATTCGTCTAAAAGTATAGAGATTTATTATTATTACATACATAATTGTAATAATATTAATCGTAATGTGAACACGTGTTGTACTAACCTAAAAGTATAGAGAATCAACAATTAATGTTTGTGCTTCCCTATATTAATCTTGTAGAGATTGTATAAGCTTTGAAACGTTATTTACACTCTATGCAGTTTTATTCACTATTGCTCATTCTACTTCTATTAGGTTTTGAGAGGCGACAGACATCCGTCTCGGTAGGCTCTTTCTATCTTACTATCTATCTCACTGTCTACTCCCCCCCCTCTCTGAGCCTAATCTTGTACCACTATGTACACAAGCTTACACATATATATATATATTCATCTTTTATTACACAAAATATAGTTTTCAACAAATCACTGGTTATACCCTCTTCTGTCCCTTTTTTACTAACAAGGAAAGATACTTTGGTGTCCCCCTCCGATTTTGATGAAACTCACGTATCTTGTAGAGCATCGAAAACTAAAAGACACGTATTTTTTTTTATCGGCGGAAAAACATTTCTAAGGGGTGAGATCGCCCTTTAAAATTAGCATGTCGAGGGGTGATTTTGCAGTTTCAACCAGAAGGCGTAAACCGATTTTAATGAAACAAAAACCAAAATACTCCTCATTGAAGACAATCAAAATTCCACGCTAAGTTGAAGAAAAAAATTCATTTTCAGGGGTGAACAACCCCCTGATTTTTCAATTTTCCACCCTACACAAAAAACTAACCAACCAAATTAAACAGAACATGTACCATTTGGAAGGGCAAGTTAAAATAAAGTTGACGTATTTTTGCACATTCACAGAAAAATGAGTTTACGGGGTAAACTACCCCTTATCCATTAGTACGTATATTTGTGCGTACATTCTTGTTTCTCGTTATTTAAATGTCCGAATTGATTCAAAACATTCCTGTTAGCCGAAGTCAACGGGGGGAACTTCGCATGATGCTTTATTTATTATTAAGGGGGTGACCGGCTGTTACTTACAAGTAGAATGGTCCATTCACGAGTTTCGCGTTATTTACTGAAAAAAATAGCTTGTTCAAATACAGAATACAGGGGAATGTTGCTGGGGTTGAGTGGTTGTATGGCATATATGTATGGCTGTATTTCGAAACAGCGGCAATCAGCTGAGGGCATAGGCGAGAAATAACAAATACCCGGTTTCGGCATGCGCATTTATTCGACTGTCGTCCTTTTCACGTCCCGTGTTATCGCTCTCCCCACTCTCCATTCTCTCACATTTATTCTTACCGCCTTGCGCATCTACATACACCACAGTACATAATATAATGTATCATTCCTCAACGCACAATTCATCAACGTGCAATGTGCACGTCATAATTTGCAGCAATCATGGTTCGTAAGTCGTGCAGAAATTATACTCTTCAAAAAAATGTTGTAAGCATAAAGACTTCTTGCACCATGAGCATCTGATGATGGCCACATTATTACAACCTAGTACTTCACAGTGTGCTTGAGACGATTGACCGAAACCAAAACTCACTGGATTGTCGAATTCGTTTGGCTTATCGGTTATATAATTACTTTTGAACCATGCATATTTGAAAAGATTTATATATCTGGGTGATGAAAGTTGATTGTGTGCGAGAGATCGCAGTTTGATTATGTTGTTTCTCAAGTGCAAATTAATATCAGAATAAAGTAATAATACACTGTCGGAAAAAAGTCGTACAAAATTTTTCCATATTCGGAAACCAAAAACGTCGAGTGGTTGGATTTTCCCTGTGGTGCCTTTAGGTATTATCTTTGTGATTGTTTTTTTGCCCCGAGGTGTTGCATTTTGAACAACTTCTGGGCAGTGTCCACTCCACGAGTCTATCAACAATACGCTGTCACGGCCGGTGTTGGGGAAGAATACTGTTTCCAACCAAACTTTGAAGTGCTCTATACATAGGATGATACTGGTTATCGATATAGTATAATTCATCATATGTTCAATATTTTTTGGCAATCATCTTTGTCCATACCTGAAGTAATTTTTCCGGATTTCGTTGCTGTTAAAAATACGTTTTCTGGCCTGAATAAATTTTTTTCCACGATTGGGCCGAACTCACCCTTTCCCTCTTTTAGAACGATAAAAAGGGGTGACAGTAATTTTCCATCTGCATTTATGGTTGGCTGGATAGTGTAGCTGTGAGTTGTAGATGATACGGATTGTACTACACATTGCACTTGTTTAGTTCCTTCAGCCGTCAGAGTCCTGCCAGAGTGGATTTCCAGTTGAAAACCGCTCTGATCTGAATTATATATGTTTTCCGGTCCATATTTTTGAATATATGGTTTAATTTCATTCACGAAGTTTTCTGCATTCATCCTTAAAACTGGTTCGTCTTCTATAGTCTTTCGTGTTACGAATTTATTAATTTTCCTGGACACAATACGATGTGATTTCTTGAACTTCCTAAGCCAATTACGAGAAGCTTTAAAACGAATGTCTTCGTGACCTATCTCTTTTTGAGCTTGTAGAGCCCACTTTTGAAGGTCGATATCATGAACAATGAAACCAGCATCTACTGCGGCTTGTATGTTTTTCAAAGTACAGTAGAATCCCTCTAATCCGCCCTCGGCTGGTCCGACGCTCCGGTTAATCTGACCATGCTCGAGCTGGCGAGCTTGTGCCGACTTGTCGGCACAAGCGGTAGGGGCTTGACTCACCGCCCCACCGCCGTGGCGTCGCATCATTGTGGCGCGTGTCATTGTTGACGGTTTGTTATCGCTTGCCCGCTTTAGTTTTTTTTGTTTGTTGTTGTAAAAATAATGCATATATACGTTTTTAAGTTCATATATCGCTTATTTAACTGTAAAAAATGTCTCTTTATATGATATGTAGTAAATATTGCATTTTTTCGGATAATCCGACCTTTTTTGCGTTCCGACCATTCCCTCAGTCCCAAAGGTGACGGATTAGAGGGGTTCTACTATATATTCAGAGATTTGAGCTAATTTCTCCTTGTAGGTCCCACCTTTGTTCATTTGATTTGCCCAGCGTTTTAATTGTCGTACAGATATGACTTTTTTGAATTTCTGACTGACGGTATCGACACTGTAATTTTTCTTCTTACCGGATCTCCAGTATTCGATTGCTTTGCGTTTGTGATCGTAGCTTATGTCTTCTTCGTCTTTAGAACAAGTATCAGAATCCACTGGACCTTCATCATGTTGCCAAAGAGTGTCCTCGACAGGGTTAACATCATATTGCTTGAATGGCTCTTGAAAATCTAGCGATTGTTCCTCGATAATTTCAACTCCGTTATAATCGTCCATGCAGTCGACCAGAACTTTTTCGAAATTCTGCTTTACCTCGATTTCTGCATTGTTAATCGGAGTTTCGGGAATATTCATGGCTTCAAATGTAGCCAAAAGAAGTTTAATGACGTTGATTGCATTCACTTTCATGGTCTATTGATTTTTTTTTGTCAGAAATTATAACTGACGCACTGGCACTCCGTTCAAATTAGCAACTGAAGATCGCTGTATGTATCGCGGTTTTTATATTTGAAAGACTTGTTGTTGAACCACATGCGATATTAGCAGATAATACGCAGTCCCAGATAGCCGCCTATGTAGAAAACACCTCTTACTGCGTCGAAAGTAATTTTATCATATTGGCGTATGATTAGATTACTCAAAAAAATAAGATAATATTCATTTCGTTGGAATAATTGACAATGTTCTATGGATGGAACGACTGTTGCATCATCGACTTATTACGAAATTTGCGCCGAATCGAAATACAATCTAATCGAAAGGTCGATAACATATGACGATAAATTATTGATAAGCACAAAATCAGCACAAAGAGTGAACGCAAGCAGCTCTTTAACATGTAAATAACGAGAAACAAGAATGTACGCACAAATATACGTACTAATGGATAAGGGGTAGTTTACCCCCGTAAATTCATTTTCCTGTGAATGTGCAAAAATACGTCATCTTTATTTTAACTTGCGCTTCCAAATGGTATATGTTCTATTCAATCTGGTTGGTTAGTTTTTTGTGTGCGGTGGAAAATTGAAAAATCAGGGGGTTGTTCACCCCTGCAAATGAATTTTTTCTTCAACTTAGCGTGGAATTTTGATTGTCTTCAATGAGGAGTATTTTGGTTTTTGTTTTATTAAAGTCGGTTGACGCCTTCTGGGTGAAACTGCAAAATCATCCCTCGACATGCTAATTTTGAAGGGCGATTTCACCCCTTAGAAATGTTTTTCCGCCGATAAAAATGATACGTGTCTTTTAGTTTTCGATGCTCTACAACATACGTGAGTTTCATCAAAATCGGAGGGGGACACCAAACTGACCTTCTTGTAAGTACCAGCCGTTCCCCCCCTAATAATAAATAAAGCATCATGCGAAGTTCCCCCCGTTGACTTCGGCTAACAGGAATGTTTTGAATCAATTCGGACATTTAAATAACGAGAAACAAGAATGTACGCACAAATATACGTACTAATGGATAAGGGGTAGTTTATCCGCGTAAACTCATTTTCCTGTGAATGTGCAAAAATACGTCAACTTTATTTTAACTTGCCGTTCCAAATGGTACATGTTCTGTTTAATTTGGTTGGTTAGTTTTTTGTGTAGGGTGGAAAATTGAAAAATCAGGGGGTTGTTCACCCCTGCAAATGAATTTTTTTCTTCAACTTAGCATGGAATTTTGATTGTCTTCAATGAGGAGTATTTTGGTTTTTGTTTCATTAAAATCGGTTGATGCCTTCTGGTTGAAACTGCAAAATCACCCCTCGACATGCTCATTTTGAAGGGCGATTTCACCCCTTAGAAATGTTTTTCCGCCGATAAAAAAAAATACGTGTCTTTTAGTTTTCGATGCTCTACAACATACGTGAGTTTCATCAAAATCGGAGGGGGACACCAAAGTATCTTTCCTTGTAAGTAACTTCCTTACCATTTCCTCTACATATTCTTCGGTCATCATTTCAAAGTTTTCTAGCGTATTTTTTACCTCTATAGTACATGAATTATTATTAGCTCCCCTCTTTCCTCTCTCCACAGACTTTACTATCTCATCTATGCTTTGTATATAGAATAAATTAAAATTATCCGATATATTATATTTATCTACATTACTTAATATTTCAAAATTTATTTTTTCTACAATCTTTAATTCTATTGACTCCCTGCGAATTATTTCCTTTAACGCTTTCCACATTGCTTTGGGATCATTTCTATTATGATCCACCATTCTTACGTTATATTCTTTATTTCTATTCCTAATAAGTCTCACTACTGCATTCCTTTCCATCTTATATCTTTCCCATTCTTGTTCTGTATCAATATACACTGCTTTACAGAAAGCCTCATCACTCAACTTCGTCCTCATTTTTATTTCGTCGGAATACTAGCCTTTCCCGTGCCATACTTTTAGAATTTTTAATAATTTTACCGGTGCTATCATATCCAATGAGCTTACTATGTCATTAATTATTGTATCCGCTCTTGAACTAATATCTAAATCCGATTCATGTTTTATATTTACTTTTAGCAGAGTGAGAAAATCCTCCTGATTCATTTTGCTATAATCTCTACCATAAAATTCTTTGTACTTCTCTCCTACTTTGTTTGACTCAAATTCTATTTGTAGCCATACATGATCTGTTATTTTTGGCGTGTCCCTCACTTGTACTTTGACTTTACTATTCGAAAAAATTAGGTCTATTATTGTCTGACTATCCTCTGAGATTCTTGTTGGCCTATTTACATACTGTTTCATTCCAAACCCTTGAATCATTGTCTGCAGTTTTTTTGAGTAAAATGAATTCACCATTACATTGATATAAAAATCTCCAATAACTATACAATTGTCCCTTATATTTAGTTGTTCAATATTATTCTCTAGGAACGTTATCAACTCACTGTCCGAGGCACTCGGAGAATGATATATTACCATCATAGCCCCGTTATAAAATTCTTCCTTCACTTAATCGCTACACACCAACAATTCGCCAATATTTTATTATTCAATATTGATTCATATTTAATATCCCCCCTAATATACAATACCACTCCTCCTGTATATCTACTCTCTGCATTTCATCTTACTAAACTATATCCTGTTACGTTAATTTCCATATTCTCTATTTCATCAACCAGCCTTGATTCGGA
This sequence comes from Cylloceria caligata, assembly GCA_963942595.1. NCBI lineage: Eukaryota > Metazoa > Arthropoda > Insecta > Hymenoptera > Ichneumonidae > Cylloceria > Cylloceria caligata. The sequence goes on along the minus strand of OZ012706.1, from coordinate 55,999,793 downwards.
CAGCGCACAGTGGACGCAGAGCCCGAAATCGTGGCAGTAAATACAAATAACCTCCGATCGGAATGAAAATTGGTATGCAGGGGTTTTTAAGGTCGCTGATTAAGAATCTGAAAGCTAAATTATTGTAAACAAAATGGCCGATCCAATATGGCGGACATGGATGTTAAAAAGGTGTCCGATCTTGACAAAAATTGGTATATGCGGGTTTTTAGGGTCGCTTATTACGAATCCGAAAGCCAAATTATTGTAAACAAAATGGCCGATCCAATATGGCGGACATGAATGTTAAAAAGGTGTCCGATCTTGACAAAAACTGCTATATGTGGGTTTTAAGGGTCGCTCGTTACGAATCCGAAAGCCAAATTATTGTAAACAAAATAGCTGATCCAATATGGCGGATAAGTATGTTAAAAAAAATTAAAAATTTTCAAAAAAACTCCCTCCTGCCGTATCACTCAAAAAAGGATGAAATAATTTACTTATTTAGTATGACGTTTTCGTATACAATGATATATAACTTGCATTAGTTATTTGAATTTTAATTATTATAATTGAATTGAACAAAATTGATATACGCGGGTTGTGAAAGTGACTGATTGCGAATCAGAAAGCCAAACAATAACGTAGCGAAATTATCGTTCAAATTATCCTTTATAATAAGATATAATTCTTTCCTCGTCAAATGTACTCCTTCGTAATGGGACCCTGTAATAAAGACATAAAATTGTATAGAATTTGTGTTGAAGGATCAGATCAAAATTTTAATGAATTTTAATTATTGTAACAAATAAGTAGCCGCAATAATTATTGGTATTTTTTTTTGAAAAGTACATAAAAAACAACAGTTATGAAAAAAAAATTGAATTTAGACTATTATGAAAGAAGTTATGAGCAAAAAAACATAAACAAATATTTTTTGAACGGGTGACCAAAAACATCTCAAAATGTACCAGAAGCCGATTTTTGATGAGTACATGAAAATATGACAAAATCAAGGGAAAAAAATTAAACTGTCCGATTTGGCGTGGAATGCCCCATATATACCTATATATATAATAAAAATGTATCAAATATAAATAAAATGTGACGATTCAAATTAATTACTTTAGTATATACTTACATATATATGTATTGTTGTATGTCTACAAAAATAGATATATAAATGATTTACTTGAATTTGTATTTTGTATATATATATATATGTATATATATATATTACATATGGTATATGTATGGATATAGTCCTATTGCTCAAGTAGCAGCTGTTCAATGGCCCCATGGCATGGCGTATGGCGCCGCGCGCGCGTGCACGGTCGGCAACCGCCTGTTTTACGTTGCCAAAAACCATAACAGACAAAGTTAGGCAGCTCTAGGCAGCTAATTCCTGTTAATTTCGCAAGCTTATATAATAAACTAAAGGCCTAGACATTGGCTGTCGCAGAATATGGCAGAAAGTCTAACTTTTCGGATAGTTGAAAATATAAGTTTACAAAATTCTTTCACTTTATTTATGCAGTAGTTTATACTACACTTCAATAATTTACATATTTATTTAAAACTCAACCAATGTAAAAATATCTTCTACATACCTCCAGAAGTCGTATCCATGTCTCCGGATTGATTTAAAACACTTCACTTTAAAGTTATCGATTTTATAAGTCACGGTAGTTTTCGCTCGTTCAGCGCGCGATGCGAACACTCGTCTCGAAGGCTAACTTCCAACTGACGCAGCGACGAAGGTATACGGTGAAAAAGGTTCCCCTTTTACAATTTAACGCAGCCATTAGTCCTCTACCTGACTGCCTGCTCAAATATCCCGATTGTAAAAATTTTTTTCTGACTTTTCTGCCACGATTTCGGGCTCTGCGTCTACTGTGCAGCGCCACGAAAGCGGGTTTCATATCCCTCATGATCTGATGTTGAATCTCGTCTTTGTTCGCTAATAGACTCTACGCATTTGTATACCATAATGCTTCCAACCTCCTCTGTAGTTGCTAATCACCCCATCCAATTCTTCCCTTCTCCTCCTCTAAGGCTTTCTTTAGTGTTGGACAATCCGGATCCAGTGCGCTATGTTCTTCATTGATTACCACGTTATACTTTTCCTTCTTATATGTACAATTTATACATTTAAGTATTGACACTTTACATTCCTTCGCTTTGTGGTTTTCCGCACATTTATAGCATACTTCATCACGCGTACAATTCTTTGCAATATGATACATACCCCAACACTTGAAGCATCTCTTAACATTTATATAATTAAAGACCATGCACTTTTCCACCCCAAGTTGATCTTCTTTTTCTCCAGCATTACTTCGTGAGTTTTTTCGTCAGTCTCAAAAATTAACAATCCCTCCTTTCTTCCCTCAACTTCCATTTTTCCTTTAACAATTCTCTTAACTACCCGTATAGACCCCTTCATATCATTTTGTTTTTCAATTGTACTTATCAATTTATCATCATCCGGTTTCATCTCATCTTCAGAAATTCCTACTATTTTAAGTTTCGGCTTTCTTTTTGTTGGTTCGATAACTTTAAAGTCTTCTCCCAATTGCGTCTGGACCGTAGACTTTTATTTTTCCATCTCTCTTTCCGTTTCACAGCTCGTTATTAATGACCCCTTACTACCCTTTTTTAGTTTCGTTATTCCTATAGACATATTTTTTATGTTAACCTTCTCTTTTATTAAATTTCTCGTACTCTCACTTCCCTGTTCCATCTTGTGTGTGCGTGTGTGAGTGCTACAATTAAAATATTCTCTTTCCTCTTCTCTTTCACCACCCTGCTGTAGCTCTTCATGGCAGGGTTCTCCACTTTAGTGCCTCCCACTCGTATTTCGTTCTACAGCTCTTCCATTTCCCTCCTTAAGTATCCCAGCTCCATTTGTACAACTTCTTGAATTATCGGTTTAATTTTTTCTTTACAACTTATTTCCTCTTTCATCTCCGTGATTGCTTACACCATCCAGTCTATGTTGTTATCAATAGAGGATACGTTACCTCCTCTTGCTTTACCGACGGAAATCGAGCCCGATCCGGTAGATCCCGTTGATCCCAACCTACTTCTATTTCCGATTAGCGCTACAGATTTTATGCTTATCGGTTTTATACTTTCTATCTGGAATTTTTCAAAAGGACCACAAGGTACCCATTCACTGTTTTTGTCATAAACTTTATGTTTGCTTGTGCAGCCTGGATGGAAGAAAAGTTTATAGGACACTTTATACTGTGCTACCGTAGTTTTTATTTCTTTTCGGCATGCCACACATCTATATTCCACATCCTTCTCCTCTTTATCGGTCGATGCGATCACACGCACAAATTTAGTTACTGACACAATTCACGCGTCAGTGCTGCTAGTATACACTAGAGGATACGAGAAGAAAATGGAGACAGCCAGTGATAGACAGCCAACACAAAAGAATTTAACCACTCTTCCACTTTGCCTGGAATCTCACATTCCAGTTATCACTCTCACAGTTGCACCATATAACGCACCATTGCAGGTCACTCTCTATTTCTGTCTTCTATGATAATTTCTTCTCAACTTTGACGATAAGTATAGAGCACAATTCGACACGTCTACTAGTCTCGAGAGCGAGAGAGAGAGAGAGAGAGAACCGTGTCTTTAATTCCTTGCTACGTCCTCGCCAAAGCCCTCGTCCACGGCATCGAAATCGTAGCTGATATCTATCGCATGAGCGAGAGGTTATCACTCTCGCTTGACTTCGGCTTTGCTCACCGGCTATCTCACTCATCTGACTCCAGCGCTCAACGACGCTTTTGTATCACGCAGCCATATTGCTATTTTCGACACTTACGTGAAAACCCGCTCGAGCAGCGCACACATCTTGGCAACGCTCGAACAATTTTCGCCTTTCTTCACCGGATCTTCGCAACTCTTTCATTCTCACCAGGACTCAAATCAATATAAGAGTACACCGTCACAATTCAGCGTAATTCAATAACGGTGAGGAGAGTAATACACATCAGTGCATCCTCATAAAGGTCTCACACTTTGGCGTGCTCTGCAGCATTGGCTTTACCACGGTTTTCACACTACCTGTTGCTCACTCAATTAATGCAATTGCGTGTGTTTTTTATCAGTTTACTGTACTTTCCCCCAACTAAGCTTTCTGGGTAAGTACTGTGAATTCATTCTATTCATTTGTACATCCTCAAGCTCACTTCGCTGTGCTCTGCAGCGTTGACTGCATCACGGTATGTCACAATAAAATTCCAGCACTCACGTAACAGATTTGCATGTGCTCGCACTCATTCACTGTTCATTCTCTTTTACCATCTAACTGAGTATTTACTGGAAATAATTAAATTATTCTACGTACTCTCATATCTCATTGCGTGGCATGCTCTGCAGCGCTGGCTGCAGCGCATATACTACACTCAATAAATACAGCACACAATTAATATGATTGTGTGCTACTCAAATAATAACCAAAATTCTATTTGAATTCTTTTGTATTTTATTTTTATATTGGTTGTTTTGACTAAAATTGATATATTTTTGTAATTGAAGTGCGGAAGGTGCAAATAAACCACTTTCTCTACTAAACATCTATTAGTCTGGTTTCGTTCTCCCTGTCATGAGTGAAGACTCATAATTTCCAATATATTTGCAGGTCATTCCAGCTACACCCAAGGAATTCTCAAACAGCTGTGTTATAATGAAACAAAGACGAGAGTTCCATCTTCTTTCTGCCGCAGACCTTTGCTAATGCTTCGGTTTTAAGACTGTGATAACTCACATTTTTTCTTTCTCTCTCTCTCTCTCTCTCTCTCTCTCTCTCTCTATGACTATCCTCAGTGTATACTTTATAACATTTCGAGCGAAATGTACACTATATACAATTATTTACAACTATGTCTTTATTACAAATAGCTACACATACGGAGAATTATTGCGTTCGCAACGCAACAGCCGATGCATGATCATCGATATAACCACGATAAAACACAATTATTTCGGACAAAATTATTTTGATAAGCTCCGTATCCTCCGGCGCTAGCAAAATCATGATGTGCTCGAGCGCTTCGTGAAAGAGTTCTTTGGAACCGATGATCTCATACGCTGCTGTACAAGGCGTTTCATACACCGCTAAATCGTTTCACTTTTGCTCTCTAGAGCCTACATATGAATATCAATTCTTCTAAATTATTTCGACGAGCATATCAAATGTCGGCCGCTGCAGAACAATGTTTGGAGAATATTTTCGGGAGCGTTTCCGTTTCGATTCTCCAGATTCCTTTCGATTCTCGATTTTTTTTTTTAGCACTACCGCTTATTTTACCAAATGAGACAGCTCTGTGCTGTTAACACGAGGTAAAAAGTGTGTAATGCGCTGTGTGCTCTATGCGGGTATTACACATTCTCTCGGCATCAGCCCCATGAGCTTTGAAATATCGGTGTTCCCAAGAAAATGTGCTTTGCAGTCAAATCCGGGTTTACATTCGCCCGCAAAATTGGCTCTTAATTCATTCTGGGAAAATTTCGGTCAACGCGAGAATTTCACGAAAACCGTTATCGTTTTTACGCGCTCGGGGCTTATGAATTTACTAACAAATCCGGAAATGGAGGTGACGGGAATGCCTCCGGTTAATCACAAGATCATATATGTGAACTATGGAAGCAACGGCGATGCTATGCAACCATCCCCGACATCAAACGCCATGATTGCAGCATACGCGACGGCACAAGCACGCCTAAAACTATACAGTTATCTTGAGGGGCTCGGGCGACGAATATTGTACTGCGATACCGACTCCTGTATTTACGTGAGTCGCCTGAGTCGCAACGAGTATGAGCCGACAATCGGTCAATTTCTAGGAGATCTCAGGGATGAATTAAGCAAATACGGGCCTGGTAGTTACATAAGTTCATTCGTTTCGGGAGGACCAAAATTTTACGCATACCTTGTTCGCAAACCCGACGGTACGATTATTGAAAAATGTAAAGTAAAGGGTATCACGCTAAACTTTGCGAATAGCCGTCACGTAAATTATGACGCATAACGATCCTTCGTGACAGAAGCCAGGAGCGTACCTATTATTTTAAAATTCGACGCTATTCGACGCACGGAATTTCATCAGGTAGTAACGCGTAAAGAAAGCAAATCATGCGAACCTGTTAACACGAAGCGAAAACAGTACGGGAAGTACTCTACTGTTCCGTGTGGCTATTGTGAAATACGTTAATTAGTATAACGCAAAAAAGTATATAGTTTTACGGTTAAATTTGCGGTATTTAAAAATAATCTTTTTGTCTAATTTCATGTATCGTATTTACTGTGTATAATACGTTAAAACAAATATTGATGTATTATGTATAAAACCGTTGTCTGCTCGTTCTTTTTGTGCTACTATTCGTAGCAGTAGCTGCTATCTCTTTACCGTTCTCTATTGTTCTGACTTTCTTATCGTTGATAGTAGTATGTGTACACCTTTGCTCCATCCCACTCCTTCCCCCACCACCCCACTTTTCCACCGCCGTGCTACCCACTCTGCTTGACCAGCGTGGGTAACGCGGAGATGGTAAAGTGAGGTGGTGTGGGTACCTTGGTGAACAAGGAAGAGTAGAGATAAGAGCAGGATGGAGCAAAGGTGTACACATACCTGGAATAAAATTTTGAACTCACCCTTGTGTTGGCGGCATCTACGACGACTCCGTAGGCACCGTCAGGGGTATGCATCCGTAACCCGATCAGTACATTGTTACCGCACGTTTCCTCGATCCGATGTAGATCTCCGTCCTCGTCAATTAAATGTTCGAGGCCGAATACTGTACACTTCACGAGCAACACCGGTAACGTACTAATCGGCGGCTCGGGGCGAAATAAGTGAGGCCAGTCGACGTATATCGATTCCTCGAAATCGACCAGCAACACCTCGCAGCATCCGTCATCACTCACGTCGACGATCTCCCCGCGCATAGCCCTTTGATGCCGCACAACTACACAACCCACTCCGCCGCGCGAGTCCTCGACCACAAAACGACTCCTCTCAATAAACTCCTGAATGTATTAGGTGCGCAACTAAGTTCCCGCTGTTTTTCAAGAGATGGCTCCAGTAGTAAGTGCTGATCGATTGGGACATAACCAAAACGTCATGAACCAAGCTTAGACATATGGTAAACAAACCGCTTTGACACATTAGTGATTTTGTTTTTGCGTCATATACTTTTGGTTGTGTGAAAATGTCTGATTTTGTGCCAAATTATCGTCTTTTGCGGGAAGTGTTGTTTTTCTTCTTTCATTCGAAGAAAACGGCGGCTGAAGCCCATCGAGAACTCCAAAAAGTTTACGGAGATGCTGCTCTAAGTGAAACAACATGCCGTGATTGGTTCCGTCGCTTTAAAGACGGTGATATTGATGTTGACGACTGTTCGCGTGAAGGAAGGCCAAAAACCTTCGAAGACGCTGAATTGGAGGCATTGCTCGATGAGGATCCGTGCCAAACACAAGAAGAGCTTGCTTTAGCATTAGGAGTTACCCGCCAAGCCATTTCCAAGCGATTGCATGCGTTGGGAATGATTCAAAAACAAGGAACTTGGGTTCCTTATGATTTGAAACCAAGAGACGTTGAGCATCGTTATTTCGCCTGTAAACAACTGCTCCAGCGGCAAAAAAAGAAGGGTTTTCTTTAACGCATCGTTACGGGTGATAAAAAATGGATTCATTACAGCAACCCAAAGAGAACAAAATCATGGGGACTGCCCGGTCATGCTTCTACGTCGTCGGCTCGGCCGAATATTCACGCTGCGAATATTTTGCTGTGTATTTTGTGGGACCAGGGCGGTGTTATTTATTATGAGCTGTTGAAACTGAACGAATCCATCACTGGGGAACGGTATCGAACTCAATTGATGCGATTGAGGCGAGCACTGCGCGAAAAGCGGCCACAATACGAGCAGAGGCACGAAAAAGTGATTCTACAGCATGACAACGCTCGGCCTCACGTTGCCAAACCCGTTAAAACCTACTCAGAAACGCTCAAATGGGAAGTCCTACCCCACCCGCCATATTCCCCAGATATTGCGCCGTCCGATTATTACTTGTTCCGTTCGATGGCACATGGTCTGGTTAATCAGCAGTTCAGCTCATATGAAGACATCTCAAATTGGCTCGATTCGTGGATAGCCTCAAAAGACGAACACTTCTACCGTGACGGTATTTGAGCTCTGCCAGAAAGATGGGAAAAAGTTGTCGTTAGCGATGGGCAATATTTTGAATGATTCATTTGTAAACATTTTTTCACAATAAAGTCGCATTTTCATAAAAAAAACAGCGGGAACTTAGTTGCGCACCTAATACATCCTGTCCAAATTATCCTCCAGTTCGGATAATGCTACGCACATTTTGCCCGTCCGCAGACATACGGTATTATCGCTGCTACCACATATTACCCGACACACAAAAGCTACCGATAGCTCCTCGTCTAGATACCTTGGATACATTTTCTTTTCGCGATTTAGACTTTCGTCGTGCACTGCTAAAGACAGACTGAATGCTCCGGATGATGCTGGCGGTGATCACAGCATTTGAAAATAACAAATGCCCTCTGAATCATAACTAGGTGTGCAGCGCTTTGAATGCAATGTCAGCGGTTTTGCACATGCGTACCGCTTTGCGCTGTGCTTCTCGTGAAGCGATTGCTCTGCAGTAAAAGACGCAGCATATGATACCGTCCCGCGAGGGACCTCGATTATAATTTATATATAATTATAAAATAAGAGACACACTAAGCCGATGTATTAGTTTTTAATTAATCAATATTTTATTTAAATCACTTTACACATATTCAACGTCGTATGCAACATCCCTGCAAACACGATAATCTTCGCTCGGAGACTCCTCCGCCGTTAAATTTATTTTTATCACTGTCTGATCGTCGAGAGGCAAAAGCATTGTAATATTCACGCACTAATCTGTCGTTTTTCATTACATTATCGCTAAAGAGATTATTAAATCGCGACATGGTGAAGCCACACGACATAAGATGTAGGAATACGATGCAAAATTGTCCACACACTTCCGACGTATTACTCTGTAGCTGCTTGAGGCCGTACCGATAGAACTTGCAGTTTCTTCGTAGTCGTGCGAGATGTTGCGGTATAACCGGTGGTAGCCCGTAGCTATCAAAGTACATTCCTTTTCCATGATAGTTAACGTACATGGCGATCCAATGCTCTCCAGGTCCGTCGTGGTTATCCGTGTTAACTACGGGCCCGGCAGGTAACGACCATACACGAGGAATTCTGTCAGCTGGGTATACGCCAACGGTTGAAAGTGGTAGATACTGCAGACTCTCGTAGATTTGTCTAGTGTTCATGCTGAACACATAGTCAATGATTAAATGATGACCGATACGCTTTGAAAGACGTATATACCATGCAAAATTTATTTCACAGCATCGTCGATCGTGTCACGACTACATGATGGAGATTTCTCCTCTTTCTTATTCTCTTCCTCTTCGTCTGCTGACCAAACATCCATGTATGATTCTCCTTTAAATGGGTGCTCGCGAAGCCAATTTTTTATTTGGAAAGCCTGGCGCATTGCACAATGCGAATATGCTGTATCGTTTATCATAGCGTGTCTGAAGCATTTTCGCAAAGATTTAGGCATAAATGTGTACGATGGGGCGCCCTCCTCATCCTCCATGCAGGAAATTTCATGACTCGTGATATCGCAAAGAAGTATCATATAGCCTTCTCGTGACCGCGTGTATGTATACGTCTTGATTTTCGCGAAATTTCACGCAAGTTAGCGTATGCTTGTTTACAGCTCACATCGCCCTCGTACCATTCCAGACCGTGAAAATATTTCGAGAAAATATTATTCTGGCTTGTCGAATGCTGTGGTAATTCGGCAAAGTGACACGGCGGTGCGACGATCCAATGAGCAGAGTACGGTCTATCCACTGCTACCACGGCAATTTCTTTCGGAATAAATTCCGAGGCTTTACCATGCATTCCCTGTATATCCACGACGATATCCATTTTCACGTCTAATCCGTACAGATGCTCGAGTTCGACTGATTAGTTACTCACAGACACGCTTCTACGTCTCTTAACACGAAATAATTTTATGCCGACATCAGCACATTTTTCGCTTATCCGGTAAAATCCACCATTACTTGCCGTGAGGCATCAATTTCAAGGACATTATCATATTCCGCGTAGACTACACAATTTATCGTTGAAGCAAGCGCATCTTCAAATCGTACCTCTATTCTTACACTACCGTGCTTTATTAAATTCCAATGTGTATTGCTGTTTGGCGAAAGATCGGGTGTCAAATCAAAAGCAAACAGACGGTATCCTTCGCGATAATTATCGCGATCGATCGAATTACCGTCGTTCAAGAAATGTATTCCAGTTCCCGAAAACAACGTTTGAAAAGCATCCACATATAGATGATTTTTCGTGAAATCAGGTTGTAACGGTTTCGAAGGTATTTGAGCACCATCTATATACAACGAGAGATAATTTATATTGTAATTTTGGAAATTGAATGGATTCATACTAGAGTCGCCGTCAAACGCCTTGTTATCGACAAAACCGATAATTATACGCTTCGGCAATTGACCTAACACGATATTATCGATAGTCTCTCCATGAACACCAGAGTGTATTGAAACGGCTTTTACCTCGACTCTCGTGGGAGGATATTTAGCCGTAGATTTTGCCAGAGTTCTAGCATGCGAGCGCAGCACACCAGGAGCTATTTTTGTTCTACGAATGAGAAGCGATGCCTCGAGAATCTTTAAGCCGCATTGACCATTCTTTGTATCGCCCACAAGACAAAATGAATCTCTAGACCACACCAACCGTAGTCGCATCTCGACAGCGTTTAATAGGAACCGCTCCTGATTGAATATATCGCAATGCAGATGACCGAGCAAGTCTACAGTTTTTTCGACATTTAAAAATTGTTTTCTCTTCACAAGACCCGTATTTACCGATGTTATATCATCCATTTTTCCAGGGGTATCGTCGTACCAGAGAACGCTGGTGAGATGCGAATTGTTTGCTGCTGGACCGTAATTCAAAAGTGTTTCTATGTACGCTCCATAAGCGTAGGCATTATTTGGAGGTGAAACTAATTTTTAATTCAGGTATACATCCACCTGATTAAACATAGAATGCAAGAGATTCTTTACAGGGCCAGCACTTACTTTCGACGATGTACCCGCGGCAATTTCCGTAGTAGTAGGAGATGTTATTTTCACTCTCAGACTAAGCATAGTATGCGCGAGATCGATATACTCATCACCCTGTCCAGGAATAGCAAATTCAATCGGTGAATCATCTGTTAGCGAAGATATTGGCTTGTAATACACCCAATTGGAGCCTTCGATAGTAGTTTGCGTCGGTGGGAGTGAAAATAATTCAAGTTCCGATTTAAGACACTCGCACGAGTGCGCATGTAGAAAAGCCATCGTGTTTCAGCCATTTCAAATATCCAAAAATATCTGCAACTGTTGGTTGACGAGTCTTCTTCTTCTTATTGTTCTTATTATTCTTCTTCTTCTTTATTACTTTTCTCTTTATTACACTTTTATTTTTACGGGAGATACGTCGTAGTTTACGTTCGTCCGATGAATGAGGAGTTCGCGAAATTTTGCGCTTTTTATAACCAGACCCCCGCATGAGAGCGTCAATTTTTTCAGAGGCTTTGCGTTTGAGATTACTGCCTGATTCTCTCGCTCTCTCGCGAATAGCATCTTTTACAGCTATATTTCTATCGAGGATATCACCGGCTACGTTTACACCAGCGCGCAACGCCTCTTTTCCAACTGCTTTAACGCCCTTCTTTAAAAGTGGTAACACTCGACGAAACAGGCCCCCGAGAAAGCTGCCGATACCGTGTCCTCGTTGATTAGGTGTTCTGATATAAACATGGCTAATACCGCCGTACCCGCGACGGCCCCATCCGTGCTGCACACAGTCAATATCATCCATAGTGGTGTAATCAATCGTTGAACCTTTTGAAATGTAGTGTCACAGTCAACGTTCCCTGCTCGAATGGTATAGGATCCCCAAATTCGTCTCTTATATCGATCTCGATAGTGTGTAAATTATTGCGCAAGAGAGGTATATATCAAGGCGTTGAAAACGATTTAATTTTTATGAACCATACTGACAGTCATCAGTATCAATGGGAACAACTCGTGAGAGGAGTGTTTATACATCGCCTGTAATATAGCTCTCGCAGATATCTGTGTATAGAAACATGCTACCTGATATAGAACCGGTGAGAGATGCAGGCCTCGACCCTGTGTATTCGCAATGCGGTTCTATCATTACTGACCTACAGGCCTCTTCCGAGAATCCTAGTAGCCTTGCGATAGCGGGCGATACGCGAAAGTCGTGGTAGCGTAGATCGTCGCATACGCGCGCCACTTCGACCTGCCCGCTCGGAAGCGATTTGAAGCGCAAATGTCTGGCCACGTGAGGTAACTTATTTATACTTTCCAAAAGAGCGTCTATAGAGTGATATACACCGGATGCAACTTGGTCTCTATCAGCGCGTCTCCGTGTTAAAAGATTTAAACCCGATAAATCATAATCACCATCCTCAAAAGTTACGAGATTTCCTACAGTAGGAACGTGTAAAAGAGTCATCAGATAAGCAATTTCCACAAGAGAAACAGACCATTCTCCGTGCAAGCGTATCTGACGCGGTAGTTTTGTAATAAATTTCGTCGTCGTATTATTCGGAAAATACTGCATACTACTGTTGCTTGGTAGTACGACAAAGAAAGAACTATCCTTGGAGCTCATATTTATCAGGGACGATGATTCCGAGCGTTCTTCCTCTTTGTCCTCTTCTTCTCTTTCGTCTTCTCAGATGACAGAGGCACTCGTACTCGTGATAATTCTGCCTCGTAGAAAATACCGTCGATAGTCTCGTTATTCAGATCGTGTAAAATATACACGAATGGTTCTCGATTCACTGATATTCGTTGAATCTTGAATAATTCGTTACTCCAACCACGCTCATACCCTTTCACGAAAGCTGCTTTAGCTGTACTGATACGTACCAAGTCACCGACGCTGTATTTAGGCTTTATATTTTTTTTCGCGTCACGCTCGTAACGTCGTGCTAAATTGTCTCGGGCTATAGAGGCATTTTCGAGGGTTACTTCGCTCGGAGGAATACGCGTTCCGTTGTGTCTAGTGTGATTATAAGTATATAAAAAAAATTTTAAAACATCGATGTAACGCTTATTTCGCGTGTATGTAGTAACGCCACAATCGCTCTTTTATCGTGCGATTAAAGCGCTCGGCTATCGCGGCTTTTATATCAGGGCTACGAGCAGCGCGAAATTCGATATTGTTTTTCTTGAGAATTTGCTGAAACGGAGAGCCGATAAATTCTTTGCCTCGATCAGTTTGGAATTGCTGTGGGCGACGATTGTTACTGCGTGCGAGTATACGTGTGAGACCGCGGGCCACGTTTGCATTCGTTTTGTCTCGCAAAGCCTCGACCCACGCGTATTTGCTCAACACATCGATAACAACAAGCAGATATGCGTACCCATCGTTGTACGCGGCTATCGAGCGAAGATCAGCTAAATCAGCCTCGCATAAATCGTCTTCATTACTCACGTTGTACGTACGATGAGGAAGTCGTCGTCGCACGAGACGATGCATGTTATATGAATCCTGTGTCTCGAGCTATGGTAAAACATTTTTTCGCACTACTCTTCGGTCCACCCTGGCCAAATTTTTGCTCGAGAATAGGAGGCAGGATGAGCGGTGTCATAATAGATTTTTTGAAGAATTTCCATAATTTTAACGATGACAAGCTAAATAGATTCTTTTTCTTTTTCTTTTCTAACTGTGTGGGGGGTCGATATTCTACTTGTGCGATGTTTTGCAATTGTTCGTCCTCTTCTTCATCCCCCTCCTCCCCGTCGATGATGTCGTTTTCAGCCGTGAGCATTAAATCTCTGTTTGAGTGTGCGGTCTCGGCCTCGTTGTTGTTGTTGATGTTGCTACTGTTGCTGCTGTTGCTGCTGCTACTATCGCTATCGCGTGGTAAAATAAGACGCCGCTGTGGTGTTGAGGATGATGTAGGTGTAGGCTTGTGTACTAACTCGGGATTGTCGATAAATTCGCGTGGCATCTGTATCGCTCGCAGGAGTTTGGCAAAGCGAGATCGTCCGATGGGTTTCTCGCGTTTTCTAGCCCGCATAGCATCGTTAACAAGATCAACGATATTGGAATTTGAAATTCTTCTTTTGTCTATGGAAACAATACCGTTACGATCCCATGTCATTTTTTTACCAACGGCGCTGCGATGCAAACTGCGAAGCAACGATATTGCTTTAGATTAAAATTTTTTTGGTACGCTATCGATAATAAGTGTGTCATTGAGTCGAGATTTAACTTTGTTTATTAAAACGTCGTCGGATTTATTCTCGTGACTATCGAGTATTGCTATTTTTCGTTTTGATGAAATATATGGTTCTGCGATATCGTACTCGACCACGTGAAGATAACGCTGTACAACCTGCTGGTACGCTATCCATTTCTCTCTCTCGCTCTTGTACGAGTGAGAGTTTAGAATTTCACTCAGCTCAGAGTTGAGGCGCGATAATGGCGTACCGGTAGTCTGTACGGAGGACAACGGGTCTGCACTAGTAGTAGTAGTAGTAGTAGTAGTAGCAGCAGTAGTGGCGAGTCCACCGAAACGATGTATGTTATCATGAGGAATAAGTACCATCTTTGTATATTCCATGTCTCGTGTAGGCCAAGACAAGCACAAGAAGCAACTTGAGAAATCCGACACAGTGCTCGACGATGATCTTCCTCTTACCGCTCCAATTTCCCTTTTTGGCGGCTAGTCGTCGAAGAATTGTCGCGTGCCTCCGAAGATGATTCTTTTGCACGTTGTTCAGACTCACCTTTCCCTGTAAAACGTTTAGAGCACACTCGCATATACAGCGTACGAGCACTACATCTGCTTTGCGCAAAATTGCACGTCGTTGCTCTTGCTTCAGATAACACAACGCTTGCAATATAATTATTTGCTTTTTATCGAGAGGTCCGCGCAACGCCATTACAAGCGCATTACTGGTACATCGCACGTCGCATCGCGAACTTTTATTGCTTTTTGAGGCACGTAAACGTAATGGTATTGGTCATCGGGAAATATACAGGCGCGAAATCGACAATTACCAGGCGTCGATTGTTTCAAGTCGAATAATAGATAGCCGTGCGGTGCAGTCGTTGCATCGAAATATACCTCCTGCAAAAATCGCGGATTCTCGGGACATACCTGTCGGGCTAGGTGCTGAATTTGCGCGCGATATCGCGGGTTTTTTAAGACAACGATATAATTAGCGTTTGAGGAGATATCGCGGTGCCCGTGACCCTCATGGAAGAGATTTTGCGTGATGAAAATGACACTAAGATTTTTATGATGGCTACCCTTGGTCAAAAGTTCGACCACAGTATTGTTGGATGCCTCGCGCATTAGATCGTCAATGACCGCAACTTTAGGTCTTGTATCATTCGAGTAGTCTGCTGCTTGCGGTAAACCCTCGTGGAATTCGATTTTATCACCGTACTCTGAATACCCGGACTGCCACTCTGAGTAAAAAAAAAGTATACGCTCGAACGTCCGTCATTTCGCGCATGTATTTAAAGAATTTTTTTACAAAATATGTTTTACCACAACCCGTAGGACCGCTTATCACGGCTGTCCATGGATGTTTCTAACGTGTATCCATGTCGATGAGTGTCTATCAAAATCAATCAGCTGACTCTTAAATAAGCTTATACCGCGACGGCGGCGGCGGCGGCGTCCCCGCGGCATCAGCTATTTCCGCAGCCTTAACGAGCTGATAAGGCGCGGCGCGCCTGCACTAGCTGATGAGGCGCGGGCCCGCGGTATAAGCTGGTGTTTACACCGTATGTAAATTAAATAACGATAGTTTTTATATTTCTCACAAATAAAGCAATATTTTTATATCACTATGCATACATCTCTATGTGCAAATTTTACGAATCATCAAATTCTAAACAGCAATATCATATCCACGGATGTAGCACGAGAAAGTCAGAACAAAAGGAAACACTCGATAAGAAAGACGTGACAAAAGGAATCAACGATGAGAAAGTCAGAACAAAAGGGAACGGTAGAGAGATAGCAGCTACTGCTACGAATAGCAGCACAAAAAGAACGAGCCGACAACGGTTTTATACATAATAAATCAATTTTTTTTGTTCTTGTGTATTGTACACAGTAAATATGATACATGAAATTAGACAAAAAGATTATTTCAAAATATCGCGAATTCAACCGTAAAACTATATACTTTTTTGCGTTATGCTAATTGGCGTATTTCACAATAGCCGTACGGTACAGTAGAGTATATCCCGTACCGCTTTCACTTCGTGTCAACAGGTTCGCATGATTTCGTTTCCTTACGCGTTACTACATGATGAAATTCCGTGCGTCGAATCGCGTCGAATTTAAAAATAATAGGTACGCCCCTTGCTCCTGTTACGAAAGATCGTAATGCGTTATAATTTACGTGACGGCTATTCGCAAAATTTAGCGTGATACCCTTTACTTTACATTTTTCAGTAATCGTACCGTCGGGTTTACGAACAAGGTATGCGTAAAATGTTGGTTCTCCCGAAACGAACGAAGTTACGTAACGACCAGGCCCGTATTCGCTTAATTTATCTGTAAGATCTCCTAGAAATTGACCGGTTGGCGGCTCATACTCGTTACCACCGGGACGACTCACGTAAATACAGGAGTCCGTATCGCAGTATAATATTCGTCGCCCGAGCCCCTCAAGATAACTGTATAATTTTAGGCGCGCCTATGCCGTCGTGTATGCTGCAATCACGGCATTTGATGTCGAGGATGGTTGGATAGCATCGCGGTTGCTCACATAGTTTACATACATAATCTTGTGATTAACCGGTAGCATTCCCGTCACCTCAATCTCCGGACTCGTTAGTAAATTCATTAGCTCCGCGCGCGTGAAAACGATAACGATTTCCGTGAGATTCTCTCGTTGACCAAACTTTCCCCAGAATGAATTAAGAGCCAATTTTGCGAGTGAACGTAAACCCGGATTTGGCTGCAAAGCACTTCGCTCGAGATATACACCCTCAGCCTCCTTGTACAATGCTATAAAACGCTCTATTGCTTCCTCGTCATCGTTACACTCTGTTGGGGGTCCACTCGCCTCCTGTTTTATTTTTAGGAATGTATCGATGTACTCGGCAAAATGACCGCCTCGTCGCGTTGTCGAGTCATACTGCGTAACAACGTATTGCCAAATTTCATAGATACACGTCACCTTATATCCGAGTGACACAGCTTTTCTCAGTTCGTCCACGACTCATGTGCCGTCAAACGCTCGCTCAGTCGTGCCATCGTGTGTACAACCCTCGGATGTGTCCATATCTGTACAGCACGTTCTACACAGGGGGAACAGTAGTTTCCCATGCATGCGAACAGGCAGTACGGGGATATACAAATCGCGCGGTGCCACCACGGTACACTTCACGAGACCCTCGACGACACTTAGATCGTTTTGAAGTCCTACGAGTTCTCGACACTCGTCACCTACGTACAATTTCGGGTGTCCAACGGGATATTATCCATTCTTACACACCCACGGATACAGCGAGCAAACATCCACATAGCGTATCTGCTCCCCGTTCGCGACGTCGTACAAGCTTACAAAATTTTCCGTTCGACCGCCAAAGAATTCATCGCGTGGTTCGAGAGGCGCCTGCTTGACCAAGGCGTGATTTTTCACGTATATCGACATTTCCTCGTTATTCTCGAGTAATCTGTCAAAATCGCATTCCCATATTTCGGTTAGAGTGTACCCTTTCGATCTGATTCGCCCGGAAATAAGAACGGTACGCTCGTATCGCTCATCCATTGTATCGCCGAATTAAGTTCGAGCATCTCTATTCACGCGATAACATTGCGGACAATCATGCCAAAAGCAGCCGTGAAATTGAAGAAAGTGATGGGCCCCCGCATCCACGTAGTATCCGTCGACTGCCGTTAGGCCGGTCGGAGGGCGATACTCTTTCGTGCGTCCAGCATGAGCGATAACGCAGTTGCGCTTACGCTCGAGCCATACGACGGCCTTGCGCGACTGCTTATCGCCCCAGCGATACCCCCCTGGTGGTAACACCGCAATGCGTTCTTTCTGTAGTAAATTTTTTCGAAATACTCTCATACATGCTGATGCTATCGTGCATGCTTCTGTAAAGGGGCACACGCTCCCGCAACGTATAAGTAACTCTCGAAAAGCTAACAACGCTCGTCTCAAAACCGTAACATCTGTATGATAATATTGCATAAATTGCGTCGCCAAATCAAATGTATAATCTACGCGACTTGATTCTTCCTCATACTATTTCAAAAATCGCTTGCGATCCGCTGAGAACATGGTATCGGGTGAGTAAAAATTCATAGCCGGCAGAGGACCGGAGTAATTTTGATATTCCGGTGTGTTGAATAAATGGGGAAATGTACCTTTTACCACCTCATCAGCGAAACCAAAGGCCTTAGGTAAAGCGCTAAGAGCCATGGGTAAATAGTTTAGACTATCGAGAAAAACGACATCGCCAATTTTCATCGAGGCAATCTCAGTACCATTCATAATCAGAGAGGGCAGCCGTGGTTTTTGCACTACGATTAAATACCGTAGAATAAATTGCGCGTCGAAACCTCTCGCATTATGGGCAATTCAGATGGTCTGTTTAAATTTTTGCGATAATGCCAATTTCACGAGCACCCCAACAGGATCATCGATAAACACGAATTCACGTTTACCACAGTCCGCACAATCGGTCTCTATATCTGTGATATCCAGACATGTCCTACATACGCATTGTGTAACACATAAATTCGGCTCGTGAATTCGTGTCGATTTATCATCATGCAATCTCGTGGAAGGCTTGTCTTTTTTCTTCTCTTTTTGCGCCTCTGGTTTCTTAAGAGGTGCTATAAAACACGCTGTAACAGAGTTACACCCATGAGCGTATGGATAAGTGCAATAATAATTGATGCCGTAAAATAGAGGCACACTTTCGATCATCGATTATTATTGCGAACGGCTGGAGAGCCCGAAGAGAATTATAACACGGTAGGAAAAGATACGAGGAGACCATATAACGTGAGTGACACGAGTCGACGGCTGTCCGATTCCGAGCGGAGAGGAAGGACAAAGATAGAATGTTTCGATACACCTGAGCGTTCGAACGAGTACAGATGTACCGAGGTTTGCGGGCGATAGGCCATCGCCCCGGATAGAAAATCTAGAGCTGTCGCCGCTCCGAAATTCCCTCGCTGACGTAAACAGCGGGTCAGCGACCAGCTGGCCTTGCTGGCTGGCGAGGGGAAGGCGGTGAGCGCGGCAGCAGGCAAACCGCGAAAGTCTAAAGATGCGTTACATTTAAAATTTCGATGGAAAAATAGGCAGAGGGAACTGCGGTGAGGGGAGGCCTATAAAAGGTCGGTGCGGGGAGAGAGTAGCTCTCTTGGCTCAAAAGGCTAGAATCAGAAAAGATAAAAGAAAAAGAACAGTAAAAAGTACAATTAGAAAGTGGAATTACTAAAAGCGAAAGAAAGATACGAGAAGTAGAGTCTGTGTGCATTTCGAACAGTAAAGCAAGTGAGTGACACTCCGCGACCCGTGGAAAAAGAGGACACAAACAGGCGAGAGATAGAAATCTAATTAGAAATAGACAGTTAGGTCGTATATAACGTATGCGATCATAGAAATCTAGCTAGTACATAAGTTGAATGGTATAAGATCATAGAAATAGATTCAGGTGAATAAGCAGGTAGTATTTAAGGGAATAGGATTAAGAGGATAAATTTAGGCGTATAGTGTAAGTGCATCAAATTAAGCGAACAATTTTTGAGGAATAAAATCAGTCGTGTGGATTTTAAACCTGCGACACAGACAAAAATCGCCAAATCGTGTGAGTGGAAGAGAGAAAGAACGAGAGCAGAACAGGAGTGAAAGAGAAAGAATTATAAACAGAGTTTATACACTCTGTCCACAGAGAGTTTGATGCGTGCGGCTGTGTGTGTGCGGGTAACGAGTTAATACCAAGGCGTAGGTATGTCACCGAAGCTCGAGCCCAAGAATACCCAGAATTGATGCGCGGATAAGAGGAAATAATAATAAAATAATCGAGAGAATTCCCGATTTCAGATGCAGAATAGAGTATCGAATTCGTAGTAGTGAGAGAATAGAGCTAGGTAGAATTAAGTGCATAGATTAAGTAGTACGTACAAGCGGACAGCATATAAGGCGTAGAATTAAATCGAGTAAATAAAAATCACAGTGCAGATGGGAATCGCCCGACTGGATGAGTATGGAAGAGAAAGAATTGTAAATAGAGTTAATACACTCTATAAAAGGAGCGAATGCGAGACAATATAACTAGTGGAGTGGAATATTTATGCACCAAGTATACCATAATACCGCCGGACGAAGAGGAGAGAAAGAAACAAGAGAGTAAGAGAAAGAATTGTAAATAGAGTTGATACACTCTATCGAAGGAGTGAGTGCGAAGCAAAATAGCTAGTGGTATGATCTATCTGTGCACCGAGTGTACAGTAATACCGCTGTACAGAACCATAACAGACTTACGAAGAATACCGAGAATCTGTGCACCCGAAATAATATAATAATTGTAGAAATAATCGCTAAAATTACGAAGTTAAAATAGTCATTATGCAGAATTCGAGTGACCGTAATTAAAAAGTGACGTTTTTCTTGTGAAACTATTTTTTTTGGAATAAAGCCTTACGGTCAACCACTACGAAGTCTCAATTAATTAGTTATGTGATCGAGCCCAAATTCCCACGATAAATAAAATTATGATAACGTTAAAAATTACCGTTACAACGCATGTGTAGTCGGTCGCGTTCGCTTGCATGTAATACAAAACGATATACCACATACATGCATCTTTTTATCTGTGGTTTTAATTATACGCGAGCAGCCTCTACAGATTTTCAATGCGTTACAGACGCTGTACCGTCTATATTTACGAGACGTGATACCCGCAGAACCCTCACCCTTGTGATGAGCGAGGCAAAAAGCACCAAAGAACGAACGATTACAGTCTGCGCAATACTCAGGCTGAGAGTCTCTATTGCCGTTGCAATAAGTGGATTTACATCGAGTACATTGATAGCTACAGCGATGCTCGAGTACTCGAATATACTTGGGATTACATTTTGCGCAGAACCCCCGACTACCTGGCGCACGAGCGAGATTTAATATTGGCTGGTAGTGATGAGAACGCTCGTAATAGAGAATAAAGAGTGTATGATTATCTTTACCTGTTGCAGTGAGTACGTATTTTCGCCCATCGTATAGAGCCGGAACGCGTTTTTCGAAGGTGAGAAATTCATAAATAACAATCGCTATACCCTCGTGAACCAAGTACTCCTGAAAGAGCTGAATTTCGCGCGCACCGCACCCTCTAGACCAGTGGTTCCCAAATTCTTTTGGCCCACAGACCCCTTTTCATAGTCAAAACTTGCCCACGGACCCTGGGTGAAAAACTACATAAATCCATAATAGAAAAATTACAAATTTAACTTTGATGTCTTGAATCATAAATGGTGACGTATAAATAAAATATAAATAAAACATTTCGTCGAAGAAGTATGTATTGAAATTATAACTTTTGTTTTGAAATACAAAAAAAAATGAATGACTTGGATGAACCTGATGGAATGTTATGAGTGTATTTATGTCCCGCTGTATGTTTGTGAGTAGCAACCGCAAATCCCCACGAGTACTAATTTCTAGTCGGTTTCTTTTTTTTTTGTGATGAGGCTCATAACGGCACTGAATCCACGTTCTACCAAATAGGAAGACGGAAAAGCAATTGACGTCTTCTGTACAATAACCCATATTGTTGGATATAAAATTGGGATCTATTTTTGTAACCAGAAGTTGTCGTATCCTTATTTAACCCTTTGCACTCCGTTGTCGCCGTATTTGCGACATTAAAGCCTCTATGCCCTACTAGGCTGGAGTGCAAAGGGTTAAAGATTGGTTCCAGCTCCTGATTTATGGATAATTCAATAAGTTGCACCTGTATTAGTATGTATTCATCTGCATTTGTACTCTGAGTTTGACCACTTACAAAAGGGTTCTACACCCAGTCGGGAATACCCAAGTGAAGAATGTCTTCAAATCTTTGGTTAAGATCCGAATGAAGCGCCGTTAAGTGTTGACAATAAGCAAACACATCTTCATCTCTATTTTGCAATTTTGAAAGATTTGGAAATTGAGAACATTCTCCTCTTCCTAAGTTTTGTTTGTATAGCAAAAGTTTTGCAACAAACGCAGATATTACACTTTTAGTTTTGATTAAATTTAAGGTATCACCTTGTAGTTTTAAATTAGTCTCATTAAATCTGGCATATAAATCAGTCATATAAGCAATGTCATTTTTTGAGATAATTAAATTGTGCCGCAAATCATTGTCTTTACTCTCCAGGAATTCCAACACCGAATCAAAGAGCAAATAGAAGCGATCCAAACATACACTTTTAGATAACCAACGTACTTCTGTGTTAAGTAGTAAACGATTATAATCATCATCATTTTCCAAACAAAGTTGAGCGAATAATCTCTCATTTCAGGCATTCCTTTTGATTTTATTAACTGCACTAATGACATAATGTAGTGATTTATGCAAACGTTCACTAAGGTTTTTTGCGACCAAATGATGTCGATGAATAACACAATGTACCGATAATATATTTGGTATAGCTTGTTGTAAGTATGCCAGAAAGCCGATGAAACGGAGATGATATTAGTCAAGGGTATAGCTTTTACATCGAAAAATCTTTTTAATTCAGTAAACATTTAGCAAATAACAATTCTTGGGATATTTTTTCTTTCTTTACAAATCTCACATAAGCTAAAATTAAAGCTTCGTTTCCTGGTAATGTTGATTTGTCAAGCTGTATAGAGAATTCAGATGTTTTTAAGTGGTCACATAAAGAGTTTTCTATACACTGAGCCATTTCGTCGATCCTTCGTACAGCATTATTACTCAGTGGAATTCTTTTTATAATATCGAAAGCTGATTTGTGCAACACGGTGCGTATTACCTCACTTACAGCTGGTAGAATAAGTTCTTCACCAATAGTGTGCCGCTTTCCGGACTTCGCCATCATTAAAGAAATATTATAAGAAGCACGCAGTCCATCGTCATCTCTCTTAGATGTTGTCCCTATGAGTTAAACCATGCGCGGACCCCTGACGTTGTTCAGGGACCCCCAAATCAATTTTAATTATCCACGGACCCCCTGAATGATCCCGGGGACCCCTGGGGGTCCGTAGAGATCACTTTGGGAACCATTGCTCTAGACGGTGTCATTACCCCTGCATTACACATGAGCTCTATCGCTGCTGTATATTGCGCACCTCGAAGCCCGTTCCGAATTTGACACCATCGTCTGTGTAGCTCGCCCGTACATATTTGACCGCGTTCGGCATGCGCTCGGGCTGTGACAAGGGATCGTTGTAAACACAAATTATCGCGATTACTTATGCGTAAAATTGACTTTTTTGCTATAGACGCGTGTGTAAGCCTAGTGCCCACACCGGCTCCTTCGATGCCTCGTACTATACATGTCGTCATTCTAAAGGGTGGTTAAATTTTAAGGGCCGATGTTGATTTTGAATAAAACACAAATTATTTAGGAAATTATTGTCAATTCTTTTTATTATGATAATATGGTATGGTTCAATTATGTATGGAACAAAATATCGGCCAAATGGCCGCCGCGACCTCGGCGGCACACCTCCATCCGATGGTCCAAATTTTCGATGACGCTTAGGCATAATTGAGGTTCTATGCCGTTAATGTGCCGAATTATCTCATCCTTTAGCTCTTGAATTGTTGCTGGCTTATCGACGTACACCTATTCTTTCAAATAACCCCAAAGAAAGAAGTCCAACGGTGTCAAATCACATGATCTTGGCGGCCAATTGACATCGCCACCACGTGAGATAACACGGCCATTGAAATTGTCGCGCAAAAGAGCCATTGTTTCGTTAGCTGTGTGGCAAGTGGCACCGTCCTGTTGAAACCACATATCGCCCACATCCATATCTTCCAATTCGGGCCATAAAAAGTTCGTTATCATCTCACGATAGCGAACACCATTCACAGTAACTGCCTGACCGGCCTCATTTTGGAAAAAATACGGCCCGATGATGCCGCCAGCCCATAAACCGCACCAAACAGTCACTCTTTGTGGGTGCATTGGTTTTTCGACAATCACTCTTGGATTATGATTCGCCCAAATGCGGCAATTCTGCTTATTGACGAATCCACTGAGGTGAAAATGTGCCTCATCACTGAAGATGATTTTCTTCGAAAATGGATCATCCACTATTGCCATTTCTTGCCACCATTCTGACCATTGACGACGTTTGGAATGGTCAAGAGGCTTTAGTTCTTGAGTCAATTGCACCTTATAAGCGTGTAAATGCAAGTCTTGATGCATAATGTTCATAAACGACGAGCGTGAGAGGTGCAATTGTTGGGCACGACGACGAGTTGAGGTGGACGGCTCTTCAGCCACACTATCGCGAACAGCAGCAAGTACGTTTTCTGCAGTACGAGCTGTGCGAGCATGCACTGGTGTTTTAATATCTCCTACAGACCCGGTTTTCTCAAATTTTTGCACGATTTTTCCGATTGTACGCACATTTGGCCGATTAAATTGACCGAAAAAATCACGAAGTGCACGATATGCATTTTGATTTGAACGCCCATTTTCATAATAAGCCTGAATAACTTTAACGCGTTGCTCGATTGTGTATCTTTCCATGGTTCAAATTGAGTTAGTCTGAAATTGAGAAATGTCAAATGAAATGCAGAAAAAAACTTGACGTTTAGGTGTGGTTCACATTCAACATCGGCCCTTACAATTTAACCACCCTTTACATGTACCAGCATCTATTCGAAATTCGCGCGCACTCTGAGCTACACTATTAATTAGTCGCCATATATCGTCAGGAACGATGTCACGAGCTGGTCGAAATGATAACGCTGCGAATATTGCGAATATTTTGCTGTGTATTTGGTGGGACCAGGGCGGTGTTATTTATTATGAGCTGTTGAAACTGAACGAATCCATCACTGGGGAACGGTATCGAACTCAATTGATGCGATTGAGCCGAGCACTGCGCGAAAAGCGGCCACAATACGAGCAGAGGCACGAAAAAGTTATTCTACAGCATGACAACGCTCGGTCTCACGTTGCCAAACCCGTTAAAACCTACTTAGAAACGCTCAAATGGGAAGTCCTACCCCTCCCACCATATTCCCCAGATATTGCGCCGTCCGATTATTACTTGCTCCGTTCGATGGCACATGGTCTGGCTAATCAACAGTTCAGCTCATATGAAGACATCTGAAAATGGCTTGATTCGTGGATAGCCTCAAAAGACGAACACTTCTACCGTGATGGTATTCGAGCTCTGCCAGAAAGATGGGAAAAAGTTGTCGCTAGCGATCAGCAATATTTTGAATGATTCATTTGTAAACATTTTTTCACAATAAAGTTGAATTTTCATAAAAAAAAAGCAGCGGGAACTTAGTTGCGCACCTAATATTTTGTTACTTTTTCGGGAACGTGCAAAAGTAGAATAAAGTGGGAACAAAAAAACAGCCCAGGCTGAAAAAATATAAGTGAGAAAGGAGTAATCTTTTCGGTACAAACCCGAGACACTTGTGGGAAATATCACGAAAAAGTTAAGCGCCCTTTAAATGGACAAAAAAGAAAAGACGCTTTTAAATGGAAAAAGGGTGAAGTACTGAACCTTATGCTGCTAGGGGATACAGAACCACCTATATAACCATCAGACGCGGTCATCTGGCAGATCAAATCAAAAGGTATAAATGAAGGGTTAGGCATTAAAGAAAAAGGCAACTACCTCGACATTCTTATGGCAATCGTTAATATGCCTTTGGACCCGAAATACAGTGGTTTCGATGCATGAAGTGTCGGCACTTCCGTTTCCTGTTATATGGGTGACCCATATATATAACACAGTACAGTTTCATGTCTGGAAGGAATTTTGTCGATTGATGCTACTGGTAGCTTGGTCAAAAGACTGTAAAGAGACAATGGGACTCAGTCCGGTCATATATTTCTGTACTCAGTTGAATGCAACTTTAGTAACACGACAACTTGCGTATATCA
The DNA here is from genome assembly GCA_963942595.1 of Cylloceria caligata. Lineage (NCBI taxonomy): Eukaryota > Metazoa > Arthropoda > Insecta > Hymenoptera > Ichneumonidae > Cylloceria > Cylloceria caligata. The sequence continues at coordinate 55,973,515 of OZ012706.1, read as the reverse complement.
AATGATACCGCAACATCACGACACAGTGACGATAATGGCATAACTTTTCCGATGGTTTCAACACGGCGCTCCGAGGCCCAAAATAGTTGTTTGCGATTACTCTCGGGCTCGGGGGGGGGGGGGGGGGGGTTTGTACGTGTATGGTGTTGAACAAAAAACCGATCAAAAAATAAATCGTTCATCGTTTTAAAGCAGCATCGAGCACTACTGACCAGACAAACGCACCAGTCACGTGGATCAGATTGACGTCGTTAATGGTTGAATGTCACACATTTCAAAACTGCGAGCAAATTTTCATGCTTGCACCGTTGCTCTCCAAGAATACGAAGACTCCAGGATTGCTTTGTCAGACATACAAACACCCAAAGAAGCGAGGAAAAAGTTGGAAAATTCGATATCCAAAGGTAATGGATTGGCTGCAGGAATTTGAGGAACAAAAAATGGATTCTGTACTGCGTCAAAAGTTCACGGACAGAGAGGGCGACGATGATGGTAAGGACAAGGTCGATGTCGATACAGAGTCGTGCATTAATTACTGGATTGAACTTCTAATATCGAGAGCTCGAAAAACACATTCCACTGGTAACAATCTCAATCCTTTCTATTTGCCGGATTTCATTGATAGTTTTGCCAGTGTAGCCAAAGAATTTCCATTGTGGACAGCGGTTGGAATGCCATTAAACACCAGCCGAGCAACATCTACCTATGTCGAGAGCTACTTTAACTATCTAAAAAATAAGTTAAAGAAACCATTATTTCCAGGACTGATGGTGATCGCTCGGTTTTTACTGGTACATGCTCAAGACATTGCTGAAATCATCTGCATCTTTTCTACACATATGATGCAACATAACATTGATCGTCAAGATCAAAACTACATTGACACGGAAATTCAGATATCGGCTGAACACGCTGTTGAAGGGGAAAACAGTAATTCGAAGAAACTGTCACCAATTATTCTGAAGAGCCATTTGTGAACGTAGACCTAGGGGCTGATTCTGACGTTTTTGCTATTGAGAACTGGGGAGGAAAAGATGACAAATCAGAATTTGAAAACAAAAGAAAAACAAAAGCCAAAATCCACGGTTAATTAAAACGCAATGGATGAATATTCGCAATCATATTTTGCCACCCGTTACAGCATTTCATCCGACGGACTAACACAGTATAATAACTGAAATTCGCAAGGAATCCGACAATGAAGGCAACCGTCAGTTTTCATCACGGTCTTTCCTGGAAGATCACAATTATACACGGCCGAGCAACATACCAATGTGCACAACTTGTCCTTTAAAAAGATTTTACATCCAATTTGAAAAGTGGTGATAACTTAACATCGACGACAAATCAGCCCGAATACGTAAAAGAATTTAAAAATATACTTTACGCCACATCCGGAAATCCGGCAACTCTCGTCACGGGAAAAACGAGTAAGCAGTTAAGAAATATTGCTCCCTTACCAAACGGCTCAATTTAATCTTTGGAGGTTATGGATCGACGCTCCTATTTCGTTCGCAATACCTGTGGGTTCGACTCTCTTGTCTCAACTTTGTCAACAGCAGCGATCGACGTCATTCCTTATCGCAGATACACCAAGCGTTCTCAAACTCAACTTTTAAAATTAGCATGATCTTATAACGATGGGATGTTCGAAGGATTTATTGGTGCAAAGAGTTCAAATTCTGGACACTTTTTGTAAGCTAAAAGTCGTTACACCTACAGACATTCAGTCAGCCGCGGTGTATGAAATTGATGCATATGGCAATATCACGAATACGTGTTAACAAATGAATAGTGAATACGCGGTCGTGTAGATTTATTATTTTCCACGGGCTGTGGCAATATTTTTTCACGATTTCTTTAGAAGTTAAAAAATCGTCAGGTCTGGTTGCCTCATTAATTCTTAATGACTGAGTGAAGCAATTAGAGCTGACAAATAATTGAAGATTCGATTGTTAGAGATCTTTCTGAGATCGAGAACACAGGGATCCAGGTGGCGATGACTCTAACCGGGTTGCGAACTGCCAAAAATATTTCATCATAGAAATTTGGTCAATAACATTGTCGCTTAGATTTATCACTCTAAAGAAACATATGACCGCATATTGATTAATTAATTAATCTGAATAAAGCATTTTTGAAACCTCAGAATTAATTTTACTACCCTTATTCATCGTTTAGTCGACAAACGGCGTGCACCTGGAAACATTTTACTCGACCTGGTTCTCGCGAACGACGAATCTTCCAATATCGTCGATGAAAAACCACAATTGGCCGACTATTATGATCAGCGACAGAACGAAGCGGAAAATTATCGTATTCACGTCAATGGACTCATACTGATTGTCGCACCTCTCGAGGGTCTTCTAGCCGGTAGTATGGCCGATGCAGCAGATCCAAGATCCAAGCATTTTCGGTATCAGGCCGCCACAAAATGGATTGAGTGTCGAAAAGCCAAAATCTGATGAATCAGCTTAGTAACAGACCATTTTTGGCAGCAGCCACGGAGGAGAAACAGAAACCACAGAGTCGAAAATCTACTTCGCACGGGTTGATTCTGATTATAATAATTTTCATTCAATTAATATCAAATTAATTACATTTTTTATTTCAACTTCATCTACTTTTGATATTGATTTCTTTGTTGGTTTTTTTGTACTACAGGTCCCCGTTTGATGAGTCTTCTCTTGACATTCCTCCGACGAGCACATCCGCATCAATAATCTTGCCCACGTCCTCAAATCATCAACCACAAAGTGAACTTTTTCATCTCCAGAGGCCAATATTCTTTGAGTACATAAAAAATATAATAATAAAATAAAGTAAAACAAAATATGTAACATGGATGGGATAAATTGAACAATGAGAACGTATATTTCTTATCAATTTATGACCTCAGAATAAACATTCAATATTCAAGTTATTTTGAGTAATTGTATTTTATTCCTCAATTTCTAGAAAAGTATTTTAATTTAGAAAATGGAAAAAAATAATTTTAGTATTACAATAATAGTAATTTAGTAATACAATAAGTGTAGCATTCTCATTTTTTTAAACAAATATTTTTATTAATTTAATTATTTGAGCAATGTGCAAGTTTGAATGATATTGCCTGTTTCAATTTACAAGGAGGGTTTCACCCATTTCCAACAATTTCTCCTTTGGAATTTTTCACCCTCATTTTACTAAACTTTTTTACTAAATGTGAAAGCTTTAAATTCTACATTTGTTTAATTTCGATACCAGGAGATAATTCGTATTCCCTCAAACTTCTTTTTTTACTTCAATATCGACTCCCATACACACTCCAGTCTTAATAAGGCGAAACATATCGCTTCATAATACCGTACGGCAGACACTGTTAGTGGCCAAAGCAGAACACGATAATGTCAAAAACATCTGCTCTTAACAGTTTTAATAAATGTTGTTCGTTCATAATGTCACATTAAGATTCATGATTATTTCTTTCTAATAGCTGGAGCCAACTATCAGGGGTACAAATTGAAAATGCGGGTTTGATAACAGATGGCGTTACTAACGCTATACGCATCAGGCAGTACTGTGACTATGTTCATGTCAAAGCTACGTCTTATAGCTTTAATTTTCAGTATGTGTCAATTTGTCGCAGTGTCAAATTCATAGTTTTTTTGAGCTCTCAATATGTCGAGTTTCGTGCCAACAAAACAGCATTTGCGGGAAGTTTTAATTTACTTCTTCAATTTGAAGAAAAGTGCTGCTGAAGCACATCGATTGGTCTCCGAGGCTTATCCGAGTCATGTTCCATCGGTTTCAACGTGCGAGAGATGGTTTGTGCGGTTTAGAAGTGGTGATTTTGACGTTGAGGACAAAGAGCGGCCGGGCCAAGTGAAAAAGTTTGAGAATGCTGAATTGGAGGCAATACTCAATGAAGACTCGTGTCAAACTCAACAAGAGCTCGCAGATTCATTGGGAGTGACACAACAAGCCATTTCCCATCGTATAAAAGCCCTCGGAATGATCCAAAAGCAAGGACATTGGGTGCCGTATGAGCTGAAGCCGAGAGACGTCGAGCGCCGTTTTTTTGCATGCGAACTGCTGCTCGAACGGCAAAAACGGAAGGGTTTTTTGCATCGCATTGTCACTGGTGATGAAAAGTGGATCCATTACGATAACCCGAAGCGCAAAAAATCATATGGTTACCCCGGCCATGCATCATCATCGACGGCCAAACCAAATATTCACGGCGCCAAGCTCATGCTCTGTATTTGGTGGGACCAGCTGGGTGTGGTGTATTATGAGCTATTGAAATCGAACGAAACCATCACAGGAGCACTATACCGAACTCAATTGATGCGTTTGAGCCGCGCACTCAAAGAAAAACGGCCACAATACGAGCAAAGACACGACAAAGTAATTTTGCAACATGACAACGCTCGGCCACATGTTGCAGCGCCGGTCAAAACATACCTACAAACGCTGAAATGGGAAGTCTTACCCCACCCGCCGTATAGCCCAGATATTGCTCCTTCCGATTACCACCTTTTCCGATCGATGACACATGGCCTAGCTGACCAGCGCTTCCATTCTTACGAAGAAGCCCAAAAATGGGTCGATGACTGGATAGCAGCCAAGCCGGCCGAATTTTTTCGCGACGGTATCCGTAAATTGCCAGAAAGATGGGAAAAAGTTGTGGCTAGCGATGGACAATACTTTGAATAATTCATTTGTTACCATTTTTTCAGAATAAACGTTCAAAAATAGAAAAAAATCCCGCATTTTCAATTTGTACTCCTGATAGAACTTGAGTGATTATAGTAAATGTGCTTTTATCCTAAGAATCTTCTTAGTTCCGTCTTTGTTTACGGAAAATTTCTTCCTTGTTTAAGGATACTTTAGTCCCCTGCTGCCTCGTTTCGTCCATTGATTTACATCATCTACGAACAGTTTATACATGTGCTCAACTTAATGCAGGGAGGCCAGAGATGAAATTTGAAATTCAAATCTATTAAATAGATTCTGTGGACACAGCTGTATCATTAAGAGTAGAACAGAAGATTTTTTAGGTACAGATGTACTTGTAATCGAGCCGTTTTTATCTTTTAAGTGACTCAATAAGATTCGTTTATTTATTCATTTACATTATGAAATAAAGGGTATCAACACGTGCAATTACAAATGCTACAAACAAGTCTTTTTTTATAAAATAATTATTGATACATAGATTATAAAGAAATAAACAAAAGGTGTTTTTTCCGAGTAACGAAAGGCGCCCATCTTGCTTACTATATCCTTTGCATCGATGCTCGACGCGCACTTTATCTGGAATAGGTTGACCAGAAATGATATGCGGCAACTGGCAATGTGTCTGGTCACCGCGCACTGACAGTCCGACCATAAAGGAACACTTGGTTTTTTATATTTTGTACCCAAACTCGTAGCCACGAAACGTTTTAATCATATTAGTCGTGACCACCAAACGATTCCGCATCGATTGGACCCTAATTTAAGCGTTTAAAAAACAAGAAAAAATGTTTAGCTAACTTTCCGCTGTATTTTTTTAAAAATAATTGCAATTAAACGATCGACCACCAAATGTTTTAATTAGACTACCAAACACCAAATATTGGTCACCAAACGATTGGCAAAAGAAAGAAAACCAATACTGAGGGTGCCTCCCGATGCCGCGTAACTTGCGACGCCGGCGTACGCGTAACTTCCGGATGTTGGTTATATGGTGAAAAATCACTAGCAGCTACTATTTAGGCCATAGAATCCCAAACTTTTTTGTGTCGTAGACCCCTTGCCATGTTTTTCGGTTTTGGGTAGACCCCCTACTTACCTGATATTGATTTTTTGTAAATTTCTAACTGTAGTGAAGTTTAGTGTTAAAAACTTAAAGTAAAAACACATGTTAATTTATACATTTATTAATTGAATTTAAATTAAAACTACTCAAAATAAAATTTTGTATCTGTTATATAAAATATACGTAACATAAAATAACCATAAAATAAACTAAGCAATAAGTAAATATTTTTAGTGAGAAGGATGAACCTGATGCTTTAATAATAAATTATCAACATTTGGCGTCAATTTTGTAAGGGTTAATCTTAAATCTCCTCGGCTAATGATGTCCAGTCTGTTTCTTTTTTTCGTTAGGAGATTGGTAACAGCGCTGAACCCCCTTTCCACTAGGTATGACGACGGAAAGGAAATTAAAAATTTCCTCGCTATATTCCATAATACGGGATAAGTAACGGTGTTGGAAAATCAGCTGGCGCACGGCGATCGATAATCGTCGTGCGCCTACCTGTTGCGCTGCTCTACCACGCGTTGTTCGGTTGAGTCGAAGATAGCCGAGGCATGGGCTTCGCGAAGCCGAGGATGTGCCTCGTTGGCACGCCGCGTCGAGCGAGAGGATCTGTCTCTCGCTTGACTTCGGTTTCGCTCACCGGCTATCTCGCTCAACTGACTCCAGCGCCCAACGAAATTTTCATACTCGTAGCCATCTTGAGAATTTGGCACTTTTTCGCTACACATCCACTGGACAGCACGCGCATCCATAGGACTCTCAGGCTTTTTCCACGGACATTATTCATCGGATTCGCTCAACCTCACGCTCTTCAGGACTCATTGCTCAAGGTAAGAGTGCTCTGGCATAATTATGTATTAATTCACTGTCAGAGAGGAGAAAATGGTACATCAGCACTGGGTCTCACTTGTGGCGTGCGTTGCAGCACATGCTGTACCACGTTCTCCTCATGTTATTTTGCCGGCTTAATTAATATAATTAAGCATGTGCCTCATATTCACTGTACTTTCCCCCAGTAAATCTGCTGGGAAAGTACAGTGAATATTTTTTGCTCAACCGTACAGCCTCATTCTATGTTGTATTGTGCTACGCAGTGTTGACTGCGTAGCTGGTCTCACACAAAATTACTGCACTCAAGCAACGTTAGTTGTAAGTGCTCTCATTAATTCATTGCAACCACTCTGCAATACACTGCTGAGTGGATGCAGTGAATTACACTCAGTAGCATCGGCGTGTCGTGCTGCGTAGTCCTGACTGCGTTGCACGCACCGCTGTCTCAAAATTACATTCACATACATTACACAATTGATATAATTGTGTGCTGCTTACATTATCACAACAAAATTCTATTGAGGCAGTTGGTTTATCGCGTTTCGCGTAAGAGCCGCAACGATTCGGCGGCGTCACCGTCCGGGCCTCGGCGGATAGACAAAGCAAGAGTAGCGCTTAGCAACTCGGGCAATCTATGGAACGTTCGTTCGAGTTCACGCGCCAGCTATAGACAATAAGAGATACGCTAAGTAGTTCATCGCTGACCACGGTCGAATGTACACGCGTCTTAGCACAAATATTAAAATAAAGACATATATCCATAGTGCTTCATTAAGTAAGAGATTTACTGAAAAGTACCTACACACTCCTTCCTCTCACAATAACCAGAAAGAACTAAAACTACAAAAACTAGCTCGAACAGGTTATGGGCCCAGACTACACTTCCACTGCGTATCTGATTGAGAGAGAGAGGAACGAGGTCGGGAACAAAAGGCGTGGGCGATAGCCATCTTGAAGTTTTTGTCGGACACGTGTTGCGAGAATAGGGACGCGTCTCCCTTGCATCCGAAATGTCACAGGACATCTCAGCTCGCCATGTGAAGAAATTCGACGGGGCAAATTTCCAAGGGTGGAAATTTCAACTCAAGGCATTATTTATGGCTAACGAGATCGACGAAATAGTGAACGGTGAGCGAGTGTTACCGGGAGATCGAACAACGCCGGAATCGAGGCAGTGGGTGCGAGATAATGCGAAAGCAATGTTCCTTATCTCGTCTGCGCTCGAACCGGCTCAACTTGAACCGTTGCTTGTGTGTGAGTCCGCGAAGGACATGTGGGATAATTTATGCCGAATACACGAGCAGAGATCTTCCGCGAACAAGCTCTTGCTGATGCAAAAATTCCATGAATATCGTATGGAATCGAGTGATTCGGTTGTTCAGCATATCGCGAAGATACGGAATTTAGCTGCACAAATCGAAGACATTGGTGAACATGTGACAGAATTAACTGTGATAGCGAAAATTCTGGGTAGCTTGTCAGTGAAATACAGCACGCTGCAAACAGCATGGGACAGCGTTGATCCAGCGCGTCAAACGCTCGAGAACCTGCAAGAGAGACTAATTCGTGAGGAAGTCAGATTGGGACTGAGTGAAAGTGCTGACAATGCTTTTTCGGCCGTGAAGGACGAAAAAGGTCGAAACAATCGGAAGAACAAAAATAAGCCAAAGAAGAAAAACAAGGACAAGAAAAACGTGAAGTGCTATAAGTGCAACGAGATGGGGCATTATGCGCATGAGTGTCCGACTAGAAAGAGCGACGGAAACGGCGGGAGAAATCAGTCACCTGACTGTGCGTTCGTCGCTGAAAGCGCGCGAAGTGCGAAGCGTGAGTCGAGTGAACTCGAGCAACCGAGCTGTAAGCAGCTGCGAGAGCTGCTGGCGGTCGGTAAAAACGAAGTGTGGATCACCGACAGTGGTGCATCGAGACACATGACTTACCGACGCGACTGGATAACAGACTACCAGCCAATCTCGAATGGCGGAACCGTGTCTCTCGGCGACGGCGACAAGTGTAGTGTGGTGGGGAAAGGAGTTGTTCTTGCAAAAAAGCTCGTTGGTGGGTTGTGGACCGACGCGCGAATTGAGGAAGTTCTCTACGTCCCTCAACTCAAGAAAAACTTGTTCTCGGTCGGCGTTTGCACTAAAAAGGGTTTCGAGGTAATATTTAAAAATGATCTAGTGAATATAATGCGAAACCAAGAGATTGTTGCGTCGGGTGTGAGGCAAGAAAATGACATTTACCGAATGTTTATTCGTGCCGCGAAATCGAGTTCGGAAGAGGCAAACACAGCTGCGTACAATTTACGCGTATGGCACGAGAGGCTCGGCCATGTGGACAAACGTGCGATACGTGAGTTAGTGGACAAGGGACTTGTACGGGGAGTGTCGATGAGTGACAAGACAGACTTCGTGTGCGAAACATGTAGACTGGGGAAATCGCATCGACTACCGTTCAACAAACGTGATAAAGTGTCGACGAAACCGGGTGAGGTGTTTCATACTGATGTGTGTGGACCGATGTCCGTCGAATCGCCGGGCGGCGCGAGTTACTTCTTATCGTTCAAGGATGATGCGTCCGAATATCGTCACGTCTATTTCTTGCGCCATAAGTCCGATGTTTTCGAGAAGTTCAAAACTTTCGAAAAACTAGTCGCTAACAAATTCGGGCGTGCAATAAAAATTTTGCGATCGGACAACGGAAGAGAGTTCCGAAACAGACAAATGAACGAGTATCTCGATGCGCGAGGCATCAAAAAGGAATACACAGCTCCCTATACGCCACAACAAAACGGCAAGGCAGAGAGGGAGAATCGAACAATTGTTGAGAGCGCTCGAACGATGATTCACGCGAAGAGTCTGCCGTTATCGCTATGGGCCGAGGCGGTAAACACCGCCGTGTACGTGCTAAATCGCACAGTGTCTTCGGGTGGAACCTCCACGCCGTACGAAAAGTGGATAGGGAAGAAACCGATAATGAATCACCTAAGAATCTTCGGTTCAGTGGCGTACGTACACACACCGAAACAATTCACGAAGAAGTTCGATCTGCGAGGTCGAAAAATGATTTTAGTCGGATACGTAAGTGACTCTTCAAATTATCGTGTCTACGATCCGACGACGAAGCGAGTCAGTGTGACGAGAGACGCAACATTCCACGAGCGGATCGGCAAGGTAGAGATCGACGACGACGACGAAGAAGTCGAAACGATAACGTTCCAGGAACAGGAAGAAAAAGCCGATGGTCAGGCTGAAGGCGAAGAAATTCAACACGACGTCGAGAACGAGCTCGAAGCTCAGAAACGAGGGGAAGAATTAGAAATCGGAGATCACGTTCAGCATCGAGAAGAAGCTGAAGGACGAGTGCTGCGAAGGCGAGAAACGATTCGTCGTCCAGCGAGATACGAACTCGAAGTTGACATTGCTGAATATCCGATGCCGAATTCGTACGAGGAAGCAACACGAAGCATTGATGCCGCGCAGTGGGCACACGCTATCGATGAGGAACTCCAAGCACACGATACAAACAAAACTTGGGTGATCGTGCCAAAAACGCCGGGAACGAAAACTATCGATTCCAAATGGGTGTTTCGAATCAAAGAGGATCCTGCGAAAGAAGTCCGACGGTTCAAGGCGAGGCTGTGCGCACGGGGTTTTCGACAACAATACGGGATTGATTACACGGAGACGTTTGCACCAGTCGTGCGATACGACTCGCTCCGCGTACTTCTTGCAGCAGTAACCGAGAAAGATCTCGAACTACTGCAATTCGACGTCCAGACAGCGTTTCTCTACGGGGAATTAGAAGAAAACATCTTTATGGAAGTGCCCGAGGGTCTGGAAGTCGAGGGTAGCAAAGCAAACGAAGTGGTGTGCAAACTAAATAAATCTCTGTACGGGCTCAAACAAGCACCTCGCTGCTGGAATAAAAAATTCCTCGGAATTTTGCGCCAGTTCGATCTCAAATGTAGTCAAGCCGATCAGTGTATTTTTGTTGGGAAAGTTAAAGGCGAAACCGTGTACCTAGCACTCTTTGTAGACGACGGTCTTCTCGCAGCGAAAACAAAATCCACACTAAATTATGTAACGAGTAAATTGCGCGAAGCATTTAAAATAAAAATTGGAGACTCGAGTAGTTTTGTCGGGATGCAAATCGAGAGAGATCGAGGAAGGAAAACTCTGACGATTCATCAGAGCACGTACGTTGAAAAAATTATAGAAAAATTCGGGATGAAAGATGCGAATCCGGTCTGCGTACCGGTCGATCCGCATGTAACATTGTACCCGGTTGAAGAAAGCGACGAGACGACGAATATCGTACCATATCGCGAAGCAATCGGCTCCCTAGTTTTCCTTGCTGCTGTGTCTCGTCCTGACATATCATTTGCCGTAAACTCAGTAAGCAAATTTATAAACAAACACAGTGTCGAACACTGGAGAGCGGTTAAGAAAATTTTTGCATATCTCAAGGGGACAAAAGACTACGGGCTAGAATACAAAAGCGGCGGTAGCGAAAAAGATCTGATAGGATTTTCAGATGCAGACTACGCCAATGACGTCGAGACGCGAAGATCGACCACGGGATATATATTTTGTATGGCAAACGGGCCAGTGTCGTGGTCCTCCCAAAGACAAAAGCTAGTCGTGCTAAGCACAACGGAGTCGGAATACGTGGCTGCTGCGACAGCAACTAAAGAAGCCGTATGGCTGCGTAAACTAGTCAAAGATTTAGGATATTCGTGCGATCGTGAATTAACCCTATACGTCGACAATCAAAGCGCGATACGCTTGGTGAACAATCCTGTGTTTCACAAGCGTACCAAACATATCGACATACGTTATCATTACATACGCGAGAAGTTTGAGAATAATGAGATAATAGTAACGTATGTTCCGTCGGAATTACAGCGAGCCGACATTCTCACTAAGGCGCTGCCAAGAGAACGTTTCAGGAAGTTATGCGAATTAATAAACATAACTTCAATTACGAGGAAACGCTCAAACGGCGGTAGTATTGAGGCAGTTGGTTTATCGCGTTTCGCGTAAGAGCCGCAACGATTCGGCGGCGTCACCGTCCGGGCCTCGGCGGATAGACAAAGCAAGAGTAGCGCTTAGCAACTCGGGCAATCTATGGAACGTTCGTTCGAGTTCACGCGCCAGCTATAGACAATAAGAGATACGCTAAGTAGTTCATCGCTGGCCACGGTCGAATGTACACGCGTCTTAGCACAAATATTAAAATAAAGACATATATCCATAGTGCTTCATTAAGTAAGAGATTTACTGAAAAGTACCTACACACTCCTTCCTCTCACAATAACCAGAAAGAACTAAAACTACAAAAACTAGCTCGAACAAATTCTATTCGCCAGTTTAATTCATGTTTCACACTCACTGGTCTTAGAGGGTCGTGCTGCGCAGTTATCACTGCGTTGCACGCACCGCTCTCTCATGTTAAAACTCAGCGCACAATTAATATAATTGTGTGCTGCTCACATTCTGAGTCCAAATTCTATTCAGTTTTTAATTTTATAATTTTGTATTTAAACTAAATTTACATTTTGGACAATTTTTCTAAATTAAAGGTTTTTGGTATAAATTTTCAATAATTTTGTTAAACTGGTATCATTTGAAATAGTGTTTTGAATACTGCAAAGGAAGGCAGCAATAAACCACTTTCTCAGTATAACATCTATGTGTCTGGTTATTTTCCTCTTGCCTCGAGTGAGTTCTCATCCCGTTTTCAATATATCCACAGATCAGTCAAGCTTCATCCGGACGGATTCTCAACATTTTTGTTGATTCTCAACAAACGGGTATGTTGTTTTGCAACCAGAATTGCTGATATCCGTTTTTAAACTGAACCTTAAGTTCTTCGTTTGTACTTAGTTCAGTCAGTTCCTTTTGTATTATGACATTCGTTTCTTCTATGTTACTATATGGATTAATTATCCACGGTGGTATTACCATCATCAAAACATCCTCAAACCTAGTTTCAAAATCTGAATAGAGGGCATTTAAATGTTGAACGTAGGTTGAAACGTCGTCTTCCTGGCAGTTTGTCTGTGACAAATTGGGGAACTGAGAAAATTCGCCCCGTCCAATATTTTGCTTCATTAGTTTAACTCTGGCAAGAAATGCTGATAAGGTGGACTTTGTTTTAATCAAATTTAAACTGTCGCCTTGTAACTGCAAATTAACCATATTAAATTTTGTAAACAAATCTGTCAAATAGGCGATGACTGTTTTCCACCTCATTAAATTTTCTTTTAAAATTTTATCTTTAGTATCCAGAAATTCTAAAATAGTCTCAAAAAGTGCAAAAAATCTTGTCAAACATAAGCCTTTCGACAGCCAGCATACTTCAGTGTGAAGGAGTAATTGATGAAAGTGTTCATCATTTTATTCACACAACTGCGCAAATAACCGCGTATTCAACGCGTTGCTTCGGATTCGGTTTACTGCATCAATGACTAATTGAAGAGATTCATGCAATCTAACACTCAAATTTTTAGCAACTAAATGTTGTCGATGGATGACGCAATGTATTGCTAACACCCCTGACACATTTTGTTTTAAATAGCTTATAAATCCACGATAACGTCCAACCATGGCAGGTGCTCCATCTGTAGCTACTGATATTATATTTGATAAAGGGATTGCTTTTTCAATGAAGTAATCCTTCAAAACATGAAATATTGATTCACCTTTAGTGTCGGTTGTCAAAGTTCTTGCGAAGAGCAGTTCTTCGTAGATTTCTTGATTCATAATAAAACGAACATATGCCAATAATAATGCTGCATTACCAGGTAAAGTAGACTCGTCCAGTTGTATAGAGAAATGGGTCGTTTGCAAATAATTACACAAGAAGCTTTTAATATCAGAACTCATTTCATCAATACGTCTTTCAACAGTATTGTTGCTTAAGGGAATTCTTTTGATGATATCAGATGCAGGTTTGTGTAAAACAGTTTTTAAAACCTCTTCAACGGCTGGCAAAATTAACTTCTCTCCGATAGTATGCGGTTTTCCGGATTTTGCTATAAGTAGCGAGATATTGTAAGACGCCCGCAACCCATCATCGTTTCTTTGTGACGTCGAAGCGAACATTCTGTCCAGCGTGGGTCTCTTCTGAAGTTTATCTTTGAGTGTTTGAAAGTATCTCAAATCTTTATCTGTTTTATCAGGGTGACATCTTCTCAGATGATCCTGCAGCTTAGATGGTTTCATAGCGTCATTGCCCAAAACTTTGTTGCATAAAAGGCACATAGGCAATTGTTTGTCCGACAATGATGGAATGTAGCCAAATTTCAAATAATCAGCACTGTACTGTCTACATTTTTTTTTAGATTCGGACATGGCATCAGTTATCTGTGGGTAAAATTAAATTATTTAAGTAAGACATAAAGTCCAGCAGCTGTATATTAAAAAATCATTCAAATTTAAATCGTATGTTCTTAGATTTTATGGCAGGCATAGGCGTACAGCCATTATAAATGAATGTGAGAAGGGGAATGTTATGAATGTTACTTAAGGTTTTGATATGATGGAACTTTAAAGAAATTTGAAAGTAACATGACAAAAAATGTTAAAATAAAATATTATACAACGAATAATAATAACAAATTGTTATGCGATTTATCTCTACGTACATTCGACTGTCATGTGTAAAAATTCACTGGTTCCACTCTAGCAATAACACAAAATTTTTATTTTAATACAGAGAAGTATGTACAGTGCAATATCCATATTCCGAACTTCCATAATCCGAACATTCCAGTAATCCGAACTGGCCCACAGTGTAACGACCAATGGACAAAAGTACAATTTTTTTACTTTTTCTGTGAAGTTATTTGGTAAGATATATGTATTTATAAAAGAATAATAAATGCCTAGCAAGGCCGTAAATAAGTAAATATTGACACACATACATATTTGTTTATGTGACCGGCCAAAATATGCAATTTAATTCCAAAATATTTTTTTAAAATATGTTTCCTATATGTAAACATTTAAATTCTATGAAAAAAAAACAAACAAATGACAGTGTGTATTGGAAATTCTTCAAAAAACACGCAGCTGTACAGTTGTGGATTTCTTATTTTCTTAATTTATCTTTCAAAGTGGTAACATATTGTATGTTAATAATAAAATACATATGTAATATGTATGTACAGTTGTCTTTTTTTAGATTTTTCCGAAAACATTCCATAATCCGAACATCTCCTTGCAGCAATTAGTTCGGATTACGGAGAGTGCACTGTAATTATAATACCGATTGCTAAAACTTTGAAAAAGAAACTATTGAGGAGTACTCGTGTAATTTTGCATGATTGAATATTAAACTACTAATAACTGAAGTCATGATTGGCGTAATTTATCTATCTTTGCTAACTACGAGTACAAAACTAAAATTTAATAAAAAATAATGTACTTACTTTTCTCCGACACTCTCAAACAAAATAACACTGATTCACTATAACTTGTATGATAAACTACCAGTTTATATTTTTTTAAATATTTTCTTAGCACTTTCCTTTTCAAGATTCAGGAAACGAATAAACGTATTTGTCCCACATTCGTATTTATAGAGTGACGAATTGAACAAGTCAGTGCAAGTTAGCGAAGCTCTGAGACTGCGCGTATGCTTGTAATAAGATGATACTGGTATATCATTATGTGCAGGTTTTTACAAGTTCAAAATGTATTGCGACCACAAAGCGAATGCCTACAATGTAGGCCCTACATCCTACAACTTACACAATTTTATAAACATATATAAAAAATTTTTTACTTCATAGGTACTTTTATAAATAATGTATATGTCTTTATATTATAAGATAGTATGATGTAAGTAAATAGGTACTATCAGTGTATGTTGAGATCCACTATCGTGGACCCCCATTTTCATTTCATGGACCCCCAAATTTTTTTTTCGCTGACGTAGACCCCTTGCAGGTTGTCATAGACCCCTGGGGGTCGATATAGACCACTTTGGGAATCACTGATTTAGGCTATTATTTAGCTCCGGCGTAAAGCGTATTTAGCGCCACTAATCGCAGATTGTCAAACATATTTAGTACTAGAACGAAAACAGTAATCAAAATTATCATTGGATGCTGTAAAGCAGCGTTTCGATGAATACGCGCCATGGGGAATAAGTACTTTCACATGCGAGAGTGTGCACCGGAATATATGTGCCATGTCCGCAAATAATCGGAGTTGATCGAAGTTATAACCTGTAACAATAAGAGTTTTAACCTATAAACAATAATCTATCATCTCGACTGTAATCTCTCAAAAATACAGAATAAATATTTATCGAAGCCAGTTTTTCTACGACCAATTTATGTTGATATGTGTTGATGAGTTCGAATTTATAATATTTACGATGAATTCTGATTTGGAAACGGTATGAAAAGTGGAAACTAAGGACTTATCAAACGCTTGAAAAGTTGGTCGACGCCAGTTATTATAACTATTTGCTATGTTTCAATTTATGGTAGTGAGTTGACACAGAGCTATGTTATAAGCTACTAAGATATAAGCTATAAGTTACTCATAGCTTATAACTTATTTAATATCGAGTGCTATTTAACATTGAGACACATGCCGGCTGTGTCTACGTGCCAAACTGTTCAAAACAAATAGCTTTCAATACACATACGCACTAATTCACATGCATTGGCGTTAAAGCGTAAAATGAATAGTGAATACCTGAATCCCTAGATGATAGAGCATTGTCAAGAAGAAAAATGACTTTGTGTTGCCCCTTTCGGTATTCTGGCCTTTTTTCAAGCAGTGAACGGTTCAAATCGGTCAATTGTTGTTGGTAACGTTTAGTATAACCGGTAGGTACCGGTCTTCTGAATATTTCCCACCTCTCGTAACCGATTGGAACCAGCTTGTTGACTAACGCCCAATTGCTCGGCGAGTTGTTTTTGTCTTTGCGAATCATCTTCGTCCAACAATGCTTGTAATTCCACATCTTCGTATTTTTTTGGCGGCTTTCCACGTTCCTTGTCTGCAACATCGAAGTCACCACTTTTGAAACGCCGAAACCATCGTTCACACGTATCTTGCGATGGAGCTTATATTCACCATAAGCTTCTGGAGGTACTCGGTATAATTCAGCAGCAGTTTTCTTCAAATGAAAACAAAAAATTAATTGTAACGAAAATATTCTTTTATTCAAAAATAGAAACAGAGATGTGGTATTATACCTGAGACTCTCTTTGACATCACTGATCGGTAAAGTAGGAATCAGTTAGAGAAGTATTAGACCCAAATAATCTTTTTAATAATAGATACCAGGCGATTCGCCTACACAAATTAGTGACACACTTTGAACATCCAATCTGCCAAGCGGCTGCAACTCGAGTCAATAAACAATGAACGGGTCGCTATGCACAATGACTTTCGCAATCCCCCTTGATCATTCCGACACACAACATTCGAGATGAAAAGGCCAATCGGCGGCCCATAATAATATAATATCAATTATCAATATCTCGCCACTTCCCTCTGCGTGAGGAAGCGTAGCCTTGACAGGTCGTACCGACACGTAAGTAAAAGCTTTTATTACCAATGACAATTTATATATGTATAATCGCCGACAAGGTTAACGTAATTTGTGTCCCGGAGGTTTCGACTAATCCACTGACAACATCTAGCCCAGTGGCGGAGGCAAACACCCGAATTTAGAGGCCTGACCGGCGTACATCACATAAAAACACGATCTTTATGTTCAGCATCAATAGAGACGATACTGCCAAGTTTCACTATCTATTGTCCGAGAGTTGATATCGGACATAACGCGTTCCCATTGTATGTTCGTTATGACGCATTACCTGTAGTCCGTTGAATTCCAGAATACTCGAGTAAATTATTTCACCTCGCTGCCACGTCGGGACAAACTCCGGAGAGCGTGGCTTCGTGGAGATGCACCGATGATTGTAACGCCTCAATACGTTTCAAAGGAGGGTTCAATTTCCATAACCGATGAACTATGGTCCCTCGAGTAGATTCCGAGGTTGTAGAGACGGTTGCGATTCAAGAGGATACCGGCAATCGCTACATATAGATGAGTATTACGCCAGCGCTTCGGGTACAGCGCACCATATAAAATGCTCAAGATAAAGCACCAAATATACAGCGCCCAGTCGTCCGACTGTTTTCTGTTAAACGAAAGAACAATAAACACGCATACAAAAAGACAGATGCAAGTGCAAAGACATACCTGTATATTACTCGAGGGGATCGGTTCTCCCAGCGGCTCGAAAATACGCACATAAATACATTTTATAACAGATATCACGGTGGTCGTCGAACGACTGGGGTGAGTCCAAGGAAAACCTCGCCGTTCACGCTCTCGCCTTGGCGGTTCGGTTCGGACCCGATGATAGCCGAAAGGAGGCACCCGCATCGCTCGACTGAACAGAGTCTACATGGGCGCGATATTCAAATAGGAATTGAATTACTTAAATAATGCTGTCCGCGAATGCTCTTTGTTCGGTATAAATTTCGACACATTGAATACAGCAATACAAAACTATGCACACACTTTTCCAATTTATCACTCGTGCGCGTCTGACACTTGTTGATGACACAACAAAATGGAGCAGTGTCAAATCTTTATAGCACAAACTAGAGAGCCTTAAATAAGAGTGACGACAAGACGCTGCCACTTCTGATTGGTCCGCCATTTATGGGCCGTATCGTTGCAAACAATGCTCAAATCAATACATACAATAGTAATACTCATTGTTAGTCAGTATATAAATAAATAGAGTATCAACAAAGTATTATTTATTAGAGTATTATGTTGCACAATATACATATTTGCACATTTTGTTATTTAAAAGAATGATTTATCGCCATCGATTTACTGTCGTAATATTTGCGATTCGGTTATACAATTTTACGTTTATTTTTAAATTTCAAACGAACTGTAGCAAATTTACGCAATAAGTTTGAACGCATATCATGACAATATGGAATATGACATGTGAGAACAGAATCAAACTTGTTCATTAAAAACGTATGTAAGTTAACATTTTGCATATTAAAAACGTATGTAAGTTAACATTTTGCATATTATTAAAATAAGGACTGTAATGTCTATAAATATTTTCCAACCTTAAAAACATTTCAAATGTTGGTTTACTAACAAAGTATAAAGTATTATTTTTATAGCATTTAATTCTTACAAGTTGGGAATATTGAAAATTTAATGGTATTTTAGAACCAACAGAATGCACACAAGTAGAGCAGGTACGACATGTTTTTATCACAGATGATAAACAATGTCCTACAACATTATATATACAATTCATATCTATGTTGTTATATTTTATTATCACGTTATAATCAAAAGGAGGTATGGAACTTATCGTTGTAGAAGGTTCATCAGGTACAGACGACTGTATCACAAGTTCTTTATTAGACTTTAAATAATCTAAAAAACCAGGAAAATACTCACTATCATCAGTATCGTAATTTCCTTTTGATATTGTTTTTGTGAACATAGAAATAGCAACAAGTTTTAAATTATTTTTAAATTGTAAGGCATCTAAAATAACATTTTTATGTCGCAAAACTGAAAATAAATTTTCAACCCAATCTTGGGTGAAACGACCAGTTAAAACGAATTTAAAATTGCACTGGTTTATAAGATACTCTACTACATTAATTATTGATGTTGTAGACAATATGACACCTCGTTGTACAGGTTTAAATATTGCTTTATGACCTATTTGTATTTTCGTAAACAGATCAATGACTTCACGCAAAAAAGCAATGTTCGCTTTGTATACGTCAATGTTCTTTACACCTAACGCTGTACAACATGATCTAGAAGTCATCAATGAAAACCACTTAAATATATATTCAATAAACCATGCAATGGTATACAATTTTGGCTTTTGATCTCATTAGCTAAAAATTTTAAAGAACTACTGACATGGGGTGAAAAAACAGCTCGTGCTTTATTAACACGCATTTTATTGTAAGTATTATTACATTGAATATCATTATAATTAAAATTGGGAGTTAAATAAAATTCTGTATCTTTCTGAGAATCAAGTATCAGGAGTACAAATTGAAAATGCGGGATTTTTTTCTATTTTTGAACGTTTATTCTGAAAAAATGGTAACAAATGAATTATTCAAAGTATTGTCCATCGCTAGCCACAACTTTTTCCCATCTTTCTGGCAATTTACGGATACCGTCGCGAAAAAATTCGGCCGGCTTGGCTGCTATCCAGTCATCGACCCATTTTTGGGCTTCTTCGTAAGAATGGAAGCGCTGGTCAGCTAGGCCATGTGTCATCGATCGGAAAAGGTGGTAATCGGAAGGAGCAATATCTGGGCTATACGGCGGGTGGGGTAAGACTTCCCATTTCAGCGTTTGTAGGTATGTTTTGACCGGCGCTGCAACATGTGGCCGAGCGTTGTCATGTTGCAAAATTACTTTGTCGTGTCTTTGCTCGTATTGTGGCCGTTTTTCTTTGAGTGCGCGGCTCAAACGCATCAATTGAGTTCGGTATAGTGCTCCTGTGATGGTGTCGTTCGATTTCAATAGCTCATAATACACCACACCCAGCTGGTCCCACCAAATACAGAGCATGAGCTTGGCGCCGTGAATATTTGGTTTGGCCGTCGATGATGATGCATGGCCGGGGTAACCATATGATTTTTTGCGCTTCGGGTTATCGTAATGGATCCACTTTTCATCACCAGTGACAATGCGATGCAAAAAACCCTTCCGTTTTTGCCGTTCGAGCAGCAGTTCGCATGCAAAAAAACGGCGCTCGACGTCTCTCGGCTTCAGCTCATACGGCACCCAATGTCCTTGCTTTTGGATCATTCCGAGGGCTTTTATACGATGGGAAATGGCTTGTTGTGTCACTCCCAATGAATCTGCGAGCTCTTGTTGAGTTTGACACGAGTCTTCATTGAGTATTGCCTCCAATTCAGCATTCTCAAACTTTTTCACTTGGCCCGGCCGCTCTTTGTCCTCAACGTCAAAATCACCACTTCTAAACCGCACAAACCATCTCTCGCACGTTGAAACCGATGGAACATGACTCGGATAAGCCTCGGAGACCAATCGATGTGCTTCAGCAGCACTTTTCTTCAAATTAAAGAAGTAAATTAAAACTTCCCGCAAATGCTGTTTTGTTGGCACGAAACTCGACATATTGAGAGCTCAAAAAAACTATGAATTTGACACTGCGACAAATTGACACATACTGAAAATTAAAGCTATAAGACGTAGCTTTGACATGAACATAGTCACAGTACTGCCTGATGCGTATAGCGTTAGTAACGCCATCTGTTATCAAACCCGCATTTTCAATTTGTACCCCTGATAGTTCACTGAAATGTGCACTGTCAACTCTATTAGATGGTAATTTATATTTAACAACGAATTCTTTTGGCAAAAGGAAATACTTATTTGAAAGCAGTGCTTCTTTCATGTTTTTCAAGATATATGGTATATCTGCAATAAAATATAAAGGTCTATGAGGATTAGAGGGATAGGGAATATAATTTCGAGTAATAGTATATCGTCCCACGTTTATTCCACAACATCTCCACACTTTACCATTCCCAGGACCAATGTCAGAAGTTATAAAATTCACGTGAACACCAATTTCTTCAGCTTTGTGAATTATCTGGAAAATAATATTTTTTACAGTTTCAGAAGTTATAAAATTTCAATGTCAGAAGTTATAAAATTCACGTGAACACCAATTTCTTCAGCTTTGTGAATTATCTGGAAAATAATATTTTTTACAGTTTCTCCATTAAATGAATCGCCTGTATAAAAGTAGCCTACAACATGCTTCCATCGACTAGCTGTACCAGTTAGCATAAATGTTAAAGCATGAGTTGCTGTACCTTCTTCGTTTGGAAGCGTTATACTTCCAAGTAATGTTTTTGTCGAAGAATCGTACACATGTTTGGGTGTTATACTCATTTCGTCGAGGACGAGTCCACAAGTTAGAAGCAAGGAATAAAAAACTTGAACTGAATTTAATACGTATGCGCAAACAGATAAAAAAATTTCGGTTAACGCAACATTTTATTTTTTATTCTTTGAAAAAACAATAAACCGTCAAACGTTTTTATTAGACCAACAAACACCGACAAACACTTAAAAAAAGTTCATAAAGTCAAAATTGATGGGCCAGCTTCACGTAGCTGGATTTGTTCTTATAAGCTGAGTGTGCACACCGTTACAGGCAGCGCTCGTGGTGGCTGGGGTAATCGCTAACCGATCACCTTTAAAAAGTCTGCCAAATGCTCCCACTAGGTCTGTGCTTCGATGTAAATCTATGCTCTCTGCTGTGAGGTAAGGTGAGGCGTGATCTTATGGCCATTCGTCCGTCTCGTAGGCGGGGTCAATCGATCGGTCTACCCTAGAGCTGTAGAGCCACCCTGCGACCGTTTCAGTCGCAGAAAGTTTTGTTTCAAGGAAACCATAGGAACTGTGCTTCTATGTACACTCCTCTTTTTTGCTACAGTTTTCATAAACACACATCTGCCAGGTTTGCTTGCCTACAGTTCACTAACGTATGCCTACTTCTTAATTTAAGGGATCGCATGGCAGTGCCGAGTCAAACATATATTATATTATAATTAACAGCAACGAAATTACACGAAGGCTTTTAAAATTTCGATTTTTCGTTAAGTTTACGTTTGCTAGCGTATATAATAATAATATTTGGTGAGTATCTTACTACAATATTGGAATGTTTGTGTCCCTTCGTCGAGATAGTTCATAGCATACCGCGTTAATGCTGGTATCGTACTGCAATCATATTGTCTGATTCACGCCATAACGTTAGTGGAAACCCACTGTAATGCTATGGTAACGTAATTTGTCTGCGGGGTAGTTAATTGCATGTTGGAAAATTCGACATTAAGGCAATGTACAATCCTCTTCCCCACCCATTCCCGGTCCAGTCAGTATCAAAAATTGTTTTTCTGTAAATTGGAATTTTCGAAGAACCTCAATGAATCGAGGTTACGTTTGATAAATGTGAGTTCCGGAATTTTTTATATATATCCTACAGAACAGTTTTTGTTGGTATTTCGAACGGTCACGTTGATTTTCTGGAGGGTCAGTAATATACGATTCATTTTATTTCGTGCACGTTTTCAACCGATAATAAATAACTAAATAAATCAATATTAACAACTAGTGTATGCTATGAAATCGCCTATTGCAGTCGGTAAAACAAGAAGGTCCAGCATCTTTGTAAGTTTATTTGGGCCAATGATACGGGAGGGGAACGATAGAGGGGTTATGAGACAGAGGAGTCTGCCGCGTAACTAATTGTAAACCTAAAAGAGGTAGCCCCAAAAGTCTCGCTTGCTCGACGAAAGTTAAAGCTAATCGAAGGCATCTGCGATGATCAGTTTTCTGGATAAAATCATCATATTAATGTATATTGGAAATCGAGACATAATGAAGCAGATTTAAGAAGCAGAATATGTTTAACTGTCTAGAAACATAAATATTCTAAATCAAAATAAGCCTTTTTTAACGTGGTTTCTTAAGGTGGACGTGGGTAACAATCGCGGCTTCTGCTTATATGCTCAAAAATAAAAGATTAATACAAAATAATTATTTTTATTGATAGTTAAATCTATAGTGAATTGTTAAAAACAAAAAAATATACATTAAAAAATTAAGTTAAATGAACCAGAACGAGTGTTTTTCGGCCGTTCTAATTACAGACGCAAGCAACGTGGCCACACAGGGCACTATGAGGGGGAATCGCGGAACGCGCAGGGCGAACCTAACATTCCCATAAATGAATTTCCCAAGGCGGAAATACCAAAACTGCTTGAAATAATTTTCAAGTTATTTCAAGCTCGTAGTACTTTGTGTTCATTGCAAGGAATAAACCGATCGGTTTCATAGTTTTATTACTGTGTTCACCAATATACGAGCAATGATGCCACGTGTTCCTCTCGACTTTCACCGTATGAACCGAGCTGCATTGGTCCTCGAAAATTATGTTGGCACCATAGCCAAACGAGTGACTTAGCACTTCGTAATTCGTAAAAAAAATTAGAAATGACTAGCGTCTTTTGTCGACACTCTGCACAGTATCAAGACGAATAATATAGAGCGATGTGCAATATAAATTTCATTTCTTATATATTGGAAATTGTTAACAATAGTGCGTCAGTTCACTATCATTATCCGCAGATAACTTCTTAATCATTGCCAAATTTGGACACAGGTTGTTTCAAGGCATCTCTTCCGATCTATTAGTTTTATGTTCGGAGCGAACAGAAACTGACGCAGAAATTGGCTACATTATATTATGGGCTGGTTTTCCGAGTTTCTACGTAAACCTGCGTAATTAGGAACACGCGTTGCTAAAAAAACTAGATGTTAAAAAGTTTGGGGGAAAAAAAGTAAAAAACTTATCGTACGATTTTTATTTTATTTTTTATTTTACAAATCAGCTAAAATCAGAAACTGGCTTTGGCCCAAGTATCCTTAAGGCAATGCGAAAGGCTTGCCCCGTGATGTATCACGTGAGACCTGGTGTGCACTCTCTCGCATTCACGTGAACCCTATTGTGTTATTTTTTTTGCATTCCATCACATGGTACAGGCTTTGCTTCGAATGAAGGGGAGGAGAAATCCCTCTCTCACTTCTCGGTCGGTAACAAACTTTTTATCTACATTTTTTCTAGGTTGTTGGTAATTTACAAATAAGACCAAGCTTTACATGATGCACAACACATCCGGCTATTGTAAAATTCTTTTTTCCCTAAAATCTCAATGCACCCTAAAAAGAATTGGTCTGAAAAAGTTTGTGTCCGATTGAGTAAGTTTTGCCTCGTCAGGTTATGCAACATAACACCGGTTATGGTGCATAACCGGTATTTAATCGGTATACGATCGGTATTTAAAACTGTTAACATATTTTGTCAAGGATTCCGGGGGATTAAATATTATATAAAAATATTCTGGATAAAAATAAATGAGGTATCTCTTCATTCATTCGTTACGAACATTAATCTAATTTGGTTTAGTTCAAAAACATGTTGCATGCTTGAGAAAATCGGTAGTCAGCTCTTGATTCCGTCTGGGCCTGGGATGAGTGTGGGAGTGAGGGTGTAACATTGCCTTAAGGTAATTTTGACGTCGTGGCTCAGTCCATAGGATTTACATTAAAAAATTGTATGTTGTGCTTAATATATTATTTATTTTCCCTACAAAAATTCAGAGTAGGTTATCGGCCTAATTAGAGAAAAAAAAATGATTAAAAGCAATAGTTTTTCGTGACGGAATCCCGAGGTGACATAGGAAAACCCAATTTCCGGTCGCTACAAAAATATGTATATTAATAGAAATGCATAAGATATTTAAGAAAAATCAGATTTACATACTTTTAATTTGTAGCAATTCAACGGTCCCGGAAAGAAATACGATTATCGGCCTGGTTTTTACGTTATATTGAGTTTAATTTGAGCTTCCGGCATCGAATTTACTACGCCTCTGCGTCATGTCGCTACTATGGAGTAACGTGGCAACACCGAATCAGTTGGCTGTAGTCTTAATCCCACTTCACCCATTCCAACATCTTTACATATTTTAATGTTTTGTCTTTTCAAAAGTCGGCATTGTTTTCGCAGTTTTTACACATTGATATCGAAGAGGTAAAACCCGCGCGATCGAGTAAAAAAGATACTGATGGAACCAAAGTTGCCAAATGGCAACCGAGGAATACTACGCGAATCGTTGAAATTACTATTTTTTAATTTTTTAAATTATATGCAAACATTCAATGAATAGTTTACTCATGGAAAAATATATTTATTGAAAATTATTATTTCTACGACTAGTTGTATGACTAGCCTGCAGTGATAGGATTACCTTAAAAGGATGTGCTATATGTTGTTTTTCTCTCAGATCGCAGTCTGTGCAAGAGAGATAGCGGAGATAGCGCCCTTGATAATATTATACAAATAATTATTACATTTATATTTAACACTTTATTTGGTATACCCTGAACGTTTCCGTAGTTATTTCACCAAAATGATTGATTAAAAGTACTAGGTTGTTTGTATTCGGTTGATCAACATTTTTTTCGACAGAATTGAATTTGGGTGAATGTACTTACTATGAAAGGTATGAAAACAACTTTAAGGATTTACGTAGAAGGTTCATTTTTATTGAGTGTATGTATTTTATTGAGTAAGTGCCCAGATGTATGCCAGAGTTCTTATTACAAATGTTGGAAATATATGAAATTTAACCAAACAATAATTTTCATTCAATCGTATTTGAATTCTGATATAAAAAGATTATATTTTGAAAATGAGGAAAAAGTGGAAAATTTGCACCTAGTCTATAAAGATAATGACTTATACTTTTGACAGTGCAATTCAATTGTTAGATTTCATCATTTAGGCGCCCCACGCTTTTATTATTCGTGATACAAAATTGTAGATGAATTTTGTAAAGCAAATGATTTGTGTCTTCTTTCCGTTAAACTTTACGACAAATAATTTTTCTCTTTTTCTTTACTTAATTATTTTATGCATTTTAAAAAAAGCGTATATTATAAAGCAAAATTTTATATTTTTATTTTCTAGTTATTAGTCATAATTACACGTTATCAACAAAATTATTCAATAAAAAAAATCAATTTTCAACAATGAACAATCACTCTTTTACTTCCATCAATTGTGTTATTATTTTCAACATTACAGTAAAATATATATTTTTTTAATTTTTCAATGACTCGATTATGAATAGAAATGATCAGGTGCTCAATGCGCAAGGACTCGATTTATCAAGTCTGCACGTTTGTTGTCAAATTTCTGCAAGGAATGAATGTTCATTAATTACGGCAACATTGTTAAGAATTCAAGCGTCAACACAATTTCACGGAAAAATGCTATGCTGTTGAACCCCGAACTTTCGTTGAACTTTTTTAACAGAATATTATTGCACCACATTGCCTTGTCATCTGCAAAGAGTGTGTGTGTTTAATTTAAGCTCGTTAGTTTATTAGGAAATAGTTTAAAAATCGATGACAAAGTTTTTACCATTGCGACACACGCCATGAGCGAGATAAATAAAAGCATATAAAAATGAGAATAGTGAACTGTAGTATGAATGAATAGTAAGATGTAGCTCACCGATCTCTTTTATTCAAAAGATCAATAGTGGCAGAGAAATATGGATTACCACTTTTGTTACCAACTATGGGGAAGAGTAGTACCACATTATCTTAAGGTGATGTGGTACTACTGTTGGTTGCAAACAAAAACTAATCTGAATTTCTTTATCGCGGTTGATCTGTCGGATAAAAGCCGAAAACGTTGCTTTCTGCCTAACAATTCTGCAGGACGACGTTTTTGGCTTCTATCTGACAGATCAATTGTGGCAGAGAAATTCAGGATTGCAAGTCTAGTTCTATCTCTCTTACACCCATACATTTTTAACATCACTTTAACATGAAAAGAGACACACTTGCTTAACTTAAAAAACACAATCCATATTTTCTGAACATAGCATTACACAAACTTATTGATTCTTTGTCCGTCAACTGAATAAGTGCATAAAATGAATGATGTTACATGTTTTTCCTGATTTTGCAAAAAAAAGTGCAGTTTGATTTCTACTACTAGATTTCGATAACGTAGATTACCATACACTCCATACATTAATTTTGAGACGGTTTCTAAAGATTCATTTAATTCTGTTAAGTTGTCTTAGAAAAACTACGGATCAGAATTACGTATAATTTCATGTTATGTCCTCCGACAAGTTTAGAAACCTTCTGTATAAACTTATAAATGACATACAAAAATTAGTCTAGATAATTCACATTTTAGTTGTCGAACACTAAAAACTGGGCTACCCCTGGAACGCAACCATAAGGCAAATATAAACTCGTAACTCGGTCTGGAGTTAAGCAGTTAAGCATACTTGTGTCTAAAGCAAGGTACCATTAGGTCAAGGAATCCATACCTGTTGCTTTAGTTTTTTCTTGAGTGAACACTAGCACAAAGGTCTGGAAATATCTCCTACAAAGACAAGGGGAAACTGACCTCTGCAAACATTTTTTAAGTTTTATAGTACTCGACAAATTTAACTAATGTATCAGTAACATTTTTATGTACAAATAATATGATTCAGTTTTTATTGACGATGAATTTATGACTATTTACTAGATAGAATTTTCCAAATATCAAGAGATATTTAGTGAGACAAACTTGCATGCTTATTTTTTTGCAATAAAATTAAAGTCCATAATATTGAAATTCATAATGATCACAGTAAAAAATGTTACTTTCAGATCAATTGTTGTATTCATAAAACTGTTTACTGTAATCGACATTCAATTAACTCTAAATACTATCACCTGCAATCTTTGAGGAAGTTTTCATTTTTTAAAATATGATTCTTTGGAAGCTACTTTCAACATGTCAATTATTGTATATTTACAAGATTCTATTTTTGAAAAACAATGAAATTTTTCATAGCTTCCACCATGATCAAACGTTATGGCTGAATTACATATACTCGGACAAATATTATCTGCTGAAAACTTTCTACAACCTTCACTTTCATGCAAGTGGAGCTTTTACACTGGTATGTTTCAGCCATGATTAATTTACATTTTTGATTATTGAAGAAAAGTTAGATCAATAATTCTAGATTCCATCAGGTAGTGGGTGGAAACTTATAAACGGATTTTCGGAGGGACAAACTCAAGATTGTTGTGATGTCTATACAGGAGTACCTATTTGGGATCATCCACTTGACTTGCATTATACAACGCGAACTTTGCACGGCTCACCAAAATTACTAGTGCAACTTTTCAGTCGTGACAAACACAAAAGAATATTATTTATTGGATACGGCATTGTCGCTATACCATTAACTCCTGGATCACATCACCTTAAATGCCATACATGGAGACCAGTTGGTGAGACAGAAGGCATATTACTAATTTATTTATATATTCAGGGGCATGTAATTTTGGACACATTTGTAACTCCCATTCATTTTTCTATCCAAGAACATGTCTGCCACTATTTAATTCCTCAAGGCATCTCTATCATAATATACCAACACGTGAAGCGAAAAAATTATTACTTCTACCATGAAATGACACTACCATAATTACCGGCCTCATCGAGAACATCATTGTTTCAATTAAAAGTTTCCTACAAGTCTACAGTCTACATTTCTGTCACTGAAGAACTCTCCGATGTTTCAAGACTGATGGTTAGTATTCTCTGGTAAAACAGGGATCGCAAGGCATAGAAATAGCGCTATTGGAGTTCCGGACCAACTTGTGGGTTTTCCAACAAAGCACAGAGAGCACACAGTGTGACAGTGAACGCGTCATCTTGTCATTTGTCTTGGACTGCCGGGGAGTCCGTGGTAAATTGAGATGCAAAATGGTAAACTTGTGTAATGGTCCAGTTATTTAGTGGCAGAGGTTAATCTTTTCGCTTCTGGCAAAGTTTTATTATGTTTTTTGCTAGACAAATTTATGGGGTCGTTATAAACGTGTCAACTTTTTGATTATTCGTATATTTTGTCGGTTTTTATTGTGTAAATTCATAAGTGCGTACAATGGGAAATGAAATTAAAGCTGATAAGTAAAGGTCATTTCTATTGTAAGACTGCTTCTCTTAAAATAAGACTGTACAAAGTTAGAGGCATAATAAAAATATGGAGTAACTTGAGCTTAATGCAGACCAATATAATGAGGAATCAACGTTTTTTTGCAATATTTCAAGGAAGCATGTGTGACCACAAACCTAAATTCATAACCTTCGAATCACTTTATTAACCTATTAGAGTTTTATCTCAACTGTTCAAAACTAGAGGGATGAACTCTTTAAAAAATGGCTGTGTATAGTCGGATGGTAGCGCTACTTGATTGGGGTCAGCGGTCGTAGGACGGGGTCTACCGGTAAGCAGTGATGCCAGAAAGCGGCCGCAGCAGTATGACCCACACAAGCGCACGCCCGTGTACGTGTGACCGCCCGAGCTCGTGGAGCATCGGAAAATAGAAGGAGACAGACATATGACTGTCTGTCTCTTTCGCTCTCGCTCGGGCTGCTCGCGCTCCTACTGCTCGGGCTGTCGCGTGATACATTTAACTCTGACTGACAAGGGGACCTCCAGGTACGTGGAACACCGATTCGGACCAAATTTTTTTTACAGGTAGGTTGCACCCAGGGGTGCAATAGGTGCAAGTAATAGGACCCGCTTCTCAGCCGTTTTCGAGATATAAAATATTTAAAATTTCCGAGCGTCCATATACTCTTTATATACTCTCTGCGTTAAATCATTTTTAACAAGAGCGCGTAGCGTAGTCGGCAACGTCTCCGCTTCGTAAGTGCTGGATCGTCGGATCGAATCCCGGCGCAGACTTTTTTAAAAAATTACTATTATTATTCAATCATTTTTACGGCAACTACTATGCGATAATATTAATATTTCCGTGAAGGAATGAATAAATATTTTTTATTGTACTTACCGGCGGTAAGTACGTTGCCGACGGTAGCGAACTTTGAAAAGTTTCTTGTGTTTGTCACTGAGTCCGCAACCGGCATGCATCTTTCCGGACAGTACCGGCATACATCTTCGCGGACGGTAGCGTCATTAAAATTTTTTATTCCAGAGTCCACTACCGGCATGTGTGCGGACGGTAGCAAATTTGGTAAATATTTAGTTATGGGGAGCACCTTCCGATCTCAATAATTTTAGTTGTATATTACGTAGATCATCACTCTGAGTAATGCTGTGAAGGTTTTAGCCCGTGGTCACTCTTTGTTAAAAAGCTATTAATAAACCAAGATTGAAAATAGAAATATAATTTTTCGACGCTGTATGTGTAGTTGGTTCTTTCAAACTCCAGAAATACTTACATAGCTACACAGCTAATACTTGAATCTAAACAACATAATGAACATAAAGAACATAAAAAACTTAAAGAACGCAACACAGATATAATTAGTATGATATGATTTTATACTTCGCGCCTCGTGTAAATACGCGGTGAAGGGGTCGCCACCCAGGAGACAGCGGACCAGAGTCCGTGCGGTACGGTTGGAGAACCAGGAGAACAGTTGGTCGTGGTCGAGCGGACTGGGTGCTCGTGAAGCCTAGGAGAACTCTTCTAAACATTTGTGAGCGTGCCGCTCAATCGTTGGAGATATTTTAATATGTTAATTTTTGTCAGCTCATTTAATTTTTGTGGTTCGCTCATATAAATATATATCGCGGGAGATCGGCTCCTCTGTTTTCGTGTGCGGCTAATCCAACCGGAGTACTAATAAAGAAGGACCTCCAAGGAGTATACGATATCAAATGCACCAGCCACTTATTCACATTCAATCGAGAGGAAGTATTGGATAGCTCTGTCGATCTCCATCCATATCTAACGGTAATTCCGGATTCGGGGAAGATAAGGAATGTCTCTGACGTATATACCACCATACAAATCCCATACGGTAAACTACAACTTTTTGGGGTAAGCGCTGTGAACTCGCTATTGTACGAAAATATATGTATATTTGAAACATGTAAGAAGCTAGAGTTATGAAAGGTCCGAGGCTTCAAGCGTTGACAACAAGTTCTTATATGAATTCCTCGATCCACCGTGGACGAGTATCTTCACGAACAGTTTGACTATGTGTCTATAGTACACGATTAACACCGGTACAAGATATCCGTTATCCAACACTGAAAGACCGGTATTCGTTGGATGATTTTATTTCTTATGTGAATTCTAACCCTATATTATTTATTGATGTTTACGAATAATGGTTATGTTGATGTCGATGTATCAATTGTTGAGCGTTTTATTTTTGTTAATTATAGAAATCGGGCGTATAATATAACTATTCCGGAAAGGAAAACCCCCAGTAATCATGTTCTCGAGACCCCGATAAAAATAAATTGATTAATGATGAGAAATTGAAATACATTTATTAAATCCCGTTTGCTAACATCGATGAATAGATCCTCAAGTTAAGAAAAATATTCAAATCGTCACGCGGGAATAATAAAATCGTTACAGTTCTTAAGTTTCTTTAGATGCAGCCTCTCGCTGTATCTGTATCTCTGGACTTAAAAATTGTTATGACGCTACCATCCGCGAAGATGTATGCCGGTACCGTCTGGAAAGATGCATGCCGGTAGCGGACTCGGTGATAAACAGAACAAACTTTTCAAAGCCGCTACTGTCCGACAACGTTCTTACCGGTAGGCCCCACCCAACGGTCGCTGACCAATCAGGTCGTGCTACCGTCCTTATACAAGGCCACCGGTACCGTCCGGCTATACAGAGCCTTTAAAAATGCAGTTACATAAATTTTAAATCTTTGTACACTTGCATGTTCGTTGAGATTCGGACAACCGTTTACGTCGAAAGTAAAAAGTTTGTGGCAGCGAAAATCTTTACCCATTGTACAAAATTCAAAGTGGTTTGGAATTCAAATGCGTGCATGAAATTAACATAACTCTGATTGTCTTTGCCATATGGATACCTGGGAAGCCTGTCTTTGACAATGGATTTCTTCATACTTTAAGTAAAATTTCTATGTGCCAAACAAACAGTGTACTGGCTATCAGATTTGAAAGTATGCCATCCTCAGATAAAGATGACAGTGTTTAGAAGTTGTTGTTCATAAAACATATAATAAATTACATGACATTTAAAAAAATAATATACATTTTTCTGCACAGGTGGCTGGCAGGATAGACTTAAAGAGCGATTTCTAGGCATAACGCTTCAGTTGAAAAGTCCAAATTTACTAGTCGATAGTAATGATAGATTTGAATTACTCACGGAAAGCATGGGCTCTATAAACGTGCATATTGACATTATTACCAAGAAGTTTGATAAATATGGCTGTCGACTGTGAATATCGAATGTTGTTTACAAATTATTCGTGTTAATCACGACATCAACAGAGCATATAATACACTAAAGTGCTGAATATGCAGCAATACAAAGGATCTAAAATGAAAGTTTTCACATTATTCTGCTTGACATTTATTTTTTACAAATGTCAAGCAATCAATATCGACAATATTACCTTATCTAACTGCAGAAGTGGATCCCATTGCGATGATACGATAAATATCAATATTGGAGCATCAAATTCCACCGAAAAAATCAATATTTTGAGTGAAGATGTCAACAATATTGATTCCAGTTTGCTCACAACGGAAAATGCTATCTACATCAATGCGACTACATCTAACGCTTTAATCATTGGGAAGTCATTGCCTATGCCAATAGTTTCAACAGCTGATTTAGGGATATATACTCTTAAATCTGCAACCGATTCAAATAAAGAAAACCACCAGAACATCTGCACGTGTGATGTAACGGTAATTAAAGAAGGCCCAGTAACTTTACATGTGACTCTTTGTTGATAATGGCATATCGCCCATAGGTGTCATTGTGTGATATTAATAGTTGTTGTAATGCCAATTGTAACAGTCTTCATTTGTTTGTATCTTCTAATTATGGCTGCCACCAGCCAAACATTTATGATAGTCGGTACTGTTATACGAAGAATTTCATACACCGAAACAATACACGATTTATACTCGAAAGATTGGCGAGTAACTTGTTCTGTATAGCTTATGATAATCTTCCACCGATTTATGCAATGGAAGACGCTTTGGTACGTTGAACACAAAAATATTAATAGTTATTACAAGCAAAATCAATATCAAACTTGTCATGTAAATGATAGGATATAGGAGGCTCAACAACCCTCGAAGATGCAAAATATGCAATGAATCGAAAGAAATACTTATGGCATTGGAGAAATATGGTAATTCCACCAGAGTTCAATATTTCCAGTCAGTATCATAAGAAAGATGGTTTATGGAAATTTCAAAATAACATGGTCACATTAATAGGTAATAAAAAACTAAGAGGTAGACCTTAAACATTGAGACGAAAATTTATCCATTATTTACCAACACGTTTAATTGGTTTCACAGAGCTTCCGCAATCAGGCTTCACCGGTGAATGCAAATTAGGAAAAATTCTTGAGTACCTCGAAACATCAAAATGGATATGTATGCAATCTGATCTGAGTAACAATAATACGTACCTGTTCACCAAAGCGTACGACAATTTCACGGTGATATCATCACCTCATCTTTTGAACTTGTCGTATATAATTGCGGAGAATCATGTAAATAATGGCACTTCTTGTAATTATGCAAGATGTATTAGATTTAATTAATATTATTTAATATTCGTATATTTATTTTAGACTTGTCCAAACAACATCTGTGTACCAGTGCGGAGTCTTTACTGCTTGGGTTCTTTGAGCCTTTGTAACAGTACAAAGTCACTCGAACAATCATGTTTGAATGGCGATTGTCGAAATGTAGTAAAGCGTATACGTTACACAATTGCTCTTAATAGCACATGTGGCATTCAAAGTATCGAGATCCGCTACGAACTCACCAATACTTCTGAAAGTTTCTATCAATACTTCGAAGTGACTTTTGAGTCAGACTATGGCATGGCGGGTAATATATATTCACGAAGTGGTCATCCCGGGTATATAGTTGGAAATCCAATTATTACAGGTACTCTTGCACGAAATAATACAAATCATGTGATAACGGAATATATAAATGTTAACAAGTCTGATTCTTATCTGACACTGCCTTTGAGTCGACATAATGGAGATTGCGATTCACGCAAAAGATACATTGTTGGGTTTGGAGAGGACATTAGGTTGAAATGTAGGGTCAAATTGACTACAAGAAAGTTTTCATCTCATTCATGCATAGATTTGCAAAATCAAACGTTGACACATTTATTAGACAATTCACTGCATGGCGCGACTGAGATCGACAAATACAATACTTTTGTGTCAAGGACTGGCGATATTTCGAAAAATAAAACCTTAGACTGGACACATATTTTACTTGATAGTACTACGCGAAACGTCGTCACTGGACAAATTTACAATAATCGAATTCGGTGCTCAGGTCTGCTGACATCGTTGAACATGAATATATTGTTTACCAAATTGCCGAAAGACAAAGATCCGAGTAATTATAAAATTGCAGGCGTGTCTATAACTGTTTTGGAACCAATCGACATATCTTGGCCAAAATGTATTGAACCTAACTGCAATAATGTATTAGAAATTTCGCTTGCCAGTTTTGTTTCCTTCACTGATGTGTCGACGCCGTCCATGTACTATTATGCCGGTAAACCAAACTTGGACATAAGTTTACCTTACGATTTTTTCTATCCATTTATGAGTGGCACTGATAATGCCAAGCCCACTCATTTCTTCATTCAGTCAGTTAGCGTAATTATTATTCTTAACCTTTCCATATTCCAACTTGCATAACTCTAATTAAACATCTTGGCTTGTGTGTTTTTTTTATTCATGATGCTAGGAATTTAAAAAATTCTGCAAATTAAATCTCTGCAGTCATGAACAAAGCTTTGTTTTCATGACACGTTGTTTTCAATATTTTATGTTAGAATATTTAAGATAGTCTTTTCGCGTGCGGTGTTGATTTGGCTTGATGAAGTATTATTTTAGTGATTAGTGAAATCCTCAAAAATGATAAATATACATTTCATACCATGGACAATTTGTAATTATTTACGTTAATTTGATATCATTTAATTTTGTACCCATTATTGAAATATCGTAACACAATACAGGTTGTCATCTAGCACACGGCGAGGTAGGGGTACTCGTTCACTGCCCCCACCACGCTGCTCGCGCTAGGCGCGTCAGAGGAAAGCTTGCGCTGCTCGTAACAGATCTCTTCTCACTTGCGCTTTACGCTGATCGCCCCACAAACTTAGCAAAAGCCACTGCTTTTATGAAATGAGTTAATAAAGATTATTTAATGAATATATATATATATATAAATAAATAAATAAATAAATAAATAAATAAATATATTTATCTTTTTTATTAGGTCTATAAAATGCATTATATACAATGTTTTATTCATTTTTATGTAACGCGTTCGATTTACTTTATTTGCAGTTTTTTAACGCACCCATTACGTTATTTATTTATTATTTTAATTTGTTCATATTTTTATTTTTATATTGTTTATTTATTTCGTGACCGATTTATTCCTGAAGAACTATTTCATCATAATATCACAAAGTTTTAAGGAACTATTTAGTCGTTATATCATAAGTTATTTCGCGCAGGGACGATGATAATTTGGTTTCAGCAATCAACCTTTTTATTATATTCACTTATTTATACGACATTATGTTGAGAGAAAAGCTTTCATCGGTAACATGCAAGTTGGAAAAAAAACTTGTTTATTTGACGTTCGGTTGTCCAATCGGATATAAATTATTACTGGAGTGAAGCTCGAGGTGTTGAGAATCTGCTTGAAAAGTTTTACAAGTAAGGTTTGCAATTTGAAAATCTGATCCAAGTTGGCATATAGCGTTCAGGCACTTCTGGCCTATTTTATTACATTTTTTTTGTAATATATGTTAGAGTTAGTTTTTGTACTCGCTAGCATGTGTAAAAGGCGCGCGCATCATGGCGCTTCATGTAGCCTCGAACGATGGCGATGTGGTGTTCGTTCCGGACGGCGCAACGAAAAGCAGTTGAAATCGTACCGGCGGTAGAGAACCACGTTCTATCAAATCTATAATAAAGAGTTTATAAAGATGAAGTAAAATAATACTTATTACCGTACCACGTCCAGCAATCCCTGGACAGATACAAAGTCAACAATAAATAATTAATAAAGTAATAAATAATTTGGTAATAATAAATGTTTAGTTATCATTACCAAATTTTAGTAGGGGTAAATAATATTGGTTTGGGTCAAATAAAGCTAGAAAATATTTGCTAACAATTAAGAAATCTTATTTGGCTCGACTTTGATTTGGTTATAATAATTAAACGTTTATTTCGCTATATTCCAGTCTAAATTTGTTAATATTAAATAAACTCTTTTCTCAGTGTACACTTCGGTCACGGGTGAGGGTGCCGTTACAATACTGGATGCTCTTTCCCCGCAAAATAGAATCTATAAAATGACAGGCTATACTGCTGTCATACTATACACTCAACTCATTGAGGAGATGGTACAGTCGTCCGCATTTCGGTTCAGCTCAATGGAATTAGCTCAACTCTGTCCGCAACCGCTTTAGCACTTATCAAGATAACGGTGACCGCTCATCAAGTTCGTTTGCTCGTGGATCCAGGGTCGGAACTAACTTTATCGCAGAATACATCTGTAAGCAGCTTAACATAACGCGCCAGCACGCATCCATTCCGATCTTTGATTTTGGTGACAAAAGATCATCTCAAACACGCGGAATGGTTCAGCTTACATTTCATTCATTGAAGTACCAGCTCAGACATGACCACACATCACTAGGCTCAAGTTAGCAGATCCGGATTTTCTGCGACCACAGTCAATTGACCCCATCATTAGTGCTGATGTTTAAGAGCAAACATTGCAAGAAGCTCTCGCTAAGTTCTGGGTCCAAAAAGAATTACCAACTGACACTGACAGCCCGTTCACACCGGAGGAACAGGAGTGTGAAGATCACTTTCGGTCAACGCATCGACATGACGCAATGGGAAGGTAAATCGTCAGAATTCCGCTCAAACCACCAGCAACACTCTTGGGAAATTCATTTTTAACTGCTCATCACTGTCTGCTTCGAATTTCACAACGATACTCAAAGGATGGCTCATATTAGCAACTCTATCATCAGTTCATGGCAGAATATGAACAGCTCGGCCACATGGTAAAGGCGCCAGCATTACCATTAGGCACAGTGCAATATTATTTGCCACATCACGGGGTTCTCTGGCCAGCGAGTCCCACCACAAAATTGAGAGTAGTATTCAACAGGTCAAGTTAAGCGTCAACCGGGCACTCCTTGAATGACATTTTTATTAATGGGGAAGGGGATCCTAAAACAAAAGGTTATTAACCTTACGTGCATATGAATTTTAATAGCTGACAAAATTAATTACACATATAAAAATCACCCGTGTAGGGAAATCGTAAATAATTTTTTTTTAAATATTTAAAAAGTAAAAACAAAATACTCTTAAAAATCGTCAGCGCAATCGGGACTTGCGCTGTCCCGGTCTGTTGAGCTCCGCTCATCACCGATTTCATTCATCTCGCCTTTTTCAACTGAAATATATACAACGTATTTAACTTTGCGTTCCACATACAAATATTATATAGCATCTCAATTAAATAATTTGTACCTGAATCATCTTCGGTTTCTTTTATCTCCGTTATTACGTCGCTGTACGATCGGGGCAGTTATTCTCCCTTGAATCGCCGAAAACCGATCTTGTTTTATTCTTGAATCCATCTGCAATCGGTCAGGTCTAAATCACCAACAGTATTTTTGTTATGAGCATTCCTCCAAATCTTCGTTATATTGGGTCTGGGAAAAAGTTCGTGGCGTTTTTCCCGATAGATGGCATCAATTGCAAATAAGTCAGGTAACACAGATCGCAGGGACACCACTAAACGCTCATTGGAAAGGTGACACTTCGAGTGTTACTTTGAGTGTATAAACATCGAAATTGGTGCAGTGGTTGGAAAGTTGTTTGCGTTTGAAAATGGAGAAAAGTAATAAAAAATTGCGCTATATTTTGCAATATTATTACGACAAAGGGAAGAACGCTGCGCAGGCTTGTGAACAAATTTGTGCTGTGTACGGTGAAGGGACTTTATCAAAATCTGCTGCGCGGAAATGGTTCGCTCGCTTTTGTTCTGGTAATTTTTATGTGAAAGATAAGTCACGCTCTGGTCGTCCAATCACTGAAAAAGCTAATGAAATTCTTGAAAAAGTCGAGCAAGATAAGCATATCAGCAGTGTCGATATTGGTATGGAGCTAGGCATTGACCACAAAACTGTTTTGAACCATTTACACAAAGCTGGCTACAAAAAGAAGCTCGATATATGGGTTCCTCATGAGTTAAGAGCGCGAAAAACATGATAGACCGAATTAACATGTGCGATGCGCTGCTGAAACGCAATGAAATCGAGCCATTTCTGAAATGTGACATAACCGGTGATGAAAAATGGATCACGTACGACAATGGGAAGCGTCAAAGATCGTGCACAAGGGATGGTGAGCCGTCACAAGCGTTCGCGAAGCCAGGATTGACGGCGAAAAAGGTGATACTGTGTGTGTGGTGGGACTGGAAGGGAATCGTCCACCATGAGCTACATCCAGTTGGTCAGACGATTGATTCTCAGCTCTACTGTGGACAACTAGAGAGATTACGCCAAGCAATTGAAAGAAAACGGCCCGAATTGATTAATAGGAAAGGTATTTCATCACGTCAACGCCCGACCACACACTTCTTTGATGACCCGTCAAAAATGGCGAGAGCTTGGTTGGGAAGTTTTGATGCATCCACCGTATAGTCCAGACATAGCACCCTTTGACTATCACTTATTCCGATATCTGCAGAACTCTCAATGGAATTAAGCTGCTTTCAAAAGAAGCATGTGAAAACTCATTGATTCAGTTTTTCAATGAGAAACCACAGAAGTTCTTCACCGATGGTATCATGGCTCTACCCGAAAAATGGCGAAACATTGTCGATAATAACGGAGCATATTTGGTTTAAATAAATTCATTTTCACACTATAAAAAAACCAGTTGTATTTTGCTAAAAAAAAAACGCCACGAACTTTTTCCCAAACCCAATATATAAAACCCTAAGGTGTTTGTTTAATTCGGCGTGACGGAGAGACAAATTCAAAGCGGCGAAATTGTGTATAGTCAGTTTGAAAAATTCTGTGGCGTTTTTTTACGTTATACGTTTTTAAAAAAATTTCATATCTTCCCTCGTTAACATTTTGACTCTTATTGACATTGTACGAACGACATACGAATTTTTCAAAGATATTGAAGGCGGGCTTGCAAGCATCAATGTCAACGTTTCCAAGATTGATAAGAGCGTTTTGAAATTTCTCACACTCTAGTAATTTTTCAAACTGTTGTTTTTACCTTTATCAAAAAATGATGGATTATAATCGCAACCGGTGATAGCGTGAAAACCAGACATGGAGCTGCAGGTCAAAGGTCTCATCTTCTCATGAATTAGTGAGTCATCATTATAGCGACATGCATTGTCAGTACCAAAGTCAATCCAAATCTTCAGAGATCTCTGTAGAAGCTCCATATTTCCAAGCATAATAATTAAGACATCAGTATCAGAGCAGCGTATGACGACATTGACATTAACATGAATTTGAGAAGCGTGGTAAATTATTTTGGTGTTGGCTTCATTAAATGATTTGTCCATTTTCAATGCGGAATTCGTAGTATTTGTTATGATTGATATTAATTATTTTGGTACCAAAAAATTGTGCCATTTCAGGCAAGTCCAATGTTTAATCAAATAGGTCACCGATGCCTCTTTGAATTTCATATTGTTTAGCTATTTTGCAAAATCTGAGGGTCGTACTTGCTGCGGCCCAGATATTTGATAATCGTGCTGTGTTCTTCCACGAAGTATTCGTTCCGTATCTTTAAGGGAGGATAAGGGTCGGAAAATTGGTTTTTTTCTGATACTACAACTGTTGGATAATCAGCTGGCGCACGGCGATCGATATTCGTCGTGCGCCTACCTGTTGCGGTGCTCCAGCACACGGAGTTCGGTTGAGCCGAAGATAACCGAGGCAGGGCTTCGTGAAGCCGAGGCTGTGCCTCGTTGGCAGGCCACGTCGAGCGAGAGGACGTCTCTCTCGCTTGACTTCGGTTTCGCTCACCGGCTATCTCGCTCAACTGACTTCAGCGCTCAACGACGCTTTCATATCCCGCAGCCATGTTGGATATTTTGTCACTTACGTGAAAACCCGCACGGAACAGCGCACGCATTTGGAAGGCTCGGACAATTTTCATTTTTCTCAACCGGATTATCTCAACCTTCGTTTGCTCACCAAGACTCAAATTAAGGTAAACGTACACCATTATAATTCAACGTAATTCAATGACGGTGAGGAGGTTCATATCGGTACATCAACACTAACGGTCTCACACTTTGGCGTGCTCTGCAGCGCGGGCTGCACCACGTTTTTCACTCAATTATTTACATGCTCGATTAATATAATTGCGTGTGTTGTACCAATTCACTACACTTTCCCCCAATTAAACTGAATGGGAAAGTGTTGTGAATTCAGTCTGATCATTTTGTGCATCCTTAAGCTCACATTGCTATGCTCTGAAGAGTAGACTGTTTCATAGCCTGTCACACTAGAATTAGATACAGTGGCCAGATTTTCATGTGCTAGCATTCACTTGCTGTAAGTTCTAATTCACGGTCTCATTGAGTATTTGGTGACAGGCATTAAATTTGTCTACGCACTCATTTATCTCATTGCGTGGCATGCTCCGCAGCACTGGCTGCAGCACGCACACTGCTCTCAGCGAGCAGACCGCTCTCATCACATACAGCACAATTAATATAATTGTGGGCTGCAACATCTCAAACCAAATTCCATTTCCAAAATTAAGATCAGTTTTCAATTCTCAGATTTTTTGTGTATTTATTTATATTATTTATCTTGTCCAAGTTAAACTTATTATTGTAGTTATTTTATATTCCTATGTCTTCTAAATTCAGCTAATTTTTGTAATTGACATGCGGAAGATACAATAAACCGCTTTCTCAAAATACCATCTACAAGTCTGGTTTTATTTTCACCCTGTCGTGAGTGGACTCATATTTTTCCAATATATTCGCAGGTTCAAGATCTGTCAAGTTACACCGGATGGATTCTCAAACAACAACTTATAAGAAATATTGTCAGAAAATTTGAAGTCATTAGGAGCAAAACTTTTCGAGTTATAGACAATTGAATCTCCGGCCGCTCGGTCTCCCTTGAACGTCATAAGTCTCCCGTAACCCTCGGTGCGGCCACTGGTTTATAGCAGCTGCTCTTTTCTGTTTCTCTCTTTCTAATTTCTATAGGTATGAATAGACTCCTTTGTTGTTCTATTTTTTAAAATATAGCTTGTATGACCTGAAGGGTCTTTGTGAAGACTAAACCGAGTTAGTTTGGCATCGTTCGTCTTGCTGTACGGATATACATTTGAACTACAAGTTTATTTTAGACTAGATAGACCAAAAAAAAGAAAACAGCATTTTAATCCTAAGCAATCTGAAAGTGTAGAAAAGTCTTTCACTAGCTCGTCCGCAAAAAAACTGAAAATTGATGCCGAAATCAATGTACCAGAGAGTGCTGTTCAGTATAAAATAATAGACTTCATGTTAGTGTTTACTGCGATTTCTAATTTGGTGACGTGTTCTAAAATTATTGATAATAAGATTTGTAATGGCAAAGTGAATTTTAGTACATGCCGAAAACAAGGACTTGGTTTTAAAATTGAAGTGAACTGTGAAAAGTGTGATCCAACGTACATTGCCTCAGGCAAGAAAATAGGACAATCGTATGAAATAAATCGACGATTTATTTTTGTAATGCGTTTATTAGGCTTAGGTTGTGTGTGTTATGCTGTGTTGCTATTTTTAAATAGATTAGATGTGAAGTCTGGCCAAATAGCCCATGAGTATACACGGAGGGAAGACGAGAACCGCATATCGAAAGCAAATCGCAAAACTCAGGCTGCTCAAGAGGAGAGAATTCGTCGTAGGATGGAGCAAAAGGATGTTTTGGATAATGCAGCAGCTGCAGGCGAGTTGCTTTATGCAGCTGGAATTGACGATTTTATGCAAGTTAAAAAAAAAATGTTCTCTATTTTATTCATGTATCAAACTTTAATCACGTTTTTCTCAAAACTCGGTAGTCAAAAAATTTCTCAAAGTCGCTAGTCAAAATTTCTCGAAAATCTTTGGACCGATTTCGCCTAAACTTTGCATACTTCTTGTACATACTAAATACTCGGTTCTGAACGAAGGATTTTTTTTCAATTACAACTTATTTTTTAATTGAACAAAAAGAGCAATTTTTGGCAAAAATCAGTTTTTTGATTGCACCTTTACCAAAAATTAAAAAATGAATATTTTGTTAATTCCTTCGTTCAAATCCAAGATAAACTTATGTACTAAAGAAATCTTTTTGGTTTTTAAATTTCAGATGAAGCAATCATGAGTTATCCTGACTACCGCATGGAAACTTTCTTTTGAGGTGACTCGGTTCTCACAACTACCACTGGCTTATTTTAAAATATTCTTTAATGAAAATTTAGCAGAATATTCTTAGAATAATGTTTAATAATGTAACAAATAAAAAAAAAAATTAATAAAAAGGTACTCTGAAAAAAAAAATCACAAAAATATGCTTTTTTTGTTTCTCAGACCCTTTTCCCCCCTTAACAGAAGGTGTAAAGTATCTATAAAAAATTAGGTCGATTTTATCAGCATCTCATTGGCATCAATAATAACAATTTTCGTTAGTCTGTAATGCCGGGGAATATTCAAATATATGTGTTTCAACATTATTTCGACATTATTCCTCCTTCCACGACCGCACGCCTGCAAAGTAGAAATAATGCGCTGACGTAAGAAGTGAGTACAGTGCGAGCAGCGACCGCGCAGTTGCGCAATTGCAAATTTATTAAATTTCTCGACAAATTTCGCCCAAGTTAGTTGGTAGCTACCTTTACCAAAATTAGTCTTTAAATAAATTGGATATGTTATGCCGGTACCGGGTAATTAGATTATTCGGTATTCGGTATAATATTAAAGAGTTATTATTTTTCGGGATCGTTTGCCGATAAGGAGATGGATCTCGAGTTATCGATGAAAACACGAATTTATGTAAAAGGAAGTATTTATTATAGGCAACGGTAACTTTCCGTTGTCTATTTAAATGTTAAAGTAAGAAAGTACAATAATGCGTTGTTTTGAGAATTTCACGAGGAACCAACCGTTCTCTGTTGAGTCTAAATTAATTCTGCTTTTAGTAAAGCAGTTAGCAACTGCGTTTGCTGAAATCCCTTAGTTGGCAGCTTTAGCTTTAGCCTATCGTAGATCGCCTCGCGAGTCGCCTCATGCTGCGTCGGCGTCTACTTCGCATCCTGTCTTGTATGACAGCTATCTTTCAGAATTACATCTCTAGCTGTGTCCGCTAAGGAATATTCCTGAGAATACGTGAAAAGGAATATTCCGCGACACAACAGATAGTAACTGGTTGGTTTTTCGTTAGTAACTTGAAAACGTATTGTATTTCAATCCTTTCATGCGACATAATAGATAACGGAAAGTTGCCGTTATCTATAATGAACTACCAACTTATACTTTTACTGTAAATTCAAGCGTTTGTCTCATTCACTCGAGATCTATCTCCCTATCAGCGAACAATCCCAAAATAATATTTTTTCAATATTATACCGACGACCATAATAATCTATTTACGCGTTATCGGCATAACAAGACGAACCACTGAAGGTTCGTGGAAGTTTTTTTAGCGAATTTGTTGAGGTTTCCCTGGTGTTCTTGAATCTGAAATATATTGGAATGAGATGAGTTTTCACTCACGAGAGGTGTGAAGTAACCAGACCAAAGATGTTGGTAGAGAAAGTAGCTTTTATTTCACCTTTGACTCGATTTGACTACAAAAAAAGAATATATAAAATAAATAAACGAATGAATTTAAATTGAATTTAATGAGCTGCACATACAATTATATTAATTGCGTGCCGAGATGTGCGAGGTGAAACGTGAAGCAGCCCGTGCTGCAAAGCACGACACGAGATGAGACTTATGAGGATGCACAATTGAGATTTCCCCACCTGACCGTTATTGAAGTTATGTAAATTGTGACGGTGCACTCTTACCGTGTATTTTGATTCCTGTTGAGCACTTCTGAGTTGAGTAGTTCCTGAGAAATCGGTGAAAATTGTCCGAGGTGAGAGCAGTGGTTGGAGCTGTCCAAGCGGTTTTCACGAGAAATGTCAAAATCTTCAAAATGGCTGAGTAGTATGAACGCGTCGTTCTGAGACACACAAGTCAAGCGAGAGAGACGGCCTCTCGCTTGAGTAGCATGCCTGCGAAGCGTTGCCTCGACTATCT
Source organism: Cylloceria caligata (assembly GCA_963942595.1). Lineage (NCBI taxonomy): Eukaryota > Metazoa > Arthropoda > Insecta > Hymenoptera > Ichneumonidae > Cylloceria > Cylloceria caligata. Next base: position 55,928,809 of record OZ012706.1, on the reverse strand, counting down.
TCGCGTCAGCTGATTTTCCAACAGAATTAATCAGGAAAAATCCATCAATAAAGATATCAATTTTAATTCACGTCGATTTGGGTCTTCTGTACATTTGGAGACGAAGGCTTCACCTGCAAGGTTCTCGTTTTTTTCTATAATCGAAAGAAATTTATCAATATCAAGTGCAGTGACTTTTTAATTTGTCATGTTAAGTAACTTGTCTTTGTCTACTGTAGGATCAAACGGAATCATATATTCGTCGATGGATATCATGAAATTGGAAAGGCTCTCCAGATCTTTTTTCATGACGCCATTTTTCAATTCCAATATAACATCTTCATTTTTTTCAATCCAGCTTCATTTAATATGTGAGAAGTAATAGTCGTCAAAAGCCCGTAGCTTTTCGCCTATCTTTGTCGAGCAGAAATTGAATTGGTCATGCTTGTTATACTTCTAGCTGAATCGCGTTGATAATCTACTCAAGTGTCAAGTCAATAAGAATTCGACGGAATGGCTTGTTTGTTCTCTTGATACCTAAAGAGCCCTTTTGAAACTCTTTTTTTAATCCAGGATGTGTGTTGTCTACACTCAATAGTTTGTCATTATACAGTACTATTGTTGGAGAATAGTTGCTTATTGAATCTGAAAAATAAATTTGTTAATTTTGGCAGATGTAAACAAACATCTCAAAATTCGACGTACAAATACTTCTTTCCAAAATCAGACAATAATCCATCAAATTTATATAAATCGTGAAGATCTGAGCTGTTTTTCCATGATCACCTTGGAGGCTTTTCATCCTGTAATTTGCGTAAGTTTCTAATAACTGACGCAGTTCTTTGTCTTCAACCCCTGGATTATACGATTTAGATTTCTTTAAGTTATCAATTATTTCTTTCAGTTTGTCATCAATCGCAATTTTTTTTGCGTTCAAAAAAGTTTTAAAAATCCATTTATTAAGCCACTGACAATCGTTCCGCTGTTTTTTATGACGTTAGTTAATCTGCTATGTTTTATGAATTTTCCTACTCTCTTGAAAAAAGCCATCATCACATGAAACATCCCAGGGTGAATAAACACTTTGGCAAACGTCGACTTTTCAGCAGATTGAATTGCAAAAGCAACTTTAGCTAGTTGCAAAAGCAACTTTAGCTAGTTGCAAATCGTAGGAGACCTGTATATACTCTGCATGGGACTCTTCGGCGACTGTTTGACTCACGAGTAAGGTTTCTTTTACTGCTGCAATATATGTAGGAGATGTGCTGATAGGTGTTAAGTATGCCACTTTCTGTATTGGGGATTCATCGTAAAAAATCAGACTATTGAATTCGATACACATTGGTGTCTCAGTAGCTCCCAACGCATGAGAAATCATCCGCGCGCGGTTCAAACATTTATATTCCATAACATCGCCACGTACTTGTAATCGTGATTCTGCCTCTAAAGTTTGAAATTCCTCCACAATTTTTGGCTTTTTTCCATAAGGCGTGATTTCGGGTAACACGGCGTCGAATGTCCTCCTGCTCTTCTTTTTTAATGAAGATTGATCAGGAACGGGATCGATGTCAGTGTGAGTATTCATAGGTGTTGATGTTTCTCCTTCAGAGTCGTTAATATTCTGGTATTACAATGATCTGATGTAATTGTATGAAAAGAATTCCTTTTTTTTGGCGACGTGAAACGAAATGTAGGTGCATAATTAGTCAAATGCAGAAGCGTGGTAAACGCGTTTTTCGTGCGAAACTTTTGGTGATTTGCGTTGGCTTGTTATCTGTTTGCATTTTGTAAAATACTCAATTCTACAAAAATTGTAATATAATACATTTTCAGAAGCAGCCGCCATTTTATTTAATATTGGTCCATCAATTTAAGTCGCTTTGTCTTTTACAGTGTCTAACCAGTGTGGAGTTTTGAACACCGTAATTTGTTGTATACGCCCTTGCATCGTTTTCCTTTGACTGTTATAAAAAAAAACAAACTACTGCCGCGTCCCCTGCTTCATTTTGTTCTTTTTCCGTTGTTTCTGCAATGCAGCTTTAACACAAGTAATATGGCTGCGTCTTTGAATTGGCCGTTGTCACTGACGCTGTAACAGTGCCAATGTCATGCTATGTGCACCCCCGTGATGTGCTGCCGTTCCGCAGCAACGACGAGAGCGTGCCAACGATCGCTTACTGTGAACAGTCGAGGCATGCGCAGCAGAATGAACGATGATTCTCAACCATTTTGCACGCCATCAGCAATGTGGTTGTGATTTTCCTCAGCATGTTGTTCTGTTGAGGTGAATGGCAGAGTCATTGGAACTTGGTAAGGCACGGTAGCATCAGAATAGAAGTACGTTTCGGAGAAACTCTAACTTCAACACTAAACTTGAGTGTGACAACTCGCGACACTTGAGTTGTCACTGTCGCCTTAACCCGCTCGGAAGGTTCTTCGATAGCTACGGTTTACCTTCAATCATCGTACTGCATCTCGCACATCTCCAGTGAATCTGTAAACTTCTCTGATACAACCCTACTCAGCTTCAAGATCAAGAATGGGAATGTAGCGGACAGTATTATGTTACGTTTCTTCATTATACAGGGTGGCCGATTTATCTGAAGACATTGAAATATTTCGAGAACTACGCATCGGATCAAAAAAAGTTCTGAATAAAATTTGTTTGCCCGGAAGAGGGTTATCAAATGATACTAAAGTCGACCCCTCACCCCCACCCCCTGCGGTGGGGGTGGGGGCAACTTTCAAATCGTAAATGGGAACCCTCATTTTTTATTGCAGATTCGGATTTCCCAAAAAAAAGTAACTTATCTGAAACATTTTTTTTCGATTCGTGATAGATGGCGCTGTAATCGCAAGAAACCTGATTTTTGCGAATATCTCGAGAAATCACACATCGGCAAGGGAACTCACCTAAAACAGGGACCCCGATGGTGACAGGCAAGGGGACTCACCTAAAACAAGCACCCCGATGGGAACAAAAAACTACTACGTCCACGTCGTTGTTCCTGGGTAACGCTAAAAGTAGTTGTTAACTTATTGATAAACGAATACATGCCTTCGATTGCAGCGCCATGTGTGAGAAAGTTTAAGACGAACAATAAAGTCAAATCAATGGATTTTGTCATGAAAAACCAGGAAAAAAATAGGGTTTTCCAATCACGATTTTGAAGCAACTTCCATTTTCACTACAATAGGGTAGGGATAGGGGAGGGTGGATCGAGTTTCGTATAGCTGAATAGCTTTTTGAAAAATTAAACATGTGTTTTTTTCTTTTTTCGATCCGATGTGTAATTTCTCGAGATATTCATAAAAATCAGGTTTCTTGCGATTACAGCGTACTATAGCGATATTAATATACAATTAATATAATTAATATAATTGTGTGCTGTGTTTGCCTTGTGCAGTGAACGTGATGCAGTCGGCGCTGCAGAGCACGCCACGGAATGAGAAAGATGAGTGCGTAGAATTTGTCACTTATTCCCAATAAATTCTCAGCATGTTTATATGAGAGAAATTACAGAGAATGAGTGAAAGCACTTGCAATTTTATTGCTTGAGTGCTGTAAGTGAGATGTGAGAAACGTGACGCAGTCAGCACTGCGGAGCACGCTACAGAAATAGATTGTGGATGCACAAAATGAGAGGAATAAATTCACAGTGCTTTCCCAGCAAGCTCGGTTGGGGGAAACGCGGCATGCATGCGAGCTACAGCCTCGGCTCTGCGAGGCCCGGCCCCGGCTATCTCCGGTGTATACGATCGCAGCGTGCTACACCGCAGCAAAAGGTCGACGCACGGCGAATATCGATAATTTATGGGGAATCCGAATCTGCAATAAAAAATGGGGGTTCCCATTTACGATTTCAAAGTTGCCCCCACCCCCACCCTAGGGGGTGGTCGCAATAATGACGGCTCGCTGCTCCTACCCTTTCTTGCAACCGCACCCTTTGCCCTTGCACCTCTGGTCGAGCTCTCGACCAGCCGGCGGAGTGAGGATAGCAGTGGGGGTCGCTACAATGTACCGTACTATCGTATACTTGATGTACAAGTATGAAATGCGGATTTCAGACAACAGATGGCGCACGTAGGCAGTTTGTGCTATAAAGATTTGACACTGCGCCATTTTGTTGTGTCATCAACAAGTGTCAGACGAGCACGAGTGATAAATTGGAAAAGTGTGTGCATAGTGTTGTTGTGTTCAATATGTCAAAATGTATACCGAACAAAGAGCATTCGCCGACAGCATTAATTTTTTGTTTTCATTTGAAGAAAACTGTTGCTGAATCATACCGATTACTTCGAGAAGCTTATGGTGAATATGCTCCATCGCAAGATACGTGTGAACGGTGGTTTCGGCGTTTTAAAGGTGGTGACTTCGATGTTGCAGACAAGGAACGTGGAAAGCCGCTAAAAAAATACGAAGATGTGGAATTGCAAGCATTGTTGGACGAAGATGATTCGCAAACACAAAAACAACTCGCCGAGCAATTGGGCGTTAGTCAACAAGCTGTTTCCAATCGACTACAGGGGATATCGTATAATCGTATAGTTACAGGGGATAAAAGTGGATTTATGTTGAGAATCTCAAGCATAAAAAATCATAGGTAGACCCAGGCGCACCATCCACATCAACCGCAAGACCGAATCGCTTTGGCAGAAAGACGATGCTCTGTGTTTAGTGGGACCAGAGGCGCGTGGTCTATTATGAGCTGTTAAAACCTGGGGAAACGGTTAATACTAAAGGTTACCAACAACAATTGACCGATTTAAACCGTTCGCTGCTTGAAAAAGGGCCGGAATACCGAAATATGCAACACAAAGTCATTTTTTTCACGACAATGCTCCATTACATACGGCAAAACCGGCTCACGATACGTTGGAAGCACTCAGCTGGGAAGTTCTACCCCATGCGGCTTACTCACCAGAATTGGCTCCTTCCGATTACCACTGTTTGCATCGATGGGTCACGCACTTGCTGAGCAGCGCTTTGGTTCATACAAAGATGTGAAAAAATGGCTCAATGAATGGTTCGCAGCAAAGGGGAAGATTTTTATTGGCGTGGTACTCACAAATTCTCCGAAGGATGGGAAAAATGTATAACAAGCAGTGGAGCATACTTTGAATAAAGCACTTTTTATCATTCTACCAAATTTAACATGTTTTTTTAGAAAAAAAAAATCCGCATTTCATACTTGTACACCTGGTACTACTGTTGTTTAGCTTACTTTATACTCAGTCTTGTTTTTTAAATAATTGTAGCCCAACGATCGACAACCAAACATTTAACTTAGACTACCATTTACCACCAACCGACCACTAAACGATTTGTAAAAGTGAAAAGAAAATTGTTTAAAGTACGATGGCTAAGTTTATTTAGTTCAAAAACATATATCTGATTGTGAAGTGACGTTTTCATCCTAATGGTAAATTCCATTGGTAAATTCCAAGTTGATGCAGACAAACCATTTGTCATTAAAGAAGTGTTTTTGTAACCGTCTTTTAAACAGTCATGCCGGCCAAAAGACCTGACTTTGACAAAGTAACATCACTAGGTGAATAATGTTATAATTATTCGGTAAGCACTTCTAGACCATGAAAATGCTTTTAGTCTCACCATCGAAAAACGTTTGTGTATTAATTATGGATAATGTAGTTTGACTTGGACGTTAAAAAAAATTGTTGCTCAAAAGCTTTGGCTTTTGAATCTATGAAAAAACATTAATTTGAATTCAATTTAAGCAAAAATTGGATCTTTTGTTTCACTAAATATAAGGTTTTTGTATTTAAAATTAATGGTGGTTTCAATATGGCGAACAAAAATATAATTTTCGATTTTTTAAATTCAACATTAAACTTATAACGAGGAACTGAATAAGTTTTGAGTACCAACTTTCATGCAAAATAGTCCACTATTTGCAATCTTCGTTCGACATATTAAAATCGCCATATTGAATCGGATAACTGTATCTTGAGACTTTAAATCAGTGTCCCAAAAAACCCCGTTTTCTCCATTTGAGAAAAATATGGATATTGAATCCTTTATAGTTTTCAGAATTATTATATTGTTTAAAAATAATGATTTGTGAATTATTCTGAATTCTGAAAAGTATGCCATGTGAAAAATTGTTAGTTTAATGTATCACTTTCATTTTTAAAAGTATCTCATTCTTAGAGATTATTGACCTATGCATCAATTTGAGTTTTGAAAAATTATGTATAAAGTAACGAGCATAACATAGCGAGTCAATATTGTTTATTGAATTCAATAATTTCCAAAGTGTTTCAATCTGTATAAATAGGCGTGTCCCTTGTTGTTCGAAAGACCAAGATAGCCACTATTAGGGGAAAAATCCATGTCTAAGATATTGTGCATTTTTGTCTGAAAAGTTGGAAAATTGGCGAAAGCCGTAAAGGACGGTATATGCACCATTTTGAAGGCACCCTCTGTCAAATTCGAGGCCATCGCCAATATTTCCGAGGTCGAATTGAACTTCAAGCTAGTTATCGGCGTAACGAGGTTCAGGATTATCTTCAGAGGGTTCGGATTTCTCTTTTGCAAAGCGCTTTCCATATCGTAAATGTTCACCACTCCTTGCTTACTGCCTGTAGCTATGAATTGGCCGCTCGGGGAAAATGTTACCGATGCACTGGCGATGCAACCATCGTCAATGGACTTGTGCAAGCAACATCGACTTTTTAGATCCCATACGTACATTTCTTCGCTGTCTGTACGATAATCCACATAAAACAGAGTATATCAATTAGCATCCCTCGTAAGGAGAGGCGATATATGGATGAGTGCGAAAAAGATAAAACTAGTATTGGGCTCACGGCGGAGCAGGAGAGAAGCAGCACATCTGTGTAAGTATTGAGGTTCCACCTTCCCTTAAGAGGAGGCTCAAGCTCCTTTTTTTCGCAGTCACGCGATATCTATGGTGCTGGCTCTCTCGCACTGATGCGGTTTCCGTCGGTACCGAACCTCAAGAAGACATTAAGAGAAGACTAGATAACGACACTTTGTCTCCAGATGTTCAACACATTTTTTTGGAGTCTACATTTTCGAATGAGCGGCGGCAAATAGGGCTCATGGCGCAAATGTGGCAGAACGAGCCTCATATTTCCGACAATTTTACGAAAATTTAGATCCGAGAAAGATATAAAAGAAATTTGTCTCTACGTCGGCGCTCTATCGCTAATGAATCTCCCCTTCAGGTAGTGTAATACTGCTCGGATAGTAACAAAATGTATAATACGTATTTCACTGCCACGGTTGATTTTTCAAGTAAAAGCTAGTAACACTACCCTCCATCAAACAATTCTGCATGATACCTTTCTCGTGTTTTATCCGACTGATAGATAATCCGAGGCAGAGAAATTTGCCCTCCATCAATTAAATCTGCATGATACAGTTTTCGTTTTTTATCCGACTGATAGATAATCCGCGGCAGAGACATTTGGAATAAGAAGATTAGTTATATATATCTCGCATTAATACATGTTTCACATCGTGTTGGCGGAAGACTCGAATCATTAGTGAGACAAAGTAAAAAATTTGTAACATATTTTCTCGGACCCAGATTTTCTGAAATGTCGAGTTTATGGAGCTTACTCCGCGCCACAATCGCACAGTAAGCACCAGTGTTCTCCAAAAACCTGATTTTGAGAAAAATGTGTTGAATACATCTTCACCCCATGAGAAAGAGAAATTCCACTGCGTAACTGATACGTATATCAATATAATTAAACCTGTATTTTCTGATAAATGTCCAAAGTACAGGGCTGGCCCCGTGCCACATTCATACAGTGAACCACACCCTTCTGACGGTTTATGAAAATGACTAACCTTTACAAGAAGGCGAAAGAAAACAAAAAGTTTCAATTTAATTGGAAATACGGCAATTCTACGGCAAATCGTATTTTAACTTCGATATGTTCTTTGTTACAGTATTCTTTTCTTTGCGGTACATTTTTTTACATTTTTCGTAAATTCCGTTTATGTCAGCTGACATCTGTTTTCCAGAAAACCAATGTAAAAGGTAAAAATTTCTGATATTGATTTCAATCGAAGTGGAAAAATCTACTTTTGTGGTACAATTCAAAGAAATCAAGAAGTCAAATTCAGTCAAATTTCTAGCGATTTAGCTCAGAAACTTCATTAAAACGACGTCAAACACACATTGGATCGTCTATCTCGCTCCTTTGAAGCACCATCTAATCTGATCTTTCTCGCATTCATACATGCGTCACATTGTTTTAATTTGTTCAAACATCCAGAAAAAGCAGATAGAAGAAATCGTACCTCCATGGCTGATAAGTTTTTTGCTGTCCGGGCTAAACGCCAGTGCGCGACATCTCTTATTCATCTTCAAGTTAGCCACGAGTTCTTTCGTCGCACCCGACAGTAAGTGTATCTGTCCCATTCTTCCGGAAACTGCGATTAATTTACCATCTGGAGAGACTTCAAATTTCTGTAGGAAAAAATGACGAATGAAAAAGCAAGCCTTGTAGGAGAGTACACGCGGAATCAACTATTTACCTGCATATTCGTGACACCGTGTGGTAACGGTATCTTGTAAGTTTTACCGCTCATCAAATCGTAACCTTGACTGTACGATTGGTTGCGAGATCCAAGAATCACTTCGGTACCTTCTTTCAAGAATTTCGTACAACTTATGCGAAACTTTTCGAATTGAATGCTATGCAATTTGTTGTTTTCCCTACCGTCGATCTGTAATTTTTTGTATTCTGCTGAATAAATTCCCGTACCCCTTTTTTGCCGTTAGATAAATCATGAGACGGTATAGCTTTATTATTTTCTATATGATACTTTAAATATACGGAGTTAGTCAATTTATTTCATGATTGATTTTTTTGCAGGTAATCATGGTGAACGGCCCAGTTAGTGGCTGTATATGAAAAAACCTCTCACCAAAACCGTGTAAATTCTGGGACCAACCAGGATGTAAAAGTGTACCAATTACCGTCACGGCTATCTATTGATTGTTCATCAAATGGTCCGAGAATCCCAAACTTAACCAACCTTGTTAAAAGTATATATATACTCTATATATATATAGATACATGTCGATACTGTTATACTATATATTTATAGATACTATATATACGAGTATGTATATATATATTTTTTTATATTTCAATCCAGTGTGTATTTCTTGAGAATGGCGAAAAATCTTATTTTTTGCGATTACAGCGTCATTTATCACGATAAAAAAACGTTTCAGAGAAAACCTACGTATTTTATAGAGTTGAATCTGAATCTGCAATAAAAATTGAAGATTCCCATTTAAGATTTCAAAGTTACCCCCACCCCTTTCAAGAGGGGGGGAGCGATCTACTTTTACCATGAGTGAATTGCCGTTTCAAAATTAATAACTTTTTATCAAGAAAATTTTTTTGTGCGATACTTATTTTTCGAGATATTTTGATGTCTTCACTTAAATCGACCACCCAGTATATACCAACTGTACAAGTATGAAGTGCGGATTTTTTTTCTAAAAAAACATGTTAAATTCGAAGAATGATAAAAAGTGCTTTATTCAAAGTACGCTCCATCGTTTGTTATACATTTTTCCCATCTTTCGGACAATTTGTGAATACCACGCCAGTAAAAATCTTCCTCTTTTGCTGCGAACCATTCATCGAGCCATTTTTTCACATCCTCGTACGAACCAAAGCGCTGGTCAGCAAGTGCGTGACTCATCAATGCAAACAAGTGGTAATCGGAAGAAACCAATCTGGTGAGTAAGCCGCATGGGGTAGAACTTCCCAGCTGAATGCTTCCAACGTGTCACGAACCGGTTTTGCCGTATGTAATGGAGCATTGTCATGAAGAAAAATGACTTTGTGTTGCTTTTTTCGGTATTCTGGCCTTTTTTCAAGCAGTGAACGGTTCAATCGGTCAATTGTGGTTGGTAATGTTTAGTATTAACCGTTTCCCCAGGTTTTAACAGCTCATAATAGACCACGCCCCTCTGGTCCCACCAAACACAGAGCATCGTCTTTCTGCCAAAGCGATTCAGTTTTGCGGTCGATGTAGATGCTGCACCTCGGTCTACCCATGATTTTTTACGCCTAAGATTCTCAAAATAAATCCACTTTGCATCCCCTGTAATTATACGATGCAAAAACGACTTCCTTTTGTAACGAGCGAGCAAAATGTCACGTGTTTTTGCGTTTTTCCATTTGCCTGTCGTTCAACTCTTGTGGGACCCATCTACCGGTCTTCTGAATCTTTCCCATCTCTCGTAGCCGATTGGAAACAGCTTGTAGACTAACGCCCAATTGCTCGGCGAGTTGTTTTTGTCTTTGCGAATCATCTTCGTCCAATAATGCTTGCAATTCCACATCTTCATATTTTTTTATCGGCTTTCCACGTTCCTGATCTGCAACATCGAAGTCACCACTTTTGAAATGCCGAAACCATTGTTCACACGTATCTTGCGATGGAGCATATTCACCATAAGCTTCTCGAAGTAATCGGTATGATTCAGCAGCAGTTTTCTTCAAATGAAAACAAAAAATTAATGCTGTCCGCGAATGCTCTTTGTTCGGTATAAATTTCGACATATTCAACACAACACAACACTATGCACACACTTTTCCAATTTATCACTCGTGCGCGTCTGACACTTGTTGATGACACAACAAAATGGCGCAGTGTCAAATCTTTATAGCACAAACTGCATTCGTGCGCCATATGCTGTCTGAAATCCGCATTTCATACTTGTACACCTGGAATATATGTGTAGTAGTTACTAATTGGTACGCTGCCAATAACTAAGCCATTTACCTTCAAGAGAAAAAAAATATATCTTACCAAATATGAAATATTTCATTGACAACAAAAATTGCGATTTTGTTTACCGTGATATCTTTAACCACACAAAAATCGGAGATCTCTTAGCGCCCGAGCTGTATAAAATCCTAGTTATATATAAATTGATCAGTGAACGTTTCCTCCATAGGCTGAAATTTGTCCGTGGGAACGGTAGAGCGTACTGAGGCGAAGGCCCCGCCCATCATAACAAATTATACTTTATTATAGAATCAGAGGGTATATATGAGGTCTGGCGTACGTATGTGGGACCCTACCTGACATGAAAGACCCTATTTGAATGACCCACTTGGAAATTCTCTACCTAAATCTAGTTTACTTAACACGGAACGGCTTACACTGAAGGGGTGGGAGGGGGGTCTTGGAAACTTGGAAAATCGAGAATTCTTACTAATCCAAGAATACTGGGTGATAAAAATCGTAATTGGTCCTCTGTAATTGTTCTACAAAAGCTCGCAGAGTAAATGCTTTTTTACGTAACCTAGTACATGGGAATTTTACGTTACGATTAGAGGATTTCATAAATAAGCGGGTGCATATTGTAAGTATGAGGTTAATATTTTATTGATTATACGTACTTGAACATCGTAAATCGTACTTGCTTATTACATATTAAATAAATATCAACAGTACAAATAACAGAAATAGGTATATGTATATTTGCAAGCAAATTTAATAGATATAACAATATAGCTAATGCCTTCGGCTCAAAGCGCATTATAGATTTGAGTCAGGATTCTTCTTTTTTTGTGACCCTTGGTTTCCCCCGAATATCTGCACCTAGTAGCATAGAAATACCACTCTCTCCATTTGTATCGAAAGCACTTCCAGTTGTATCAATCTGATGCCTGCAGCCGCTATTTTCGAAATCATTGACGCTGATATATGTCCTTTTATGGCATGTAGCTCATCCGCTCTTGCTTTTATTTGTCTTCTTTTATGACTCGCATTTACAACTAAGTAAAACGGGACAGCTCCTCGGATCAATTCTTCTTCCGTGATCGAAAACCTATTTAGTAGATTGTGCAGCATTCTCACTTCGACGATTGATTTATGTGCTCCCATTGCACTATCAGTTCCGAGATAATCGTAAGCAAGAGCGGATCGCTTAAAATTGGAGGTCAGTTCCTTCTATTATGTAAATACCGGCAAAATATCGGTAAATCCTTTTACTACCAATCCAAACTCATCTATCGATCCGTCCGTGTGCATCTGCTACACGATTTGAGGACCGTCGAACGTCATCCCCTTATAAGCCACAAGAATTACGTTGTTGGAAACCGTCTTCAAAAACGAAGCTTCGAGCAGTCGAGTTGCGATGGTAACGTTACAATGGGCGAGTTGACGTTTTAAGTTTGCAGAGTTAGTAATCGGTCTTGAAATTAGAGCCCCGTGACATTCGTAACGACCGCAGGAATGCTGTAGGTTGGGAGAATGTAATGTACGCTGCAATTTGAATTACGTCCAGTGAAAGTTTGGCGTGCTTGTAATTCACCCGGTCTTCTTTGTAGCGACACCATTCGCCACATAACTTGTGTTCATCAAATGCGCGGTTTACTACATTCGACATAGCGTTCGTTGCATATTATCATATTTTTCAATTTTGAATCTTTGAGAATTTTTTAACTATAGATTATAGAGAAATTTTTGGGATTACATTTTTTAGCTTATTTTGTTATCTACAAGTTCAATCTCTTCATTGTTCCTTCTAAATTCAACGGGTGGTCAATACAAATTTCATCAGCATCTGAACGCACCTTTAACGACAATTTGTGCGATCGAGAAGATATTTTGCAATCAACATTTTTTTCAAATAAAAATATGGTTTTTATCAAGGAATACGAAGAAAATGGAATATTTTCAACAATACTTTTCGGAATTTGTTATAAACAATTGTACGTAATTTTTTATTCAAGGCAAATATTTCGTATATTTTTATAAATTCAAAACGACCACAAGACCGAATCGCTTTGGCAGAAAGACGATGCTCTGTGATTGGTGGGACCAGAGGGGTGTGGTCTATTATGAGCTGTTAAAACCTGGGGAAACGGTTAATACTAAACGTTACCAACAACAATTGACCGATTCGAACCGTTCGCTGCTTGAAAAAAGGCCAGAATACCGAAAGAGGCAACACAAAGTCATTTTTCTTCATGACAATGCTCCATCACATACGGCAAAACTGGTTCGCGACACGTTGGAAGCACTCAGCTGGGAAGTTCTACCCCATGCGGCTTACTCACCAGACTTGATCTCCTTCCGATTACCACTTGTTTGCATCGATGGGTCACGCACTTGCTGACCAGCGCTTTGGTTCGTACGAAGATGTGAAAAATGGCTCAATGAATGGTTCGCAGCAAAAGGGCAAGATTTTTACTGGCGTGGTATTCACAAATTGCCCGAAAGATAGAGAAAATGTATAACAAGCGATGGAGCATACTTTAAATAAAGCACTTTTTATCATTCTTCCGAATTTAACATGTTTTTTTTTTAAATCCGCATTTCATTCCTGTACACCTGGTATAGAGGTCAGTAGTTATAATTTACAAAAAAAATGTATACAATTTATATTAATTATGATACTTAAAATATTTTACAATAGTCTATTACTCATGGAATGCTTATAACACCTAGTATATTTACAGATTATGAAAATATTCACAGAATTAAATATTATGCAGAAGGCCTTCAGTTCTTTCTGGAATTATAAAGTCCGTTGGCTTGTATTTTATAGGTCGCAGCAGGCTTGTGCCGGTTATGCCCCGTTTTAGAGTAACTACGACTTTTGAATAGAATCTTCCTCCCCGTACCCGTAGAGTGATAATAATTCAAGCCCTGATTGAAGGCACTCGCACGAGTGTGCGTACCATATTGTTCTAGCTATCCAAAAATATCTTCAACCATTCCGTGACGTGACGTATCTTCTTCTTCTTTTTCTTCCTCTTCTTCTTCAGTGAATGCGCAGTTAGCGAAATTTTGCGTTTATTAAAACCGGACCCCTGCATGAGAGTATCAATTTTTTCAGTGGCCTTGCGTTTGAGATTACTGCTATATTTCTATCGAGGATATCATCGGCACGCGATGTCTTTTTTCCAACTGATTTAGCACGCTTCTTTATAAGTGGTAATACTCGACGAAACGATTGAAAAAATACGTAGAGGCTTGCTAGGGTATAATACTTGAAAGTCGTTTATTAACGCGATACAGATTGAGAGCGCGATGGGGATAGTACAAATATTTTCGTGCGATCGACTAGTGCTCATCATTTTGGTAACGAGGGCGGACCGTATGTATATGTGCAAAGGTATCGTAGTACGAATGGATGAGTGTATCGCGAAAACATACATTGTCTCGGTGAGGTAAACACGAGATATTGCAAATTCAAGGACCGCTGAGAAGCGAGAACAGTTCGAATAGTATGGAATCTCGTATAACGTGGCGATATCGAAGATTTAAAACGAAACGTTTGTTGTTTATACTCTCCAATAGAACATCTAAAAAACAACATACACCAGTAGATGACACTTATCTATATCTACGCGTCTACGTGTTAAAAGATTTAACCCCGATAAATAACAATCACCATTCTCAAAAGACACGAGGTTTTCAACAGTAAGGACATGTAAAAGAGTCATCGGATAAGCAATTTCCACAAGAGAAACAGACCATTCTCCATGCAAACATATTTGACGCGGTAGTTTTGTTATACATTTAGTCCTCGTATTATCTGGAAAATAATGCATACTACTGTTGCTCGGTAGTACGACAAAGAAAGCGCTATCCTTAGGACTCATATTTATCAGTGTCGGTGATTTTGAACGTTGTTCTTTTTCTCAGGCGACGGAGGCACTCGTACCCGCGATAATTCTGCCTCGTGGAAAATACCATCGATAGCCCCGTTATTCAGATCGCGTAAAATACATCCAAATTGTTCTCGATTCAGAGATATTCGTTGAATCTTTAATAACTCATTGCTCCAACTGCACTTATATCCTTTTCCAGAATGCTACTTTAGCTGTACTAATGAGACCAAGTCACCGACACTGTATTTAAACTTTTAAGTTTTTTTTGTGTTTCGCTCATAATTGCGAGCTAGATTTTCTCGGACGATATAGGCGTTTTCCAGGGTCACTTTGCTCGGGGGAACACGGGTGTCACTGTGTCTAACGTGGTTATAAGCATATAAAAAAATGTTGTATTATAAAACATCGATGTAACGCTTATTTTGCGTGTATGTAAAGTAACGCCACATTCGCTCCTTTATCGTGCGATTAAAACGATCGGCAATCAAGGTTTTTTTAATCAGAATTACAAGTAACTCGAAAAGCGATAATCCTTTTCCAACGCTTCTTCCAATCTTTAAAACACTTTTCGTAGGCCGATTTTGGAATCGCCTTCAGCTCCTTCTGCGAATTCTCCTTTATCGCCTCAATCGTCTCGAAACACTTTCCGCGAAGTGGTAACTTGAGTCCTGAGAACAGGAAAGAGTCACACGGGGCCATGTCAGGTAAAGCTTGTACGGAGCTTGTGCGTATTAACGTTGTTTTTGGTCAAATAGTCACGTACAACATGAGATGTGTGAGCCGGTGCATTGTCATGGTGAAGAAACCACGAGTTGTTTCTCCACAATTCCGGCCTCTTGCGACGAACATTTTCTCTCAAACGCTTCAGTACGCTCACATAATACTCCTTATTTACTGTTAGGCCTGCCGGCAATCAAAGAAAACGATCAACAAAACCTTGATTTTGGATCAACTTTGTCGTGGTTTTTTGGGTTTTGGCTCGTCTGAGAAGCGCCATTCCGATGATTATTGGTTCGTTTTGATGTCATATTCATAGGCCCATGTCTCGTCACTAGTAATAATGCCTTCGATTACATTTTGGCCCAAAGAAAGCGTTTCTTTAGCGACTGTAATGCGATGCTGTTTCTGAAAAAAATTCAGCACGCTCGGTACAAGCCGCGCTTGAACTCGTCTCATGCTCAAAACATCGTGCATAATGCTCTACACCAATCCGAACGGGACACCAAGATCGGCTGCAATCTCCCTGATGCTCACACGACGATCTTCGAGCACAATTTTCTCAACTTTTTCGATGTTTTCGTCAGTCCCAGAGGACGACCCGAACGAGGCAAATCATCAACCACAGTACGGCCCGCTTTAAACTCTTTGTATGACTCGTATGCTTGTGTTTTCGACATTGTCGAATCCCCGTAGGCTACCGTTAACATTTTCAACGCTTCCGCACATGATATTTTGTTAGAAACACAAAATTTCAGGCACACTCTTTGCTCAACTAAATTCGACATAGCGAAATTCGCAGAGTACACCAAACAATGACTTGTTTACAAAGCTATTACGCATACACTATCTAACACATTGCGCGTAAGAGTGACATGTAAACAACTGATAGATGTACCAACCTAGAAAAAAAATGATTTCAACAATATCTTAAGGGTGGCTCGTTTAACACGTTAAGCGCCACGCCGGTCCCTTGGGACCGGCGCTAGACTTTCCGTTCAGACCTCGCCGGTCCCTACGGACCGGCGGCAGACTTTTCGTTCTTCTATTGCGGCGCGTGCGTCGGTCCTTGCGTACTTGTGAGACTGAACATTTTAATTATGCGATATCGGTTTTTGTTTGGTCAATGCTTCAAGGAAAAGAATATAATACTTAAAAACATTAATGTAATTTATTAAAACAAGATAAGCAAAGGTGAGGTTTCTGTGTACATCGTTCGGGCGTCATTAGGCATCGCTTTTCGGTTTGTTTATCTTCTACCAAGGAGAAGGGACTATAAGGATATAAACAAAGTATATACATAGTATTTATTGCGATTGCAAAATGTCAGGCTCTCGAATGCAATTTTCTGCAAGTGGAAAGGTAAACATACGAAGACAAGCCCCGATCCTCAACGCGGGTTACGTTACCCGACATCTATCTATACTCTGGCTCGCCTATCGGCGAGCGGCCCTGCAGAGCCCGCCTGACGGCTAACGGAAAAGCACAGAAATTCGGCGTGGCGCTTAACGTGTTAAATGAGAAATTCCAGGTACTTTTCGATCGTAAGGTATTCCATGGCTCATGTAGCTTGAGAAATCTGACACAGTGCTTGACTATGATCCTCCTCTTACAACTTTAATTTCCCCTTTTGGCGGCTAATCATTGAAGAATTGTTGCATGGAATTGCATCGCGCGTCGCATTGCAAAGCTTTATTGCTTTTTGAGGCACGTAAACGTAATGGTATTGGTCATCGGGGAATATACAGACACGAAAGTGACAGATACTAGGCATCAATTGTTTCAAGCCGAATAATAGATAACCGTGCGGTACAACTGTTGTATCGAAATATACTTCAGACAAAAATTTCGGATCCTTGGGACATACTTGACGTGCTAAATGTTAAATTTGCGCGCGATCTCGCGGATTTTTTAAGACAACGATATAATTAGCATTCAAGAAGATTTCGCGTTTCCCGAGGCTCTGTTGGAAGAGATTTTGCGTAATGAAGATGACGCTGAGATTTTTATGATGGCTACCCTTGGTGCAAAGATCGACCACGGTATAGTTAGAAGCTTCGCGCATTAGATCGTTAATGACCATAAGTTTGGCCTCGCATCATTCTAGCAGTCTGCTGCTGGCGGTAAACCCTCGCGAAATTCCATTTCATCACCGTACTGTGAACACTCGGACCGCCACTCTTAATAATAAAGCAGTATACGCTCGAACGGGCCATCCGTAATTTCACGCATGTATTTAAAGAATTTTTTGACGAAGTTTACGCCGGCCTGTAAGGCGGCTTATCGCGGCTGTCCATGGATGTTTCCATCGTGTTTCCATATCGGTGTGTTTATAGAACACAATTTGATAGCTCTTAAATACGCTTATTTTTGCAGTCTTTACGAGCTGATGAGACGCAGCGCGCCTGTACTAGCTGATGAGGCGCGCGTCCGCGGTATAAGCTGATGTTCACTTCGTATGTAAATTAAATAACGATAGTATTTTTAAAATTTCTTACAGTAAAACAATATTTTCATTTCACTACGCATACAAAGTTATAGACAAAGCTTACGTATTATATGATTCTAAACGGCGATATTATATCCTCGGAGATAAAACAAGTTGAAACGAAACGAAGCACCCGATAAGAAAGACGGAACCAAACGAATCAACGTTGAGAAAGGCAAAACAAAAGGAACCGGTGAAGACATAGCCGTTACTGCTGCGAATAGCAGCACAAAAAGAACGAGCGGAGATCGATTTTATACAAATCAATCAATATTTTTATTCTTTTTACATAATGTACAAAGCAAATGCGATACATGAAATTAAACAAAAAGTTAATTAAAAAATAGGGTTAGCTGTAAAACAAACCTATAACTACAGTATTTTTTTCGATTATTCTAATTCACGTATTTCACAATAACCATATGGTACAGTGTAGTACCTCCCTTGCTGCTTTCGCTTCGTGTTAACAGGCTCGCACGATTTTGTTTCTTTACGCGTTACTACTTGATAAAACTCCATGCGTCATATACCGTCGAACTAAAAAATAATAGGTGGTTAACCGGTAGCATACCCGTCACCTCAATCTTTGGATTGAGTAAGGGGATTTGACTTCAGAGCATTTCGCTCGAGACCCTCAAACTCCTCGTACAACGCGATGAAACGCTCTATCGCTTCCTCATAATCGTTACGCTCTGCTGACAGCCCGCTCGCCTCATATTTAATTTTTGAGAATGTATCGATGTATTCGGCAAAATGATCGCCTCGTCGCGTTGCAGAGTTATACTGTGTAGCCGCGTATTGACAAATTTCGTCGATACGCATCACCTTTAACCCGAGCGAGACGGTTTTTCTCAGCTCGGCCACGGCCCACGTACCTTTAAACACCCGCTTCGTCACGTCATCGTGTGTGCAATACGCGAATGTGCCCATGTCAGTACAGCACGTTCTACACAGGAGAACAGTAGTTCTCCATGCACACGAACAGGCAGTACGGGGAGATACAAATCGCGCGGTGCTACTAGGATACACTTCACGAGACGGTCGATGGAACTTAGATAGTTTTCAGGTCCTACGAGTTCTCGTCACTCGTCACTCGCGTACAATCTTGGATGTCCAGCGGGAAATTTTCTTCTAACACACCCACGGTTACAGCGAGCACACATCCACATAACGTATCTGCTCCCCATCCGCGACATCGTACAGACTCACAAAATTTATTTTATGTATGCTCATATCTCTCATCCGTGTTATCACCGAATAGCCAGCCGTATGAGGACACGAATTATACGCGAAATCAGCGAGATTATGAAAACATTACAAGAGAAAATCGAGACGAGTTCGGCCCTGGTTTGAATCAATATAGTAGATAAAGTCGTCGGGACCAACGCGAAGAACGATCGATTATTTCGAGGCCAGGCGCGCTAGTACGACATAACAGCGAGTCTAGTGAAGACGAATCATACGAAGATCGGAAAAGTAACTACCGCGATGTACGTTATTCAGATAGACGGAGTGAGTCTTCAGGAAATCATAGTATTTTGGAAATAAATTCAAGGATGTATAAGGATGGATAATCACATTCCCAAAAACGGAATGAGATCCTGATCAATTCTTAGTAATTATCGAAGGCAAACTAAACCCCTGCGGTATTGACAGAAATGTATTTGTTCCTTATTTGTCTATACTGTTCGTAGGACCATATAAAGCTTGGTATTTGCTAAACAAACAGTATTGGCAAACGTGAAACGACTTCACGAGAACTTTTTAGTTCCAATGGAGAGTACATAAAGATGACCGTGACCTGTATATTGAAACTCACGATTTTAAACTAGAAAAAGGCGAAACTTTAGCCGAATTTACTTCTCAAGCTCGACTAATCTTCGAAAGAATGCGATATCCATCTAGGTTCAGAGAGGAGCTTAGACAAATCGTAGTAAAGTTTAATCCACGTTTGACATGTGAACTTTTGAAATAAAAAATTGAGAGTTGTATCGTCGGTCATCCGAAGTCCAGAGAGACCCGTGGACTAAGACAAAGGTCGTAGAATTTAATTATTTGGCGGACGAACCCGATTCCTCTAACGACGAACACACATTTAAATCAGACGAAGACAAACAACCATCAGCTTTATACGGGTTACAAAATAAAAATTCTGGGGTCGAAAAGCAAGAATCGAGGAAAGCAAACGATTCTAGGCCACTCGTGAAACAGAGTTTGGAACAAAATTTCGTGAGGTACGACAAATCGAGCAAACAGAATAATAATAACGGTCAAAACTGCAACTGTAGTAAATAATTTTGCTTCAACTGTTCCGAGAGAGGATATAGCATACGCTCTTGGACTGCCCCTCGACAGGATGCTTGTTACCTGATTTTAAAAAGGCCACGTAAATAAAAATTGTCCAAATCAGTCGGGAAACGCTAAAAGCCCGCAGTATCTCCGTCTCAAGTTACTGCTGCGAGGGGCACAAGAGACGATAGTTCGTCAGTAATTTCTAATATCACAGTATCCGGTAAAAACTCAAAAATAAAAATCGAACGAGTAGCAAATCTGAAAAAAATGCCAACGTGTACAAGTACTATTCCTGCTTTTCAATAGGAAAGTGGACTAAATTCTAGTTAGATCAATTCTTCATTTAACTTACAAGTGTTTGATGAAACCGACGGGAAATCGGAAATATCGGACAAAGAAATCGAGACCCCCGAGGTGATATCAGTCTTTGAAAATGTTCATAAGCTAATAGAGTCAACGACAATTATTAGCAAACATGTCCGAGAATGTTGACGAAACAAATCAAGACAAATTAGATACACTCAGAAACTGAAAGCCAATTTTTATTTCCTCCACTTCTGTTCATCGACTAACACAACGTCGAGTTTACTGCCCCGGTAACGGGGCTAAGAAACGACATTGAGTCACAAGAATACCATCGAAAAAACTATCTTGCACCAAAAAATTCGAGGAATAATAGATAGCGGTAGTGAGGTCGAACCTGACTTAAACGCGTACGAACGCGTAAATACTTCCAAGTGAAGGAAATAACACCAGATTCGTCGTCGCGAAACGGTGTATGATTGGGCGACAGGTTGGTAGTGAAAAGCTTAGGGGATACGTGTTTCGTGATAGATGTCTGCGACGACTGCAGTCTGCAATGGTTTAGTATTTTCTCAGGTTTATCAAGTGATGTTGTACTTGGTACGAATTTCTGGCTATCCTTCAAAGTCAAGAAGGACCCTGTTATAGAAATCTCATACCGTCGCTACTCTTGACCGCCTGGCAGTAGCATCGCTCAGTTACTTGTACATTGGTTACACAGCCGTGCAGTAGCGATGCGTACGCCACAAAGGAACAGTAGGGGAAAGCGGTAGCCTCGTTTTTTCGCTCAGCCGTTGGACGTGCAGCAATCTTGGGTTTACTTACTTGTTTGAACGCCGTACGGTACGCATCGCGGCTACTCAGCTCCGGTAACCACAACTGACATTTCTCGTATGTGTGTGTATCTCAAGTACGCCTAATTAATTACTCACTTGAAGTACTAAATTCTCGGCCTCGTTTCGGTCTATAAAAACTCACAGACATTTAATATTAAAGCTGTAACAAGATATTTGTGCTAGTCATTCGGTGCATCGCATTTTCGGTCTCACCTCGTGGT
This sequence comes from Cylloceria caligata, assembly GCA_963942595.1. Lineage (NCBI taxonomy): Eukaryota > Metazoa > Arthropoda > Insecta > Hymenoptera > Ichneumonidae > Cylloceria > Cylloceria caligata. The sequence goes on along the minus strand of OZ012706.1, from coordinate 55,907,315 downwards.
GGTTGCCGCACCACAGCAATCCACTTGCATCGGAGCAATCATCAAACCCTGTGAAAGTAAATTAATACAATCGTCGCTCTGAAGAACTCCTCAGCTTACTCGTGTGTATTTCCTTCCCTTTGTTTCATTCAGTGTAAAATATATCAAAGATTTATTGTGGTAAGCAGCACACCAGGTTATTTGTCACCTATCACGTTCCACGACTCACCCTTTTATCAAACTTACAGTCCCCTAACTACGAGCAAGAGAAAGCCGGCTAATTCTCGAACAATTTGGTCCTTTGTAGGAAACGATTTGAATTTAGATCCGTAACATGCGATATAATCGATAGAACGCTACAGTGACATGGAGGATTTCTCCCCCTCTTTCATTGCACGAGATCGGCTACCGCGATTTCGGGACTCTCCCATTTGGAATCTAGCCCTTCTCTCCGATCTTTCGTCTTGAGGAGACGTGCCTATCTTTCTCTCTAGTTCACTTATAACATTGTTTTCATCCGATGTCGAGATGGTTCTCCATATCGTAGTTATCTTAGCTACAATGAAGAAGAAGACTTCAAAATGGAAGACTTCAAAAACAACATTGCTCTCTCCAGAAAATATTGAAGATAAGTATTCGCTCCATCTTCACGCGCTTGTGACATCTTGAATCGGATGATTGATTCTTTGATAGAAACAGATTTCAATAAAAATAAATAATAATGGTGAACGTTGAATGTTAATTTACTTTTTGCAAAGAAAAAAGGAGAGTGAACATTTTAGAATTGAATGAATTACATACTTGAGGGAAAATCACCGGTACATCGTAGGTATATGTACGTATTTCTTGTCTTTATGAGTTCGCTTGTTTAATGTCTATGTATTTCGGTATGTAACAAGATTTGTAATAATCTTCAGTAAATCAGTATTTACTGCTCCTATAATCTACTACAGCGATGGGTCACGTTGTACTGATGATTTGAAGGATTTCAACAAGTCTCAGCCGGCCGTTGAGAGCCCCGGCTAGTTCTCGGAACCAGGATGGCGACTCTCGGAAAAAAAGGATATCGTAAAGAGGGAAGAGAGGGAGAAAAGTAGGTACCTCAGGTAAACGAATTTTACGCACAGAGAAATACGAGAAATTACCGTTTGAAATTACGCACAAGACAAAATTACAATGCATGAAATTTTATACTGATGGCTCGCAATATGGTAATTTCAAATTTTCTTTCTTACATTTTTGATAAATAAACATGAATTTTCACGTTATCCGTGCAAAAACGAGAAAAAAAATGTATTCAAAGTGGGATCGAACCCGAGTCGCCCGCGTGGTAGTCAGACGCTCTAACCGCTGAGCCACGCTGTACTAGTGATTTCTTATTTCACGTTACTGGTATATAAATTGTGTCAGGTTTATTGATCCGCTATTCTTTTGAGAACAATTGAGAGTGGCGATCTCTCCTTTACATAGTAGATTACTATTGGAAAGTACTTTACTCTGCGTTAAAGGGACTTTGAAATCGGCGACCCCAAGTTCGCGCCTTCCCCTTGTTAGTTAACCAGCAGTAGTGAAGCATACGTTGACTGACAACGACAAGTCTGATACACGTAATGATGAGACGGATCAGGGTTCAACGGCTTCGCTGCAGGTGCCAGACATGCTGGCTCAGACGACTGGCAAACAAAAGATCAGGACTCGCTCACCCACTCGGCTGCCAACGGAGCTTGCACTCAAAGTAAAGTCGCAGCTCAGCCACCTTGAAGCGGCTATGGCACCCTTCCAATCGCTGCCTGAGTCTGGTCAGCTGCAAACGTAGAACACGACTACTTCGGCAATAATATTCAGCTCGAAGAAGCACAATTTACCCTCGACACCAGGGTGGTACTTGATGCTCTTCTTGATGCTCTTCGGGATCTTGCATTCGCAGCAGACACAGGAGGTGGTTCAAGGTGCAGCGAAATCGCACACAAAGCTGCCAAAGATTAAACTGCCACACTTTGTTACGTCTCGTGAGATCCTTCTCTTTTGCTCTGCAAGTATAAGCCGGTCACGATGAGCGAGCGAAGTAGCCAGGGCAGCTATCCTTTCTATTTGAGTCATCCTTGTGTTTGACAGTAAGAAGGCAAGTCCAACCCCTCTTTACTGCGGGTGGCGCCTAGCTGGTATTAGTCATAATAGATAAGCTCTATGATTGCCTCTGCACCTGGTCTTCCGCGAAACTCCCTAATCGTGACTCTCGGCACTAATGGTGAATAGAGATATGATAAGGAATAGGCTCAAAGGGAAAACTCGTTAACGAAGGTAAAACAAGTTGAGTCATGGCAAATACAGAGGGGAGAATAGTTAGTCATAAAACTAGACCAATGACTCACGTCTCTCGGAAAAGGGAATTGCTTTTCGCGAAGGTAGATAAACGGATTGTGAGTCATACTAACATGATGGGGAGAACCAACCTTTGAAGAAAGGGGTTCGTAACCCAGGATAGAGTTCCATCCTAGTTCACGGGGTTTTCCTAATCAATACTTCTATTACACTCTAGGATATATAAGGAAGAGTTTTCACTGCATGGGTGCTCAGTTTTCCATCACTATTGCCCGCGGTCACGTCGCGTAACATACTTTATTCACAACGGCCAAGGTGCCTCTTCTACTATATCTCATCGAATATTATATAACTATAACGTGTGTTTCGTGGATTGCGTGCAGTGTAATTGTCTGCCAATATATATAAACTAACGTGTGCCGCGAATGAGCCATTCTCCGGAACTATAATAAGCCAAGTTACTTTTTCTTATGACAATCGTGTAAAACCTTGTGTATGTTAAATTGTGTTCGTGAGTTGCGTACGATACGCTTTGAAATAAACATTACGATCAATTAATCAATCACGGTCAACAAAATATTTCTCCTTTCACCACCCACAAAGAAGTGCGAGCCAAAGAGAACCACCTACAACGGAGATTGAGAACGCGACAAGGGAAAGGAACTACTACAAAGAGGACACGTGACAACTATATTTCTTCGAGCCCAACTATATCCGGAACTCACCAGGTAAAATTCTCCTATTTCTAATTGAAAAAGGCGAGGTCTCCGTCCCCGCTGTAAAGGGCTGCCAAGCCTTGACGCATAAGCGAGACCGACCGTGTTCGCCAGACCCTAAATCTTGGGCCCGACGTAACAACTTCAAGTGTGAATGTGCAGACTGTTCACTGTTTAGGAATCTTTTCTCCTGGTTAATTCGAGATAACGAGAGTCTCACCTGTAGTGCCGCGGAATATTCGATGAATATTCAAGTATAATTATTTCATCATTATTCCTCCTTCGGGTGCGAGGCCGCTCACCCGAAGTAGAAAGATTGTGCAGACATATGCAGCGCGCCACGAGCACTGACCGCGCTCGAGTTACGACTTGCAGCAACTTGCAACATTAAACACTTTTGCAAATTCATCAATTTCGCCAAAGGTAGTTGGTACTTTACCGAAATCAGTCTAAATTTTCACATCAATTTGAACGGTTGATCCCAGGTCGGACTCGCCCGAAATATTCATGTCTAAAAGTAGATTCAATCAAGACAGGTTGGTACCTCGTCGGCAACTCGAGAATACATAAATTTATTCAATTCAGGAAGCATCACTCCATGCTGCATCAGGCATCATCAGCCACCTCAGTAGCTTTAGCAGCAGGCACAGTTGGTGCAACTCAAGCAACATCCACTCAGCAACCAGCCCGTTGAGGTGTTGGTGCAGTCATCCTCCCGTCGATCCAATTCGACAAGCCCAACTCCACAATGGTAGCAACCGCTTCGCACTCATTCACTGATCGGTATATACGCATCAAGTTCGCCTGCTTATTAATCCAGGATCGGGGCTTACCTTCATAACAGAGGGCACCTTGAACAACTCAACATTACGCGACAGCACTCATCCATTCCGATCACTACCGTCTGCAGGAGAAGTGACGTTACTGGTTTGCTCAAAAATAAAGGTAGCACCTCTCAAAAGACTTTCCATTCCGAGACTTGAGCTTACGGCAGTGCTACTCGTTAAATTTATCGCGCACATTCAAGTCTTCCGTATGTCTTCAACTTTCCAGCTTTGCAATAGAGGAAGGCATTTAATAAATAATTTTAAAAAACGTCAAATGAGCTGTGTCTGTATTCTTAAATTACGTGTACCCGTTTGCTCTCACTAGTCTTATCCACACTGTTTTTATACACCGGATGCCTAGAGCACACTACTTTACCCCATCTACCTTACCGTCTTAGAGCGGTAGTGATAGACAAAAAGTAGAGTGCTGGGAGTAGCCGCATGGTGGGAGAACGAGTAGGGGTAGGAGTGGGATAGAGCAAACGGGTACACACAGTACACCCCTCCATATTTGCTTCACTGAATAAATAACAGTTATACTGTTGAAATCGGCATCATTCACTCTAAATATTCAATTCACACCTAAATACATTTCCGCTCGTTTAAATGCAGTATTTAAAATAATGTCGAGAATATAACAGTTACAGCCTAAATAACTATGGTTGTAAAGTTATAACTCTTGGTCGTAGGAAATTGGTGTGTTATGCCGGTACCGCGTAATCGGATTATTACGGTAATCGGTATAATATTAAAAGTTATTATTTTTGGGACCGTTTGCCGATTAGGAGATGGATCTCCAGAAATAGATGAAGATGCGTATTTATACAAAAGGAAGTATTTATTATAAGCAACGCTAACTTTCCGTTGTCTATTTAAATGTCAAAGTAAAAATGCACAAAAATTGTTGTTTGAGTATTTTTACAAGGAACCAACCGTTCACTGTCGAGTCTAAATTAATACTGATTTTAGTAAAGCAGTTAGCAACTGCGTTTGCTAAAATCCCTTAGTTGGCAGTTTTACCTAGCGAGTCGCCTCATGCTGCGTCGGCGTCTACCTTGCATCCTGTCTTGAACGAATTTTATATTTTAGAATTCTGTATCTAGCTGTGTCGGCGTCTACCTTGTATGCCGCGACACAACAGGTGTTACTTTTCAAAATGTTCAATATCTTACGAAAAAAATTTGATTCTTAATTCTGTGAAAGTATAAAGTTACCTGGAAGAGCGACAAGATTCCAGAAAGACCGGCAACTAATGCAACAGTGGAGGTGGGATGAAACTCCAAACTCGACACCATGGGACCCTCGGTATGCGTCGATTTGTTTATGTCCGACATGGCCTTGATTCCGATTATGCCCTTGCATAGTTTCTTCACATTATGAACTGCCAAATAGTTGCTGTGCTGAAAATTTTAGTTTCTGTATCTTTATTAAAAATCTCGTGACATTCACTCATTTTTCAACAGATTTTATCGGTATAATCTAGCGAAATAATTAGTATCGGAAATAAATTATATATCGCTGGCATGCAAGTTATTTTCATAAAAGTCTCTTTCCAACAATTCTATTGCTCAAAAAGTTTTAGCACTTTTAATAAAGGAACGAATTACCTGACCGATTTGAGTAACATTTTTGCTGTCAATGAATCGATATCTTTACAATATTATGCGAATGATAGGTTAAAATATTATGCTGGTTTATCATTTTCCATAAAATTTTGTTTAGAACACGATTTCCATCCATACTCGAAGTATTAATAATCCCAACGACCTTTTTGACGTATACAAAAAGACACCATTGTATTAAATAAAAAGAATATGTATTGTATATCTCAAACATTTACTTGGCGGATGAACTTTGAATTGTAATTTTTATTTGATAGATTGTCAAAAGTTTTATTTCAAAATTTTCAACTGTCTTCGATTTTTCCAAAATATTACCACGAAACGTGACATTGTCTTGACACGAATAATTGTTTTTTTGGGTTGGCTTTTCGACTATTAGATGGCAAAATAACTGTAAGCTGAAGATAAAGGAAATTTTAAAAAGTTAAAGCTTAGTGACAATACTTTAAACAGAACAATGTGTTTCAAGATACAAGATACTCGATTAACCGAAAGTATTATGTATATCAACCGAAAGTATTAGGTGCGCAACTAAGTTCCCGCTGTTTTTTTTTTTTTTTTTATGAAAAGGCAACTTTATTGTGAAAAAATGTTTACAAATGAATCATTCAAAATATTGCCCATCGCTAGCGAAAACTCTTTCCGATCTTTCTGGCAGAGCTCGAATACCGTTACGGTAGAAGTGTTCGTCTTTTGAGGCTATCCACGAATCAAGCCATTTTGAGATGTCTTCATATGAGCTGAACTGCTGATTAGCCAGACCATGTGCTATCGAACGGAACAAGTAATAATCGGACGGCGCAATATCTGGGGAATATGGCGGGTGGGGTAGGACTTCCCATTTGAGCGTTTCTAAGTAGGTTTTGACGGGTTTGGCAACGTGAGGCCGAGTGTTGTCATGCTGTAGAATCACTTTTTCGTGCTTCTGCTCGTATTGTGGCCGATACCGTTCCCCAGTGATGGTTTCGTTCGGTTTCAACAGCTCATAATAAATAACACCGCCCTGATCTCACCAAATACACAGCAAAATCTTCGGAGCGTGAATATTCGACCGAGCCGACGACGTAGAAGCATGACCGGGCAGTGCCCATGATTTTGTTCTCTTTGGGTTGCTGTAATAAATCCATTTTTCATCACCCGTAACGATGCGATGAAGAAAACCCTTCTTTTTTTTGCCGCTGGAGCAGTTGTTCACAGGCGAAAAAACGACGCTCAACGTCTCTTGGCTTCAAATCATAAGGAACCCAAGTTCCTTGTTTTTGAATCATTCCCAACGCATGCAATCTCTTGGAAATGGCTTGGCGGGTAACTCCTAATGCTGAAGCAAGCTCTTTTTGCGTTTGGCACGGATCCTCATCGAGCAATGCCTCCAATTCAGCGTCATCGAAGGTTTTTGGCCTTCCTTCACGCGAACGGTCGTCAACATCAAAATCACCGTCTTTGAAGCGACGGAACCAATCACGGCATGTTGTTTCACTTAGAGCAGCATCTCCGTAAACTTTTTGGAGTTCTCGATGCGCTTCAGCCGCCGTTTTCTTCGAATGAAAGAAGAAAAGCAACACTTCCCGCAAATGACGAATTTGGAAGAAAATCAGACATTTTCACATAACCAAAAGTATATGATGCAAAAACAAAATCAGTAATGTCTCAAAGCGGTTTGTTTACCATATGGCTAAGCTTGGTTCATGACGTTTTGGTTATGTCCCAATCGACCAGCATTTACTACTGGAGCCATCTCTTGAAAAACAGCGGGAACTTAGTTGCGCACCTAATATATATTTGTGTCATGGAAAAAAATAATAATTAGTTGTATCTTGTGCATGTCACAAATTGTAATTGAAATTGTGGTGAAACTTGTATTTCGTTTCTTTATTATTTATTCATTTTGAGGAGGTTCAACTACATATAGGCAATATGCTTCTTTTCGATTCAAAATGATCAGCTTCTGAAAAGTATACTTTTTTTTAAGTGAAACTTCTTTAGCGGGGGTAATGATGAAATGTTATGAAACTCAAAACCGACATGAAAAGAGAGGCTTATAGAGTTGGGGAGAGAGAGAATGAGATAGAACACACTATATTCGGGAATCCTTATACTCGGTCTCCTTTTTGTGCGGATCTTCTTTCCCCCACTCTTTCATGTCTGAACACAACGAGCGACATAAATAGAGAGCCTCATAGAATTAGGGAGTGAGAAAATGAGATAGAATACACTATATACAGGATTCCGTATCCTCGGTCTCCTATTTGTAAAATAAAATGCATTACCATTACATTTATATTGGGTTGTTCGGAAAGTAATTTCGTGTTTTCCCAACAGAGGACTTAATTGTATTTTTTCACAACCAACTTCACACTTAAGGCGCACAATCATATGTATTTTGACAGCTCATATAGCAAGGCTTGCTTGTGAAAAAATTCAATTGATTCGGCACAGTAGTTTTTGGTTGATACCCTTTTAAATATGGAAAGTGAAAAACAGCATTTTCGGCATATTTTACTTTTTTACTATAGAAAAGGTAAAAGTTCTGTTCAAGCAAGAAAAAAATTATCCGATGTGTATGGAGAACATGTGACGTTTAATTCAAATGAGGAGGTCAAAAGTCACGTGTATCAGTTTTTTGCCAGCAAAGAACAAAAAATTTATGAGCGTGAAATCAAGCTACTGCCACAAAGATGGCAAAAGGTATTGGATCAGAATGGACAATATTGGATTGAATAAAATATTAATTCACTATAAGAAAATCGTCTTTCATTTTTATAAAAAAAAAAAACGAAATTCCTTTCCGAACAACCCAATAGTTTATGTATAGTTTATGTATTATAAAGGGTGGTTAAATTGTAAGGGCCGATGTTGAATGTGAACCACACCTAAACGTCAAGTTTTTTCTGCATTTCATTTGACATTTCTCAATTTCAGACTAACTCAATTTGAACCATGGAAAGATACACAATCGAACTACGCGTTAAAGTTATTCAGGCTTATTATGAAAATGGGCGTTCAAATCAAAATGCATATCGTGCACTTCGTGATTTTTTCGGTCAATTTAATCGTCCAAATGTGCGTACAATCGGAAAAATCGTGCAAAAATTTGAGCAAACCGGGTCTGTAGGAGATATTAAAACACCAGTGCATGCTCGTACAGCTCGTACTGCAGAAAATATTGCTGCTGTTCGCGATAGTGTGGCTGAAGAGCCGTCCACCTCAACTCGTCGTCGTGCCCAACAATTGCACCTCTCACGCTCGTCGATGATGAACATTATGCATAAAGACTTGCATTTACACGCTTATAAGATGCAATTGACTCAAGAACTAAAGCCTCTTGACCATTCCAAACGTCGTCAATGGTCAGAATGGTGGCAAGAAATGGCAACAGTGGATGATCAATTTTCGAAGAAAATCATCTTCAGTGATGAGGCACATTTTCATCTCAGTGGATTCGTCAATAAGCAGAATTGCCGCATTGGGGCGAATCATAATCCAAGAGTGATTGTCGAAAAACCAATGCACCCACAAAGAGTGACTGTTTGGTGCGGTTTATGGGCTGGCGGCATCATCGGGCCGTATTTTTTCAAAATGAGACCGGTCAGGCAGTTACTGTGAATGGTGTTCGCTATCGTGAGATGATAACGAACTTTTTATGGCCCGAATTGGAAGATATGGATGTGGGCGATATGTGGTTTCAACAGGACGGTGCCACTTGCCACACAGCTAACGAAACAATGGCTCTTTTGCGCGACAAATTCAATGGCCGTGTTATCTCACGTGGTGGCGATGTCAATTGGCCGCCAAGATTATGTGATTTGACACCGTTGGACTTCTTTCTTTGGGGTTATTTGAAAGAAAAGGTGTACGTCGATAAGCCAGCAACAATTCAAAAGCTAAAGGATGAGATAATTCGGCACATTAACGGCATAGAACCTCAATTATGCCTAAGCGTCATCGAAAATTTGGACCATCGGATGGAGGTGTGCCGCCGAGGTCGCGGCGGCCATTTGGCCGATATTTTGTTCCATACATAATTGAACCATACCATATTATCATAATAAAAAGAATTGACAATAATTTCCTAAATAATTTGTGTTTTATTCAAAATCAACATCGGCCCTTAAAATTTAACCACCCTTTATATAGTATGTATGGTATATATGCTATATATTATATAGAGTATACAGGATATATGATATAATATTACACATACAATATGCATATTCGTATATACAGGGTGGCCGATTGATCTGAAGACATTGAAATATTTCGAAAACTACGCATCGGATCAAAAAAAGTTCTCAATAAAATTTGTTCGCCTGGAAGAGGCTCATCCAATGATACAAGGGTCGATCAATAAATAGTCGGCTTGGTAAAGAAAATCGGGTTTTTTTGGACAAAAATCTTTTTATTTCTCAACATAATCTTCTTTTAGCTCGATACACTTATTCCAACGATTTTCTAATTTTTTGATGCCCTCCGAATAATAGAATTTCGAAAGGTCCTCAAAATAGGTCGCTGTTTCGGCGATGAGGTCATCTCTGGAACCAAGTCTCTTTCCGCCAAACCATTTTTTCAGGTTTGGAAACAGAAAGTAGTCGGAGGGGGCCAAATCTGGAGAATACGGTGGATGCGAAAGCAATTCGTATTTAAATTCATGAATTTTGGCCATGGGAACTGGGCACGTGTGAACGCGTGCATTGTCTTGATGGAAGAGCACTTTTTTCCTCGCCAAATGTGGACGTTTTTTCTTCAATTCGTCGTTGAATCGGGTCAGCACGGCTGCATAGTATTCGCCATTAATCGTTTTTTTCGGCGGAAGGTAATCAATGTAGATTATGCCGCGTGCATCCCAAAAAACTGTAACCATGACCTTACCGGCCGATGGCACCGTCTTCGCCTTCTTCGGAGCCCGTTCGGTCGGTGAACTACATTGTTTCGATTGTTCCTTTGTCTCTGTTCTCTTTTATGGTCGACAGTGAGCAAACGCGGCACCCATCTAGTGGATAACTTTTTCATACCCAACTGATCACTCAGGATTGAAATCACTGAGCCATATAATATGCCTGTGGCCTCAGCAATCTCACGCACTTTTAGTCTCCGATCATTTAACACCATATCGTGGACTTTTTCAATTGTTTCTAGTATGACGACCTCATTTGGACGACCTGGACGTTCATGATCAACAATGCTCGTACGACCGCGTTTAAATTCAGCTGTCCAATATTTAATGGTTGATAACAAAGGTGCAAGGTCCATATAAACTTCGTCTAGCTCCGCTTTGATTTCATTGTTCGTTTTCTTTTTCAAAAACAAAAATCGAATCACTGCACGATACTAAATTTTTTCCATTTTTGTGAAAATACAAAAGTTGTCTGTCTTTCGATGGCTGTCTAACGCAAACTAAACATCGCAGCGAGCTGAAACTTTGACAACAGTCATGTGAAGGATGGCACCACTAAACGTCGCTATTGATTTCGCTATTGAGTCGACCCCTCACCCCGACGCCCTGGGGTGGGGGTGGGGGCAACTTTGACATCGTAAATGGGAACCTCTTTTTTTTATTGCAGATTCGGATTCCCCATAAAAAATAAGCAACTTTTATCTAAAACATTTTTTTTCGATTCGTGATACATGGCGTTGTAATCGCGAGAAACCTGATTTTTGCGAATATCTCGAGAAATTACACATCGGCAAGGGGACTCACCTAAAACAAGCACCCCGATGGGAACAAAAAACTACTACGTCCACGTCGTTGTTCCTGGGTAACGCTAAAAGTAGTTGTTAACTTATTGATAAACGAATATATGCTTTCGATTGCAGCGCCATGTGTGAGAAAATTTAATATCAACAATAAAGTCAAATCGATGGATTTTGTCATGGAAAACCAGAAATAAAATAGGGTTTTCCAATCACGATTTTGAAGCAACTTCCATTTTCACCACAATGGGGTAGGGATGGGGGGAGGGTGGACCGAGTTTCGTGTCGCTGAATAGCTTTTTGAAAAATTAAATATGTGTTTTTTCTTTTTTCGATCCGATGTGTAGTTTCTCGAGATATTCGCAAAAATTAAGTTTAAAAGTTACTTATTTTTTATGGGGAATCCGAATCTACAATAAAAAATCGGGGTTCCCATTTACGATTTCAAAGTTGCCCCCGACCCCACCTCAGGGGGTGGAAGTGAGGGGTCGACTTTGGTATCATTGGATGACCCTCTTTCAGGCGAACAAATTTTATTCAGAACTTTTTTTCATCCGATGCGATTCGAAATATTTCAATGTCTTCAGATAAATCGGCCACCCTGTATAGGGACATTTCTTTACGAACTGTTACGTCCTGGGTTTTGAAAAAGGCACGCAACGAAAGAATAATATATTATCTTCTCCATTTTGAGCCAGAATGTGCTAGCTCGGGATTGGAACGCGGTCTGGTGAGGGGCGGGTTGTATAAATAAATGTTGACACGGGCAGAATTAACCACATGATGTATTAAAACAGTAAATAAATATTGCGCGCACACAACATTAATAACATCACTATATAAGTATATATCTATAATTTAACACAACCGTCCGAATAGAATGTAGCCGGGTTGCAATGGGCGATGGACTGCGCGAAATGTCCGAATTATTAGATATTAAAACAGTCAAATCACACAACATTAAATGTATATTAAAACAGTTAATAAACGGCGCGCGGCACAAGACAATGTATATATATGTAGGGTTTGAGGAATGTGAGGCGAATCAATGACACACGAAACCGATTAGTATGAGAAATGAAAAGATAGAAAAGAAACTTTATTGAAATACAAAATAACAAAATAAGAAAAGAAAAGAGCGCATGTCTCTCTTTCACCGTGGCTCGGCATCGACTACTCTACACGCTCGACCCCACTCTCGTGCGACAACCCAGTCGTGTCTTTACTGAGCCAGGGGGCCCGTCCCACATTCGGCCTCTCCTGCTATTCTCCGGTCTCCGGAGAGTAAACCTCGAACGGTTTCATCTGATCTGCTGACGATGTTGTGATTCGAGGACCTTCTCTATCGGGCTGTCGAATCATCTCATATCGATCGTGTCCCTTGACACGTGTCACCTTGTACGGCCCCAAATATTTGTCTCTCAATTTGGACCCTGGACCGAATTGCGTTCGTTTTATCGCAATCAGATCTCCTACGCGGTATTTCGTTGCTGGCTTGCAACCTCGATCGTACGTCCTTCGATTTTCTTCTTGGATTTTGCCAATGTTTTCCTTTGCAAGAACTCGTAAGGCCTGTCGTTCTTCGTCGAATTGCGATATCGCCTCCTTTTCGAGTAAATCAAGTATTTCGACGTCTTCTTTTTGTCTCATCTTTACTGCAAGGAGTACTTCGAATAGGCTCAAACCCACACTTCGCTGGAACGTACAGTTGATGGCGCGCTGTATCTGATGCTCCACCTCGCACTCGAACTCCTCTAGCATCAAGGCCCACCTCGCGACCTTCGGCGAAATGTCGATCTTGCTCAACGTTTTTTGGAGCGCCGAACAGTCAGTAACCAACTTGAATTTGATTCCGAGCAGGTACACTCGAAATTTGTTGACTGCGTGTATTACCGCCAAGGCTTCGAGCTCATACGAGTGTAGCTTCTTCTCAGCGTCCGACGTCTTACGACTTGTAAAATACACTACGTGAAAACGGTCGTCTTCTTCGTCTTTATAGAGCAATACCGCCCCATAGCCTTCTTTACTTGCGTCAGTGTGTAACTCTGTGGTTAAATCCGGTCGATAAATTCGCAGTATCGGCTCACTCACCAACAGCTGCTTCAATCGTTCGAACGCCTCTTCTTCTTCGACTCCAAAGCAGAATCTTTGATTATTCTTCAACAGCTCAGACAACGGTCTTGCGATCTTGGAGTAATCACGGACAAACTTCCAGAAATAACCGGTCAGACCGAGAAAACTCTGCACCGCCTTCTTCGACGTTGGCTTCGGAAAACTCTTGACTGCTTTAATTTTCGACGGCGATGGACCAATGGTCCCTCCCTCGATGATATCTCCGAGGTACTCTTTCTGCCGCGACTTTCAACGTCTCCTTCAAATTGGCCAGGGCTTCGTTTTCGTCTTGGCCCGGCACGATCAAATCGTCTACGTATGTGAAAACAATATTCCGTCGGATTGAATCCCGAAAAACTTCGTCGATGAATCGTAAGAATGATGTTGGACTGTTGCACAATTCGAACGGCGTTTTTACGAACTCGTATTGTCTGCCTGGTGTAACGAACGACGTATACTTTCGACTTTCAGGTGCAACAGGAACGTGAAAGAACCCGTTTCTTAAATCGAGCACCGAAAACACTCTTGCGCCCGCGAGACCATCGATCCGACCGTCAATAAGTAGCATCGGGAATCGATCTCGCGCGATCTTCTTGTTTAATTGCCGATAATCGACACACACTCGATATTCGCCGTTCTTCTTCGGTACAATCACGACTGGACTCGAATATTTACTCTTGCTCGGCTGAATAACCCCTTCTTTCAACCATTCGTCGATTTGTTTGTCTGGAAAATTTTTTTCTTTTACGCCAGTCGTCGAGGTCTCAAACAAACTAGCGTGTCGTCTTGGAGCACAATCTTCGTCTCGACGTCTGTCACGACCTCCTTTTTCGGCACATGACCTTCGATGACCTTCTCAATTTCTTTACGATTTCGATCGTCAACGTCGACTGACTTTGTTTCGATGAGATTTACGAGCCTCAGCTCGTTAAATGCGTCGTCGGTCTCCTCTTCTTTGGTGTCTGCCTCAGCTTCTCTTCGTTCGATTTTGTCGTTTCAGCTTCTGTTCATCGACAACTTCTTTATTGTGATTAACCCTCCCCGTATAATCACTTCCATCTGTCTCGTGAATTTTTTCCCCATCAACATGGTGTGACTCATGGCATAATCGGGATTCACGTAGATATCTCCGTCCGGCTTCACTCGCGCACTTCCGAATCCTTCGAACGTGTTCAAGGTCTCTCATAGCGGCGGGCTACCTACTTTTTCGCACTCACTGCGTCGCAACAATGTATAGTCCGTACCGGTGTCCATCATCGCACGTATTTTCACCTTGTTCAACTCGACTGTGATCTTGTCGTTCGATGACGAGCGAGTCACCACGTTTACCGACTTCGCGTTACCGTCTTTCGTTTTCTCGTCTCGTTCGAACCGCACCCGACACACCTTGTCTCTTTCTCGCATTTCTTATTGTCACTCTTACTGTCTTTCGTCACTAATTTCGACTTACTTTTCTGCCTCTTACCGTCGGTCTTTTCTTTCATCCGGTCGTATCGCTCAAGATTTTTTATGAGCTCGCCAATCGTGCACGCACTGTACAAAATTGATTTTACTGCTTCGTCGTCTTGTATCCCGTCGATGATATATTGCATTACGGCTTCTTCTTCGACGTCATATTGATTCGCGATCGTGCTCATGGCGTAAACATACTGCCTCGGCGTTTCGTTCGTCTGTCTTTTTCGTTTTGACAGCTGTAAATGCACCATGGCACTGTTCACCTTCGTTTCGAATTCATTCAAGAGACTTTTCTTCATCAACTTACACGTTGTCAGTCCCTTTTGTAGAGCGATATATTGTTTCGCGGAACCTTTTCGCACAGATCACTCTTTGCAAATCGCTCCATTGCAACAACTCCGACATATCCTCAAATTCGTCAATCCACTTTTCGACTTGCAACTTATCGTCACCTGAGAAATGAGAGATACTTCCCTCGACGTCTTTTATTGTGAATAAACTCGGCGTGTTGCATACGGGTCTCTCCATGCGGACTGTCCTTTTCCGCTTTCGCGCGTCGCTTCCTCTTCTTCTTCCGAGGTCTCCTCGGGACGAGATACGATCGATGTCGCATCGCTCTCTTCTTTATCGACCTTTTCTTATATATCGACATTCTCTACATCGGTGTCTTTATTTTCTTCCTTATCGACATCTTCGTCTGTGCATGTGCTCTCTATTCACTGTATTTTCCCAGCAGGTTTACTAGGGATTGATTGGTTATTCTTTTAAACTCGTGTATTCATTTGTTACAATTCTTTCCCTACCTTTCAACCAAAAAATAAATAAATAAAGAAGCTGCTCGTTTTTCCTTATAACACCAAAATGATTCACAATAAAAAATATTTATTCATTCTTTTACGGAAATATTAATATAATCGCATAGTAGATGCCGTAGAAGTGATTTAATAATAATAATAAGAATAATAATTTTAAATAAAAAAAAAGTCCGCGCCGGGATTTGAACCGGCAATCCAGCGGTTACGAAGCGGAGACGCTGCGGACCATGCTACGCGCTCTTGTTGAATATGATTCAACGCAGAGAGTATATAGAGAGTATATGAACGCTCGGAAATTTTAAATATTTTATATCTCGAAAACGGCTGAGTATTGCATCCTATTACTTGCACCTATTGCACCCCTGGGTACGACCTACCTGTAAAAAAAATTTAGTCCGAATCGGTGTTCCACGTACCTGGAGGTCCCCTTGTCAGTCTGAGTTAAATGTATCGCGCGACAGCCCGAGCACTAGCAGCAGTAGCAGCGCGTGCAGCCCGAGCCGAGCGAGAGCGAAAGAGACAGACAGTCATTCGTCTGTCTCCTTCTATTGTCCGATGTTCCACGAGCTCGGGCGGTCACACGTACACGGGCGTGCGCTTGTGTGCGTCATGCTCTGGCGGCCGCTTTCTGGCATCACTGGGTACAGCGAGACGAGAGAGAGGAGAATAATCGAGTAAGCTGCACAAACACCCTTGTCAAGCTAGCAGACGGAAGTCCCGAAAATGGATTTACTATATATCTAAATAAGTAGCTTTTTAGGTGCTAATTTGGTGCTAAGTTTATAATTTTAGTGCTCCTTCAATTTAGCCAGTGATGCAATTTGAAAAACCCTCTGCTAGCTTGATATCAAGCTAGAAGAGGGTTTTTCAGGGTTTGCATTATCGCCAAATGTCTTTTTACAGGAATTAAGTGCTTTTTAAGTGATTTACAACCATATAAAATTTTACCCCGAAATCCGCCCGAAAATATTATTTTTCAATTAAATTGAATTTATTTCAAATAAAAAATCCGTAACAATGTAAAATTAATAAAATAGCCGGATTTCAGATGTGACATCACGTTAAACGAATCAGGTACATTGGAAATGCGATAGACTCGATTTTAGTGCTCCACCGCCGTGGTCGCAAAACCCACCCCCTTGTCAGGGAAACTTATCGTTGAAGTGAAATATTTTTGATGGACACTATCGCCCTGTCCTTGCACGTATATATCGTACGATTTAGGTGTTTTTGATAAATGAATTGCCTGATTTTAGTGCTCCACCCCCGCAGTCACAAAACCTACCTTTTCGTCAGGCAAACGTGTCGTTAAAGTGAAATAATTTAAATAAGAACAATATAGCCCTGTCCTTGCACGTATATATATTCCCTGACAAGAGGGTGGGTTTTGCGGCCACGGGGGTGGCACACTAAAATTGAGCCTAGCGTATTTCGAATATAGCTGATTCGTTCAACATAATGTCACATGATAAATCCGACTATTCTATTAATTTAAAATTTTCATGGATTTTTTATTTGAAATAAATACAATTTATTGAAAAATAATATTGCCGGGTGGATTTCCGGGTAAAATTTTATATGGTTGTAAAGCACTTAAAAAGCACTTAATTCCTGTAAAAAGACATGTGGCGATAATGCAAACCCTGAAAAACCATCGGCTAGCTTGATATCAAGCTAGCAGAGGGTTTTTCAAATTGCATTACTGGCTAAATTAAAGGAGCTCTAAAATTATAAACTTATCACCAAATTAGCACCTAGAGAGCACCTTATTTAGGTATATAGTAAATTCATTTTTGGGACTTCCGTCTGCTAGCTTGACGCGTTGCACAAACGCTGACGGACGTGTGAAGGAAGATCTAGTTGACGGTATATCCGTAAGTAATTTTTCCATGATACTCAGCGAATAATTTTGAATGAGAATAGTTTTTAATTTTTTTTTCTGGGTCTTTTTTTTCAAAGTGCGCTTTGTTTAGTTATTTAATGTTGTTTATTAGAGATTATTGCATAAATATAATTTTTGAAAGTAACTAAAAATCAATCACTTAACATTAGCTTATATTTAAGATTTTAAAAAATATTTAATAAATAAGTTATCAGGGGTACAAATTGAAAATGCGGGTTTGATAACAGATGGCGTTACTAACGCTATACGCATCAGGCAGTACTGTGACTATGTTCATGTCAAAGCTACGTCTTATAGCTTTAATTTTCAGTATGTGTCAATTTGTCGCAGTGTCAAATTCATAGTTTTTTTGAGCTCTCAATATGTCGAGTTTCGTGCCAACAAAACAGCATTTGCGGGAAGTTTTAATTTACTTCTTTAATTTGAAGAAAAGTGCTGCTGAAGCACATCGATTGGTCTCCGAGGCTTATCCGAGTCATGTTCCATCGGTTTCAACGTGCGAGAGATGGTTTGTGCGGTTTAGAAGTGGTGATTTTGACGTTGAGGACAAAGAGCGGCCGGGCCAAGTGAAAAAGTTTGAGAATGCTGAATTGGAGGCAATACTCAATGAAGACTCGTGTCAAACTCAACAAGAGCTCGCAGATTCATTGGGAGTGACACAACAAGCCATTTCCCATCGTATAAAAGCCCTCGGAATGATCCAAAAGCAAGGACATTGGGTGCCGTATGAGCTGAAGCCGAGAGACGTCGAGCGCCGTTTTTTTGCATGCGAACTGCTGCTCGAACGGCAAAAACGGAAGGGTTTTTTGCATCGCATTGTCACTGGTGATGAAAAGTGGATCCATTACGATAACCCGAAGCGCAAAAAATCATATGGTTACCCCGGCCATGCATCATCATCGACGGCCAAACCAAATATTCACGGCGCCAAGCTCATGCTCTGTATTTGGTGGGACCAGCTGGGTGTGGTGTATTATGAGCTATTGAAATCGAACGAAACCATCACAGGAGCACTATACCGAACTCAATTGATGCGTTTGAGCCGCGCACTCAAAGAAAAACGGCCACAATACGAGCAAAGACACGACAAAGTAATTTTGCAACATGACAACGCTCGGCCACATGTTGCAGCGCCGGTCAAAACATACCTACAAACGCTGAAATGGGAAGTCTTACCCCACCCGCCGTATAGCCCAGATATTGCTCCTTCCGATTACCACCTTTTCCGATCGATGACACATGGCCTAGCTGACCAGCGCTTCCATTCTTACGAAGAAGCCCAAAAATGGGTCGATGACTGGATAGCAGCCAAGCCGGCCGAATTTTTTCGCGACGGTATCCGTAAATTGCCAGAAAGATGGGAAAAAGTTGTGGCTAGCGATGGACAATACTTTGAATAATTCATTTGTTACCATTTTTTCAGAATAAACGTTCAAAAATAGAAAAAAATCCCGCATTTTCAATTTGTACTCCTGATATTTAACGTTATTTCTTTTTTGTTTCCGAATGGAAACTTTGTGACGGTAAACATTTTTTTTTGCTAGTTTTCAAAATGTCCAAAAACGTTTAAAAAATCATATTTAGAAAAAAATGTCAGGATATGTGTTTGTGGGTATGTTCTGCTAGCACTGTAAAATTGAAATGTCTGTAACTCGCGAACCGTTTTAGCTACAGCGCTCGCTTTTGCATAGATGTAAATCTATACGTCTTTAATCACTGCAAACTTTGTCGGAATTACGTGAAAATAACGAATTTTACGGAATTGTGAAATTAATAAAATATATCTGTGATCGTTCTTATTTACCCAAATTTTAAGATTTCCAGTTAATTAAAAAATATATAAATAGAGTATCATGAAAGGATGGTTTGTTTTGAATTCAGGAAACATCAGTCGATCGGTTCAAATTTTATGAATTTTGGAATTTTTCAAAGAATCGACGATTTGCTCTATTTTCTGAAAACTTCAAGATATCATGCAGATTTTTGTTAATAGCGTATTATACAAGTAAAGTTGGTATCCAAATTGGAGAGAATCGATCAAACGAAATTTTCATTATTTGGACAATTTCGAAAAAAAATTATCGAAAGGCTATTGTCTAAGAATGCACAAGCAT
Organism: Cylloceria caligata; assembly: GCA_963942595.1. Lineage (NCBI taxonomy): Eukaryota > Metazoa > Arthropoda > Insecta > Hymenoptera > Ichneumonidae > Cylloceria > Cylloceria caligata. The sequence goes on along the minus strand of OZ012706.1, from coordinate 55,887,762 downwards.
TCTGCTGCTCGTTGCTGGACTGCTGTTATGCCGGTACCACGTAATTGGATTATTCGGTATTCGGTATAATATTAAAAGTTATTATTTTTTGGGATCGTTTGCCGATAAGGAGATGAATCTCGAGTAAAAGATGAAAACGCGAATTTATATAAAAGGAAGTATTTATTATACGCAACGGTAACTTTCCGTTGTCTATTTAATTATCAAAGTAAGAAGTACAATAATACGTTGTTTCGAGTATTTCACGAGGAACCAACCGTTCTCTGTTGAGTCTAAATTAATACTGATTTCAGTAAAGCAGTTAGCAACTGCGTTTGCTAAAATCCCTTAGTTGGCAGCTTTAGCTTTAGCCAATCGTAGATCGCCTAGCGAGTCGCCTCATGCTGCTGCGTCGGCGTCTCCCTCGCATCCTGTCTTGTATGACAGCTATCTTTCAGAATTCCATCTCTAGCTGTGTCAGCTAAGGAATATTCCTGAGAATACGTGAAGTGGAATATTCCGCGACGCAACACTGCGCACTGCAGGCTATCATAGATAACTGCTCTCTGTGGCTACTTAGCGGCAGCACCTCACGGGAGTGAGAATTCACTGGGTCAGCTTGCCAAGCAACAGGTCGCAGCGCGCACTCGCACTTAGACAGCGTCGTGGAGAAAACGGTTGCTTCGAAGAAGGCAGACATCTTGCATCTTACTCTTGCTCTGCTCAGATGGCATCTCAAGAACCGCGCGTGGTTTTCTCGGTGTTCTGTACATAATTAAAGTTCTCTTCATTCCACTCTGCCGACCTACAGTCATCATGAAATTCATCCAGCACATCAGCATTGATATACTGACGTCGGCCCATCAGTACATCAACATATTGGCTCATCGTTTCGTGCACCCGGCTGCAGCTTCACCGCGTGGCCCGATCGCGACAGCACATATCATGGCTTACACCGATTAAATATATTGAACTTCTTAATGAAAAGTATTCGGATATACTGGATAATGACCGTCCAAATTTCGATTCAACGCAGCACTTGCAAGCAGTGATGCCAGATGAGGGAATTTTGCCCCTATCTCGCTGCCCTCACCACGCTGCCCATGCTAGGCGCGTCAGGGGAAGGCTTGCGCCGCTCGTAACAAATCTCGTCTCGATTGCAGTTCCCGTTGTCTCGCCCCTCCCACTTCACAACGCGGGCTTTTATGAAATGAGTTATGGAAGATTTTTTAATGAATATATATAAATATTATATATATAAATAAATAAATTATGAAAGTAAAGAAATATATAAAACGCTCACTAATTTTGCAGCTGTCAGCAAATGAATAGTGCATTACAATATCCAACACCAAATTGTAGTCCTTTACACAAAAGATTCATTACAATTTATTGAATAAAAAGAAATTGGGGCCGTTGCTGTGTTTGTATAGCCAAGCAAATACGGACACAGGAACGACCCCTCTCCATCCCTCCAACAATTAAACGTCTTATTTCTTCATTAAACTACGAGCAACAAATAAAATACGATTTCGCAAGAACAATATTTTCTGTTCAAATAAAAAATAAATAATGTTGTTATGCCGGTACCGAGTAATTGGATTATTCGGTAGTCGGTATAATATTAAAAGTTATTATTTTTTGGGATCGTTTGCCGATAAGGAGATGGATCTCGAGTAAAAGATGGAAACGCGAATTTATATAAAAGGAAGTATTTATTATAAGCAACGGTAACTTTCCGTTGCCTATTTATATATCAAAGTAAGAAGTACAATAATGCGTTGTTTCGAGTATTAAACGAGGAACCAACCGTTCTCTTTTCAATCTAATTTAATACTGTCTTTTCGTAAAGCAGTTGCTAACTGTCTTTACGAAAATCCCTTAGTTTGCGTTTTTAGTGTTAGCCTATCGTCGAACGCCAAGCGAGTCGCCTCATGCTGCGTCGGCGTTCCTGGTGTCGATCGTACGATCGGGCATTGGACTTCGTTTCCTGTCTTGAACGAATTCCAATGTTACTTTGCTATGGAATATTCCCGAATATACGAAATACGGAGTGGAATATTCCGCGGCACAACAATGTTTTCAAATAAAAAAATTAATAAATTTCTGTTTTTTTCTTAGGTTAATGGAATGCATCATGAAAAGTTAATAAAAGCCAAGTTACAAATTTGGAAAAAAATAAATTGCTATATATAATCAACGGTATTATATTATATCTTCATAAATTAATAAATAATAAATAGATATATTTCTCTTTTTTCTTAAGTCTATGCAATGCATTATACACAATGTTATATTCATTTTTATTCACATTTATTCTTATGTAACGCGTTCGATTTACTTTATTTCCAGTTTTTTAACGTACCCATTACGATATTTATTTATTTTTATTTTTATTTATTCGTGTTTATATTTTTATGTTGTTTATTTATTTCATGACCGATTTATTCCCGAAGAACTATTTAATTATAATATCACAAAGTTATAAGGAACTATTTAATCGTTATATCACAAGTTATCTCGCGCAGAAATTATGGTAATTTGGTTTAAGCAATCAATCTTTTTATTATATTTACTTATTTATCCGATATTACGTTGAGATAAAAACGATGTAGTGTGTGACGTCACACCCTGCCTGACTGTTAATTGGTCGGTGCGCCGGGTGCGCGCGCAGTGGGCGCTAAAACAGACTCAGTGGAGAGGGTACCCAAAAGGGAACAAAATTCTCTCATCTGGCATCACTGCTTGCAAGACAAAAATTTACACGCTTTTAACGGTAAAGTTTAATTTTCAACCCTCAAAAATAAGAATAAAATATAGCGTTATTCGAATGTAGCGTTCCAACCGCTACCGATATTTTACAAAAAAAAATTGAACATAAAGAAATTGTATACAAAGCTGCATAACACCAGCTATTTTAAAAATAAGCAAGGAAGAATGTCCAGATAAATCATCTGCATAAAATGTGTTTCAAGAAATCTCAAGGATTTGCGAATCCCCTTGAAAAAACGGTTATTTCATCCATAGCATCGTCTACGCTGCCACAAATGGCAATTTGAAAAAGCGAAATATGTGTGTCTTGGAATCGCTATAAAAAGTCTCACAAATAGCACAAACAATATTAATTTACTTAATGAATTCTACCACTGTGTCAGTTACACTCGACTACTCGAATTAGAAACTGAAGCGACATTATCGCTAACCAATCGAGATGAAGTTTGTCCTGCGGAAATAAAGAAAGTACCTAACCTTAGTAGGAAAGTCGCTTTCGACAATTACGACAGATTCGTGGAGACTCACAAGAAAGGATACCCTCCACGATACTATCGGCATTGTACAATATCGACGCTACTTACGAAAAGTAGCACGATTCAAATTTCTTACGAAAACTAACACGTTTCTAATTCCACCGCGAAAACGAACACGTTTCGATATTCGACGCGAAAACTAGCGTGTTTCGGCTTCCATCCCGAAAACTAGCATGTTTCGGCTTTCATCGCGAAAACTAGCATATTTCGATTTGCACGGGAAAAAGTAGTATATTTCCGGAACTAAATCGAATAAGATTCAGAACTTTCACAAATATTTTAATAATTTTTTCGGGACTCTATAAGGAATAAATGAAAAACATTAACGGTGTACCGCCCGTACACCCTTAAACATTTATATTCGTTTTCTATTAAAAAAATAATAACATTATTGAAAATACGATTCAAGAAATTTATTGGAATCTTAGAGATCGTAATCGTCTAATATTCTCGAAAAAGCTTGATTATGTTCCATAGGAATGAAACCTCTGTCAAGCATTGCTTGTAAATCTTTTTTTTTCCTTGGAGCAAGAGGCAATTTCCTATGTGATGTCTGTTTCAATTGAAACGAATTAACATCATTCATATATATTTTTTTTTTTTTAAGATTTTCATCTCCCGCCCTTCTTGATCGAAATCATATTTAACGCAGACTGTATCGACGTTAAGGTTGAACGAATATTTCCCGAATACTCGCAATTTTAATTGGCGTCCAGTTAAACATTTTTAAGATTTCTAAAAAATGTCTCTCATATAGTGTTTACTTCGCGCGAAAAAACAAAACATACTAGTACGTCTGTACTTTCTCAGACTGTAAACAAACTTTTTCATATTCATCGAAAAATAGTAGTACTACGGAAAGGTTTGTCGGAGTTATACACTTCTGACTAAAAGTATAAAGTACAGTATAAGTATGAAGTACAGTTGACAAAATCTTCAAAACAAGAGGGAAAAAAACTGACATTGTTAACTTTGCATACACTGAAATTGTTTTCGATTTTCTTTTCTCTAATTTTTTTGACCATGGTTTTTTTACTCCAAAATGACGAGGCATTTGCTGTTTGCCATCTTATGATAAGCCTAGCACACCAAAATTCAAGCAGTAAAATATGTATGAAATAAATTCAAACAAAAAATAAAACAGTATAAAATGACAAGCAAAAATACTTCGTCAATTTGGAGTAAAAAAGGATGTTCAAAAAACGTAGAGTAAAAAATGAGAAACAATTTCAGTGATACTGAAACGTGTTAATTTTCGCGGTGAAAGTCGAAAGCTGCTAGTTTTCGTGGCAAAAGCCGAAACATGCTAGTTTTCGCGCTGATATCAAGCGTGCTTGTTTTCGTAAGAAATCTGAAACATGCTAATTTTCGTAAGCAGCGTTGATATAATCATGTATGGTAACAAGCTCATCTCATCTTATTCTCTCTTTTTTACGCTTATTTTCCTCTATTTTTTAAATAAATTTTTATGTATTTTTTCTACTATAGTTTCTTCATGTTACTTGACAGGTGGAGCAATAAACGCCACTATTAAACTACATCTGTGTACTGCTTTTAATTCAATCTTCTACATATTACGATCCACTTTCTCTCCATCATTCTGAATTCTCGAACAGCTTTAATGTTAAAAAATGTTGAATAGTTGGGCAGAATTGTATAATATGAATACAGTATTTTAAAGAGAATGTTGGTATAAAATTATGAGAAAATCGGTAGATGCGTTCATACTTTACGAAATTGGAAATTTCTTATTTTGCCGAAATTACTCCAAAAAAGCTGCAAACTGAAACTGGATAATTGCTTCCTCGAGACTCCGCACGAAGCTTAACGCTTCCTCTATGAGGGAGCCATAATTAAGAAAAATAGTTGTTAATTGAAAAGACTTTGAACATCGTGCGGAATGTCGAGGAAACAATTTGTAAGTTTTAATTTGAAGCTTTTTATACAACTTTGTTTTTCTCAAAGTAACGTATATAATGTTAGTTCATATTTAATTTTATAGATTTTTGAAGATAAAAACATAATATTATAGATGAGGAAATTATTGTAATTAACGGATTACAGATCCTTTGGCGAATAATAAATATTATTGATGACGGCGCGTGCCTATTCTCCTCCCTATTCTATCTGGTGCACGGCGACGTATCAATGGCTGCTCCAATTCGGGTTGACATTGTGAGTCACGTGTCCAATAACTGGCAGAGGTTTAAGTGCTTCATTCACGAGCGGTCTGGGGCTCTTTACGGTGCTAAACGTCGATACCTCACCGAAGTTTCTAGAGCTTACACCTATGGAACTACTTGCGAACTCAACGCGGCGGGAGAGATTTTCCCTTAAGCGTTTCAGGTGGTACCATTATTGCTACCTTTGGGGAAGCGCTACGGAGAGTCAAAAGAATCCAGTTCACAGGGAATTTTAATGAGGCACTTCGATGTTTCAATTCCATTGGACGAATCAACAACTCATGGTTATGTTCAATTAACTAGCCCTCACAATGCCAAACAATCACCAACCACCAATGAGCCAACGGAGTGTGAACCGAATTTGTCCTGCATAACATCCTAGCCCAAACTCACTCCCTATACTGACCACCTCAGTTCAGACGAATATGTTCATTCTAATGTTAATTGTAATGTAATAAAAGTTAAAGTGAGAATAGGGGAGAACGTAGAAAAAGATTTACAAATGCGATTAGGAAAAAAACAAGTAAGTGAAGCTGCTTCAAAATATACAAAAAGTAACCAAGAAGTAAATAGAAAGGCTGTTGAAAAATGTACTCATAGTCATCCCGTAGTGAATAGAGAAGCTGTTAAAAAATATGCACATAATAACCCCCTCGTTAATCAGGCAGCTACAGCTAAATATAATGAAAAGAGATCACAAATCAGATTGGTGTCTTGGACTAATAAGCATTTGTCTGGTTTTAAATATGAACCTCAGATTGATTATCTAAGTGATAAAATTGTTGATCTCGGACCTCGGTCACCATGTACCTGGTGCCGTGCTATGAAGTGGCATGATGGGCCTCCCGGAATGTGTTGCAATGGTGGTAAAGTCGAGCTTCCTCATTACCAGCATCCACTGGCAGAGCACTTTCTTTCTGCTACCTGGAAGTACAACGGATGCTTCCAAATGACGTCTTTTGGAGCAAGAGAGGTGAAGGAGGGCAATTTTATACCAACATTCAAAGTGCAAGGACAGGTCTACGACAGGATAGGGAGCCTAATGGCAGGGCCTCAGCAGCAGCCTTAATTTCTCCAGATATACTTTCTTGGTGATGATGACGATGAGAGGGACATCCGTTGTGGAATCTACCCTGGCATTAAGCAAGGACTGGTTAGCCAATTGCAGAAGTTGCAGCATGAACACAACAAGTATATTCTTGATTTTAAGGCTGCTGTTGATTCTGTTCCTAAGGGACAGAAGGCATTCCAAGTGCTGATTAACGCCCATAGGAACCTTTCCGTAGAACGCAGAGGTCGATTCAATTCCCCAACTACTAGAGAAGTAGCAATTCTCATTGACGGCCCGGATTTTGAGAAGAGAGATATAGTTCTCCACAGGAAAGACAACAAATTGGTACGAATCAGTGAAACGCACCGTGCATATGACGCTCTCCCGTACCCTCTGATGTTCTGCCATGGAGAAGATGGATAGTACATCAAGTATTAAGTTGAAATTTCATCAATATACCTCAGCGCGAAGACCAAGGCTCCTCTCAAGAAGACCGTGTCTGCTGCTGACTTGCAGCTACAGGATAATAGAGCGTGATGACGAAAAATGCTACTTAGTACTGTTCCGCAACGTTCTCAATCAATTCCTGGTTGATATGTATGCGAAAATTGAAACGAAAAGACTCAATTGGATTCGTAACAATCAGAAAAAGCTGAGAAGTGAGGAATATATTCACCTGGAGGATGCTATGACAAGAACTGACGGCCAGTTATCAGAGTTTGGTAAAATGGTTGTGTTGCCATCCTCTTTCACTGGAGGTCCCCGCTACATGCATGAGCAAAGTCAAGATGCGATAACGTATGTGCGCTATTATGGACGGCCAGATGTGTTCATTACATTTACCTGCAATGCGAAATGGCCAGAAATCATGGAGCTCTTGACGCAAGGCCAAAAATCTCACGATAGACATGACATAGTAGCGAGAGTTTTCAACGTGAAAGTAAAGCATATGATGAAGCTCCTTATTAAAAGTTGCATCTTTGGCCCTATCAGGTGTCACATATATCCCGTGGAATGGCAGAAACGTGGACTCCCTCACGTACAACTCCGTTTTGTCTCGCACCTTCTCGGCCCATATAAATGTTGAGTATTGCAATTCAGTAAAATCAATAAAATACATCTGCGAATATGTGAACAAAGGATCCGACCAGGCAGTGTTCAACGTTGAAGATCTTGACAAGGTGATGACAAAGTACAAAACAGGACGATACATGAGCAGCTCTGAGGAAGCCCCTAACGATTTTTTCCAGAGTTATGCTTAAGATAATTGTTTGAATATAAATTCTTCAAATATCCATTTTTTGGGTGGTTGAAGTCACGTAAAATCACTCATAAATTTCATATAAGTTTCACATCTCTCGCGTGTGGTTGCCACACACATGTTTAAATTTAACATATAATAGAAAACCTTTTTCATAACCATCAAGGACATTGCACTCGTAAATATATAGACAAAAAAGTACAGAAAATGGCCATATTCAAATAGGTATTACGGAAATAAAGTATAAAAAATAGACTATATTGATAACAAGATATAAAAATTCTGCTGCAAACAAAAAAAATGTATCTTAGAGCTAGTAACCTATTGAATCGGAGTAATTATATGGTCATTTGTGCTTAACATTTTGGTAATAATTGTATGTGTTCGTGCTAATCGTTTAAAAACAAGTCCCATAATGGTTTTTTTCTAATTAGTGAACCGCTTTAACCCTTTAGCCTACAACCACGAGTGAGACTCGTGGTAGCGAATTTGTGCCATAAGCGAAAACCACGAGTCTCACTCGTGGTGAGGAATTTGTGCCATAAGCGAAAACCACAAGTCTGACTCGCGATGCGGAATTTGTGCCATAAGCGAAAGCCAAGCGAAAAAATTCAACAAGAGCTTGTTAAATATGTATGAAACATAATAAAAGAAGTGAAACGACGTGGGAATGTAAAAACTGTCGAGTTGCGTTATATGTACCTCATTGTTTTGAAAGATATCAAACAGTTGAAGACCACTAATTTTCTACGAGTTTTTTCAAAACATAATAATTAAGTATATTTCGTTAACCATGTTAAATTATGTTAATTATGTGAACTATGTTAACTATGTTACTTATGTTAAGTTAATTAAGTATTAATTTATAAATTGTTATTGATTCATTATCCACTTTGAAATAATAAATCATTTTTGTTCACTGATGAATTGATTATGATTACGCCCCAGACGTCTTAAAATTACTAGCTGTCCTCAAACGTTGTTTATTATTTCACAATTCCTTTCCGAAATATACATGTCATAAGAAGTATACATTTTGCGCAAGTCTGGGCACACGGCTGAACAACTGAATGGCTCGGCGCGCGACCAACCTTCTTGTTTATTATGTCCTGCGCAATCGGGAGATAGCGCATAGGCCAAGGGGTTAAGAGTATGAAAAATTGTAATTCAATTTTTTTTGAGACCGTGGATATTTCAGGAAAAGCGGCGACTACGAAACTGATAGACACAGTCGCTCACGTGTATTACATCAAGTCATGCACTAGCAAACATACCTTTAGTATTTCATTATCGAAATCCTCGTTTTCGTTCTTAACGGCCGTGTCCAGTGAAGCCCAATTGGGAGTTCCTACGATTTCGCTGAATTTGTTTTTCAACAATTCTGTGTATACTTTTTCAGGCCTTCCTCGCGGTAATGTACGGTGTTGTGTTTTTAATGCCGCGTCAACACTGCAAAATAATTAGCCACGTAAATTCTATAGCCAAATTTATAATTTCAAAATTAAGGGAAGGCTTGATACTGATACTTCATCTTACAAGTTGAAGCTTTAAAAATATGTTTCTTTAACACAAATTTTTGATCACACATCGGACGATCTCACTGTGAAACACAGAGTGAGCATATACGCCCGAAAATTTCCCACAAATCTGGGTCTGAAATTAATGTGTTCAAATGTTTAACGCAACATTTTATTTTTATTCAATTAATAATCTCAATTGAAAAAGTTATTTATTTTTATTTAAATACTAATTTCAGAAGGAATTTGAATATGTATAAAAATCAAATACTAATTCTAAGAGGAATTAAAATTTGAATAATAATTACAATTATTTTGTCAGTGTTGGAGACGACCTATGCAAATGAACTTTTCTCAAGTTTTATAGACATTGTGTTTATGAGGGATTTTATTTATTCAGTTAAAAATCAAGTTTTGCGGTTTAGATATATTTTCCCTGACGCGGTGTTTCGCATGAAGAATCCCAATAACATGTAGGTGGAAAAATGATACAGCATGACAATTAAATACTCGAGATACTGGACATGTCAGTAAATAAAACAATATTTTTTATGCAAATAAAACTCTATTTCAAGAAGGAATTACTATTTAAACAAAAGTAAAACTCTAAATCTAGAATTAAGGAATTAATATTTTAATTGCATTTAAAAACTAATTCGTTATAGATTTTATATTTGAATATCATTCATATAAATACGTTAATTCTAGAATTGTTATTTTATTTTTATTTCAACAATCATTCCTTTGGAAATTCGAGTTTTATAGAATTCATTAAAAATATTGTATTCCTGTCACGACTCATAATCTTTACTCAACGCCCATTAACTAAAATGTATAACATTCATATTGAACACACTAGAACCATGAAATGAAAGTGCTGAGAGTTAACAATAGAAGAGGTGACTTATCACTAACAGTTCTTGGGGGGGGATTTACTTCTATTTACTGGTAATACAATGGCAATGTGTAGCTAATTTTCTTTGAAGCCTCTATTCCTAAAACGAATACTTAAAACTTCTTAAAACACGCGACTCAAAAAAATGATATTATGCAAAGGAAGTTGACTTAAAAAGTTTTCATTTAAAAAAACAAATCTAAGGATAAAATAATTTCTAAATAATAAGGATGAACTAATTCTAATCTAATCTTTTCGTTCACTAATTATTTGAATTATAATTATTCATTTACTGTTCTCACTAATCGGGAAACATTGCATATTAATTATTTTTTCAATGAGTACCCATATGCCAGTACATTTAAGTTGTATTCGGTTTGTAAGTATCTAGCAAAAAATCTAAGTTAGCAAGTATGTATGTACTATACAGTGTGAATATAATTGAAAGCTTAGGGATAGCCTTAATTAAGTTTGTCTTATATTTCATATCAAATTGAAGTGAAAATCTATGTCATGACAATGCGAGAAGTACCTTAACCATTCACAGAGTATCAGAATACACTTCATCAATGTTTTACTAATTTAAAAAATATTCTCTTTTTTCACTATTTCTTATTACTTTGAATACCACTAAGCAACAAAATATGAATCCATACAGGATATGGAGCATGGGTATGAACGGTAAAGTAGAATCCTTGTTTTTCAACAATACAAGATGTGAAAAAAAAACAGAACACATTTCTAATATCTTACGAGTACTGCACATCATTGTCATCAAGCCACACAGCATTGTATACTCTTGCAGCATTATTCTCATCTTCCACTGAGTCACTTTTTACAGCACGGTCAGAATCGCTTCCTTCGGAGTCGTTCATAAAATTAGGTAGGCTTTGAAAATTGGTTGTATCATAAGTATCATCATTGCTTGACGATTGCTTATGCACAATTAAATTGTTTATAACGTCGCTCGGATCTCCAAAGACCAACTGCTCTAAGCTGAAAACCACCAAAATATAATGGTCAAACGTTTTAAAAAAATTTCTTGCGTAAAAAGTTAAAAATTTTATACCGAGCTTCTTCGACAGCATTATATTTCGATGATTTTCTCTTCTTCGTTCGAACTGGTGCCTCTTCTCCTTTGAATTTGTCGTCATCGCTTTCCCCGCCACATTCATTATTTTCCAAAATATCGTTTTCGTCAAAGACCTCGTGTTTAACCTCCTTTAGTTTTTTCACTAAGAGTTTAACCTTGTTCCTACCTCGATAAGATTTACGATTCAGTTCTTGTTTGGTACTTTCACTCGCTTTTGGCGTAATTTTTGCTCTTTTCATTATAATTATTTTTATTATTTCAAAATATCGATTGTGTGCTACCAACAAAGATCGTGTCCTATAGAACTCCAAAGTCTATAACAACGAAGATCGAGTCCTATAGAACTCTAAAGCCTATCCAGTATCCGCTTGAAGCAAAGCTCTGAGCGATATGTATGGTCGCACGTAACGTCGGCGTTACTAGTAGGGATGTGCGATGTTTTTCGATTAATCCAAGCAGCCGATATTTTGGCTCGATTAATCGATTATATTTCTTCGATGTTTTAGTCAGTCGATTAATCGATTTTCGATTTTTTTTCGGTGACATCGGTAACGCCATATTGTCGTTTTCACGTAAGAGACCACGTATTGTGTCATATTGCGTATCGTAAATTGAAATTCTGGTGGACCGGCCGGCATCTGGCATTCGGTAACCCGGCAGGACAGCAGCTCAAGTGAACACCTTATTTGAAGTGACAATAAAAAAATCTATATAATTACGCCCGGCTCGTGCGCGAGAAATTTGCTGTTTCTCAGCTCGCTCACACGTGAAGATTGGAGTTTCGGACCGTCTTAGTTCCTCTTTCCTGATACATCATATATTCCTATATTTACGTAATTGCAGCCTGCAACTACGTACTTTAATTCCTCTTTTGTAATACACTATATGTTAATATATTCCTAGAAAAAAAATGTGATAAAGTATACAGACGTGTTACAGCTAAAAATGATTATTTTGTTATACCCGGAACCTCTCATTCATTTTCGTTTTTATTTATTTTCATCTCATTCCTCATTTTGTTGTCAATGGCAATATAAATTTCGCATTGAAAGATCTTGTATTAAAAAATCTTCCATTTTTAGTATTGGTATAAATACTCATGCTTCGATAACAGTTAATTATTTTTTTCAGGTACACAAACTTTGGACAGAACATAAAATTGCATTGAACCCATAAATGATGACGATGGAGCGTTTTTATGATAATAAAGCTTAAATGACAATAAATTCTACGCTTTTTTCGCAACTTGGTTCATCTCCAATCTTTGTACGAAAAATTGGCTCCCTTTCGTCTCCAGCAAAAGTGCGTTCCTTATCGCGAGCCACCCTTTTTCCTATTACCGTAATTGTACAAGTCATACACTATGTTTCCACCGGTACCGATAGGGTCAATTTGGGGTTCGGCGTGAGTGCGAGAGGGACATACAAGTGGACCTTTCTCTCGCACTCACGCAGAGCCCCGCTCGGTGAAAACATAGTCGATGACAGTGCACCCGTAGTATTCTACCCGCTTTTTTCGATTAATCGATTCGTCGATGTTATAAAGAAAATAATCGATTTCGAACATCGATACCTTTTTTTAAAATCGATTTTTGAAACATCGATTTAATTTAGAAATCGCCCATCCCTAGTTACTAGCGACCGATCGATTAGCTCCGCTTACTAGCCTCGCACGCTTGATTAATGTCTGCTGCTCTCGACGACGTGCTCGCACTCATGGTTCCTCGTCAAATGCTCGAAACTACCAATTATTGTACATTCCTTTATTGAGTTTTAGATAGACAACGGAAAGTTACCGTTGCCTTGATAAATACTTCCATTTATATAAATTCGCGTTTTCATCGATAACTCGAGATCCATCTCCTTATCGGCAAATGATCCCAAAAATAATAACTTTTTAATTTTATACCGAATACCGAATAATCCAATTAAAGTAAATTATTGAAATGAAATAAGAAAACGAATTAAAAAATTAAGTAACCAAGTACTCAAAGATAACATGAATAAAATGAATAAAAAGTTTTTACATCGAGGTTATATTTTATTAGGAATGGAATTTACGCAACACGCAGACAACCACGCACACAAACCCGAATACAAACCAATCCAAACAAACAAAGATAGATACAAACCAAAAACAAATTGATAGCATAATAAACTTTATAACTTGTCTAACTTTTATAAATTATATAAATTTAAAAACGAAATTTCCTGGGCTATAACGTCAACACACGAGAGAATTTGCCACGAAAATGTGTCGTAGAGCTATTGCAGTTCGCCACTCTATATACATATATGGGCGCCTGCTATATACATATATGGCTCGCTAGTGCGAAAGAGATAGTGCTATAACACACCGAATGAGAATTGAATTTTTTATTGTAATTCTATATTTGCATACAAATAATATATATTGCATAGAAATAACAAAAGCAATAATGCAATAAAGCAATAAAGCAATAAAACAATAAAACAATAAAGTAATAAAGCAATAAAGCAATAAAGCAATAAAGCAATAAAGCAATTAATGTTTACATTAGTTTTAAACATAAATAAAAAATAGAAAATAAAGATATGTAATTATACTCTTCAAGTTGAAGCACCGCCCGGATTTAATTCGGTTTGGTTTACTTGGTCGATTAATAGTTTCAATTTTTCTATAATTGTCTGTATTTTTAATGTAATAAATAACAAGGGGTTCTGATCAGCATTTATTAGGATCATCACATCGTGACGAAAACAACCAAAATATACGAGAAATCACATGCTAGCACACGAGATCCCCACTTTGCGTCTGTTTTCGATCGGGTGTGAGAGATAACGCACCATCAATTTAGACCAGTGCAAAAGATGGCATGATCACCCCAGTTCGTGATTGTCGCTGAGGCAGAGTCAACTTACCGACGCAGTTGCATGTATTAGAACGCTGTCAAGAATTGCCTCACGCAGGCTATAGCCCGTTTGAAGCGATTTACATTGGGGTGATCGGGCCTAGTAACCACCCCAGTGTAAGGGGGCACTAGTATCGCCTCTGCTTGGGTCCCCTCACTGACAGCATTTGACACATGCAACTACGTCGGTGAGTTGGCTCCGCCTCAGCGACCAATCACGAATTGGGGTATCATGCCATCTTTCTCGCACTCGTCTAAATTGATGGTGCGTTCTCTCTCGGACCCGATCGAAAACAGACGCAAAGTGGGGATCTCATATGCCAGCATGTGATTTCTTGTATAATTTGGTTATTTTCGTCACGATGCCTAATAACAGCTGATCAGAACCTCTTGTTATTTATTACATTAAAAAATCGACCAAGTAAACCAAACCGAATTAAAATCCGGGCTGCTTTTGTTATTTGTATGCAATATATAATATATAATTACAATAAAAAAAGAATTGTACAGAATTGTCTCTCTCACGTTCATTTAGTATGTTATAGCACTATCTCTTTCGCACTAGAGAACTTTATACGTATATATAATAGCAGGCGCCCAGAGTGGCGAACTGCGAGAGCTCTACGGTACACTTTCGTGCCAAATTCTCTCGTGTGTTGACGTTTTAGCCCAACATATTTATTGTTTTGCCTGTTCATTACTAATTTCAATTTCGTTGTAATAATAGGTTAATAACTCGGCCATTAAATAATAATAATAGGTTAATAACTCGGGCATTAAATTATAATAATAGGTTAATAACTCGGCCATTAAATTATAATGATAGGTTAATAACTCGGTAATTTGCAACCTTCGCGATTAATCTGTATCCGTGTTAAATCGTTGTGCTTCCGCTTCTTACGATCTCGTTTTTTTCTCTCTTTTGGTTTCTCTCGGATGGTTCGTCCCGCTAATTTCGGTCAGTAAGTAATTTCTTTTAAGGACGGAGACAGGTAAGTTCAAACATCCCGAGACGTTTTTGTGATTTAAAATTATTATTTCAATTTGACAAACTAATGCCGGTTATTTAAAATAATTTGTACCAGCAAGTCGTTTTTTATTAAGAAAATCACATAGACTAAATGAAATAAATACAATAAATACAATGAATCAAATAAGTAAAAGAAACGAAATTAATAGAATCAAATAAATAAATTAAATCGACTAAAAGAAATAATACACCAAATGAACAAAGTAATGTTACAAATAAAATGAATAAAGTGAATAAAGTAGGTAACATTAATACAACGAATTACACCATTAAATCAAAGTAAAAAAGTTGAATAAAATTAAAAATCCAATGAAATAAAAAAAAATAATGATAAAAATTAATACAGTACATAAATTAACAAAATTTATCCAAGGAATGAATTAAAAGAATAAGAAAACATATTTAAAAAATTTTATGAATCAAATGGATCAAATAAATGGAATGAATTAAATTAATGAAGTGAATGAAGTGAATATACCAAAATAACCCACCAAAACTCACAACAAATTAATGGAGTGATAAATTATAATTATCATTTATCATTTATAATTTTTTAAAATTTAATTAATTGTATAAATAAAACAAATAAAATTAAAAAAATTATATCAATAAATAAAATGAATCCAGTAAAGTAACGAAATCAACAAATGGAAAAACATGGTCAAAATAAATGAAATAACTGAAATTACTAAAGTGAAGCAAATGAACAAAGTAAAAAATAAAATTAATTAAATTAATGAAATCGATTAATTCAATAATGAATAACAAGATTATAGTAATAAATTATAATAAAATACAACATTTTTTCATTTCTGCAGAAACGAATTTATTTCCTAAAATATCCAATATCAATAGATGTTTCCTATTTTTAGCTGATCTCATAAAAAAATGTTAAGTATTGCGCGAATGTGTACTGCAAAATTGAGTATACTTCACATTGATCTTTTATCATAAATAATATATTGTAAAATATTGCTTGCACAATATATTTTTAAGGTGTTATGATATTTATAATATTTAAGGGGTTAAACCACTCTAGAGGCCGAAAAAATAGGCTTTTTGGGGGATTTTTTTTCAGAAAAACTACAAAATAAATCGAGATTATAAAAATGGGTGTTTATCATACATATCAGTGACTGTATACAATCACTTTTTTGAAGCGATTCATTTCAAAATGATGACTGTGCAGCCATTTTGCGATGACGTCTCCGTTTTTCCATGGCCCACGACCGGACAAACAGCTCTTGTAATTTTTTAATTATGATGAGCCAATGAACTTTTTTCGATTATATATAACAACAGCTATAGAAGTACGTAGGATTTGTTCGATATATTGATTTTTGGCCAAATGGCGCACTTTCAAAGTAAAAAGTGGAAAATTTGCTGAAAAATCGTCAGAAAATTGTTAATAACAAATGAATTATGCCATATAAAAAAAATTCTATATAGTTCCATAGACAATGCATTTTTAAAGATATATATTCAACATTTCTAGGAAATCGGTTGAAAATTGTCTGACTTATGTTTCCGGCCAACTTGAATAATGCAGTTTTTCGGAAATGAGAATTATGGAGAGTATGGTAGAGTATCGTTGGCAGGAAGGGGGCGCGGAAGTAGGTCAAACGTATTTATAGGAATCTACGACAGCTGAACACCTGTTGGATGACCGGCGACAGAGAGATCGGAGAAATATACAACGATTTTGCCGAAAGTGAAGACGTAGTCGATGAGTTTGTAAATAATCAAATAAGCGGTGAAGACGCACAGTAGACGCAGAGCCCGAAATCGTGGCAGAAAAGTCAGAAAAAAATTTTTACAATCGGGATATTTGAGCAGGCAGTCAGGTAGAGGACTAATGGCTGCGTTAAATTGTAAAAGGAGAACCTTTTTCACCGTATACCTTCGTCGCTGCGTCAGTTGGAAGTTAGCCTTCGAGACGAGTGTTCGCATCGCGCGCTGAACGAGCGAAAACTACCGTGACTTATAAAATCGATAACTTTAAAGTGAAGTGTTTTAAATCAATCCGGAGACATGGATACGACTTCTGGAGGTATGTAGAAGATATTTTTACATTGG
Organism: Cylloceria caligata; assembly: GCA_963942595.1. Classification (NCBI taxonomy): domain Eukaryota; kingdom Metazoa; phylum Arthropoda; class Insecta; order Hymenoptera; family Ichneumonidae; genus Cylloceria; species Cylloceria caligata. The sequence continues at coordinate 55,870,479 of OZ012706.1, read as the reverse complement.
TTGAGTTTAAAATAAATATGTAAATTATTGAAGTGTAGTATAAACTACTGCATAAATAAAGTGAAAGAATTTTGTAAACTTATATTTTCAACTATCCGAAAAGTTATACTTTCTGCCATATTCTGCGACAGCCAATGTCTAGGCCTTTAGTTTATTATATAAGCTTGCGAAATTAACAGGAATTAGCTGCCTAGAGCTGCCTAACTTTGTCTGTTATGGTTTTTGGCAACGTAAAACAGGCGGTTGCCGACCGTGCACGCGCGCGCGGCGCCATACGCCATGCCATGGGGCCATTGAACAGCTGCTACTTGAGCAATAGGACTATATCCATACATATACCATATATAATATATATATATATACATATATATATACAAAATACAAATTCAAGTAAATCATTTATATATCTATTTTTGTAGACATACAACAATACATATATATGTAAGTATATACTAAAGTAATTAATTTGAATCGTCACATTTTATTTATATTTGATACATTTTTATTATATATATAGGTATATATGGGGCATTCCACGCCAAATCGGACAGTTCAATTTTTTTTCCCTTGATTTTGTCATATTTTCATGTACTCATCAAAAATCGGCTTCTGGTACATTTTGAGATGTTTTTGGTCACCCGTTCAAAAAATATTTGTTTATGTTTTTTTGCTCATAACTTCTTTCATAATAGTCTAAATTCAATTTTTTTTTAATAACTGTTGTTTTTTATGTACTTTTCAAAAAAAAAAAACGAATAATTATTGCGGCTACTTATTTGTTACAATAATTAAAATTCATTAAAATTGTGATCTGATCCTTCAACACAAATTCTATACAATTTTATGTCTTTATTACAGGGTCCCATTACGAAGGAGTACATTTGACGAGGAAAGAATTATATCTTATTATAAAGGATAATTTGAACGATAATTTCGCTACGTTATTGAATTTCGTGGAAACTAAAATTTCCGAGAAAAGTGGACGTAAAGTTGTGGTGCCTGAGGACTCGAGAACCGCCTTTTCAATGCTGTTTAATAAAATAAGAACCAGGTGGCAAGAAGCTAATAGAACATCGGACATTTTCTTCAAGAAAAACAGTAAATGGCTTAGCGGGCAGGTATATTTTGCCGTACCTACAGACACTGTTGAGAAAGACCCAGGTAGTAAAAGAGGCCGCCCGTCCCTTGAGTTTACATCGGCAAGTGAAAGGTCAAAACGAAAGAAGACCGAAGATATTCGTAAATCCTCAACCCCGGAAGAATTAGCATACGCTACTCAAATGAGCCTTCGCGCTTCGGGACAATTAGACGCTTCGAAAGTTGTTAAGGACGTAACAATGACGAGTCCTTTAAGAGCTTCTAAGTATCGAAAAGCCTATGCAGTAACGGGTGAAACCTCTTTATCGGAAGAGGCTGCACTTTCCGCTTTGATCGAATGTAAATTGTCAAAGGGAGCTTACCTAACGATGAGAAAAATATCGTTGGCACATAACTGTCGTCTATATCCGTCTTACGAAAAAGTGGTGGAAGCAAAAAAGCATTGTTATCCTCGGTCTGACGCAATTACCATTACAGAGACGAGTGCAGAAGTCGAATTGCAGGCATTATTAGATCATACAGTTAAACGTATTTTACTCGTCCAAACAGAAGTCGTTGAAACCTTGACTAACGGTAATGCTCGTAATATGGATTTAATTTGCAAATGGGGTTGCGATGGAAGCTCTGGGCAAAGTGAATATAAGCAGACTTTTACTGATGATAGCAAATCAGATGCGCATGTGTTTTTTACTTCGGTTGTGCCATTACAACTCATCTGCATTGATCAACAAACAAAAGCAGAAATCATGGTTTGGAAGAACCCTAGGCCCTCGTCTCCACGATTTTGTAGGCCGCTTAGACTACAGTTTCTGCACGAAGATACAGAGTCCACACTAAATGAAGTTGGAATTGTCGAAGCACAAATAAAGTCGCTTAGTCCACTCCAAACTGTAGTAAGTGGAAAAGATATCTCCATAACGTACAAGTTGGCGTTCACCATGATAGATGGTAAAGTTTGCAATGCTGTGTCATCGACGAAATCTGCTCAACGGTGCTATTTGTGTGGAGCAACCAGCAAAGATTTTAATGCCATCGACGTTATGTTGCAAAAGGAGGTCGTTGAAACGAATTTGAAGTTCGGGTTGTCGACACTGCATGTGTGGATACGGTGCTTCGAGTATTGCATACATTTGTCGTACAAACTCGGCATTAAAAAATGGCAAGCACGAAGTTCCGAAGAAAAAAAAAATTACCGAAGAAACCAAGAAGAGGATTCAACGCGAATTCAAGAGCGAATTGGGTCTAAGCATTGATCGTCCGAAGCCTGGATACGGCAGCAGCAATGATGGCAACACAGCTCGGCGATTTTTTGAGAATTGGAAGGTTTCTGCTTTGATAACCGGGGTCAACGAAAAAGTAATTAACCGTTTCTACGTTATCCTACAAGTTATCTCGTGTGGCCACAAGATAAATTGTGAACTATTTGAGCAGTATACTATTGAAACGGCAAGAACTATCGTTGCATTATACCCTTGGTACCACATGCCTACTTCGGTACACAAGCTATTAATTCACGGTTCACTGATAATAGCTCATGCGCTTTTACCAATCGGCGAATTATCCGAAGACGCTCAGGAAGCTCGAAATAAAGATATTAAACGATACCGAGAAAACTTCTCGCGAAAAACTTCCAGGATAAAAACAATGCAAGATGTTTTCCACCGGCTGCTAATTTCTTCAGACCCGTACATATCTAGCATCCGGCAACTACCGAAGAAACCACTAAAAAGTTTGTCGCCGGAAGCTGTCGCGATGCTGCTCGCTCCAACTATCAATGCTGCAGCACATCAAGGTTTCGTCACAAATAACATCGAATCGGGTCTTGTGGACGATACAAGCTCGGTAGATGGTTCCGACATCGACGACGGCGACGGCGACTCCGAATCCGATGTTCCATTCGACTAAAAATTAAATTCGATTACACGATCTCGAGAATAATGTATTTTGAAAATAAAAATATTAATTCCGTAGAAGGCACGGCTCACGTTTATTTTATTATGATTATTATATTTTATATTATATCTCATCCATTTAACAGGATACGTTTTGTGTACCATAATTTGTCTGTCGGATTCGTGATCAGTGACCCTAAAAACCCGCGTATACCAATTTTTGTCAAGATCTGACACCTTTTTCCATCTATGTCCGCCATATTGGATCGGTCATTTTGTTCAAAATTGTTTGGCTTTCTGATTCGTAATCAGTCACTTTCACAACCCGCGTATATCAATTTTCTTCAAGATCTGACACCTTTTTACCATTTATGTCCGCCATATTGGATCGGCCATTTTGTTCGAAATTGTTTGGCTTTCTGATTCGCAATCAGTCACTTTCACAACCCACGTATATCAATTTTGTTCAATTCAATTATAATAATTAAAATTCAAATAACTAATGCAAGTTATATATCATTGTATACGAAAACGTCATACTAAATAAGTAAATTATTTCATCCTTTTTTGAGTGGTACGGCAGGAGGGAGTTTTTTTGAAAATTTTTAATTTTTTTTTAACATACTTGTCCGCCATATTGGATCAGCCATTTTGTTTACAATAATTTGGCTTTCGGATTCGTAATGAGCGACCCTCAAAACCCACATATAGCAATTTTTGTCAAGATCGGACACCTTTTTAACATTCATGTCCGCCATATTGGATCGGCCATTTTGTTTACAATAATTTGGCTTTCGGATTCGTAATGAGCGACCCTCAAAACCCACATATAGCAATTTTTGTCAAGATCGGACACCTTTTTAACATTCATGTCCGCCATATTGGATCGGTAGTAGGGGAACTGTGTGTGAGCAGACAGCACGGCCGTACTCGAGAAATGAAAATCGAAAAATGCCTGCAAACAATGGCGGAAATAGATTGCCATCATCACCAGGACGTCAGAGTGGTAGGGGAGAGAGACCACCATGGCAAAACAATGGGCCATGGCCTCCAACCAATCCACCATGGGGAGAGAGACTAGGGCAATCAAGGCCACCATGGCAGGAGAACAGGACCGGAAAATTTCAGGTGCCGGAAAATGATCGACCGGCAGGACCAGAATTACCAAGGCAGGAGAATTACCAACAACAGAATAACCAAATAAACAACATAAATTGTGCTTTACAAGGTCCATTCGTGGCACACACGATCCCGAGGGAGCAAACACCAGAATGTTCGAGAGCTATGAACGTAAATCCGGGAAACGCTTAGCCGTTGCGCCCGAGGGAACTGAAAACATCGATAAGAAGAGAGAAGAACGGAGCCAAACGGTAAAACAGGAGGAAATGAAAAGCACGACACAGAGGATGAACGCGAAGAAGAGGGAAAAGAAGAAAGTGAGGGACCAATGAAGAAAAGAGGAAAAAGATAGAAGTAGTGAACAGGCAGTGATAAAGGATCGAGAGGAGAACACCGAACGGCGAGGGCAGGCTGAACCAGGGAAAAACAGAGTTCAGGAAGACGATAAAGGCGCACTTAATAAAGAAAAAATTATGTGGCCGGAAATCGTTGCCAGAGTTAAGGGAGTACCGGATATCGGAAGGCCAGCACCGAGGACGGTGGATGGAGGCGAAAAAGGGAAGGTGTTATGTTCCATGCTTATGGAAAATCTACGTGAATATTTGTATGAGGAGGTGGAAAAAATACCGAGCAAATGGTATGACGAGAAGCATCCAAGGTGTCCGGAGATACCGATAGAAATTGCAGGAATATCGGAAGTAAGTCTCATAGATAGGGAGAGCGAGGTGTCTTGTGTATTGGAGGAGTTTTTCCAAAAAAAATGAGGAAATCTTAAAAAGTTGCCCGATGCTACCAGTAACATCAACACAGGTGGTCGGAGCGTTTGGCGGAGAAACCGAACGTGTGAAGAAACAGATAATGGTGGACGCGGAAACATACGGATCGGAAGGCGCTTTGCAGGTGCTGGTGGTGCCAAAATTGGTAAGGCCAGTACTAATTGGAATCGACGGAATGCTTGCATTGAAAATCTCGATAGACGCCTAAAAGCGGTTCTTGGCAGTCAGAGATAAAATCGTCGCTGAACTGAGAGATGGGGTGTGGCGACATGTAAATCCGAAGGATTTTCGTTCAATTAGACGAGGTAAAATGGCCGAATGCCAAGATTTAAGACCGGAAATAAGGCAAGAGTTTAAGAAAATTGTCGAAAGAAGAAGTGAGATCTTAACAGACTTCCAGGAAGGATGACGAAATACGAGCATCGGCTTTTACTAAAAGATCCCAAGCCTTACTTCCATCGTTCATATCCGGTCTCATTGATGGAACGAGAGAGAGTACAGAAGGAAATAGAAAGAATGCTGAAGGTGGGGGAAATACAGAAATCCGAGAGCATTTATATAAACCCACTCATGCCCGTCACAAAAGATGACAATTCTGTGCGACTCTGTGTGGATGCTCGTGAACTAGACAATTATTTAATGAATGATTATAATAATTTCCAGCGATGTGGGGGAAAAACTGTGATGTCAACGCTAGATTTAACTAGTAGTTTCTGACAAATACCCCTCCACCCAGCTCGCGAAAATATACAGCACTCCAGCATAATGGGAAGTGCTATGAATTCACAGTTACACCGTTTCGACTGAAAACAAGCACAGCGAGTCTGATAAGAGCCCTTGACATGGTCCTCAAGGGTCTGGATTTTGTAATTAATTTCGTCGACGAATTATTTGAGAGATTTTTACAGCACGGGATGACATTACAATTTAGCAAATTTAATTTTTTCCGTCAAGAAGTAATTTTCCTCGGACACATACTCACGATGGAAGGACTAAAACCCGATTCGGAAAAGATAAGGGCGATCCACGAATATCCGCGACCTCGCACCATAAAACAATTAAGAGGATTTCAGGGATTAATTAATTTCTACACAAAATTCACAAATCGTCATGCGCAGGAGACAGCACCCCTACTAAATCTTCTTAGAAAGGGTATCCATTGGAAGTGGGATGAGGGCATGGAAAAGACATTTAAAAAAGTAAAAAAATTATTTTGTGAGGAAATAATACTCCGATTTCCTGATACTCGAAAACCGTATACTCTCACGACAGATGCGAGTGGATATGCGCTTGGGGGGCGAAGAGAAGGTAGTCACGTTTGCGAGCAGAACACTTAAGGGGGCCGAGATCGGGTACATGACAACCGAGAAGGAGTTGTTAGCGATCGTGTGGGCACTCAAAAAATGTAGGACGTATTTAAAAGGAGCCCGTGTTCATATCAAAACCGATCATAAGGCTTCAGTTTTTTTAAAAACGTGTCGATTTACAGTAGAAAGGCTTATGAGATGGGCATTATTCATCCAGGATTATGACATACAAGTGGAACATGTCGCCGAAAAAGCGAATGTGGTGGCCGATGTATTGAGCCGTGTTAAAGGCAACGATGACGCACCATTGACCGATAAGGAAGGGATCGTAGAGGTCGCGGGGATGCTAGCCGAGAGAATTCCACGCGAACTTGCAAGGAAATGAGGATGCATAAAGAAAATTCAACGAGAGCAAGAGGACTTACGAATCATGATGGATTTTCTCAATGAGGAAAAGGAAGGAGAAGAAGAACGAAAATTCCGACTAGAAGAAGGCATTTTACAAAAGGAATCGAAGAACGGAATTTGGCGAGTCGTAATACCAAAAAGCATGATCCTCGAGATGATAAAGGCCTGCCATGCCATGTATGGACATCTGGGCGCAAGAAAATGTTTGCGGATGTTGGAAGAGGACTTCATGTATCCACACCTCGCAAAGATCACTCAAAGTATACTGGCTACCTGCGATATATGTAGTAACGTAAATTTGTGCCTCAACGCACCACGTTACCTATGGCTGGTCCAAGTTATTTTTCCCTTCCTTTTTATTTTCTCTTTCGAGATGGGCGCCAGGCGCTTTCGCGCTGGAAGGAAAAAATACAGAGTTGGATGACCAGCCTCAACCCAGGCCAGCTACAGCTGTTCGAGGCAGAGTGGGTGGTTCGGACTGTCAAGTCACTAATTAGTCAAAAATAAAATACGAATAAAATCAATTAATTAAAATAAGTCATTGAAATTAATGAAGAAAGTCAAATAATAAAATATTGTCAATAAATACACCAAACGAGAACAATAAATGAAGTCAGCTAAATAAATAATAAATGAATAAATAAAATAATAACAGTAAATAATTTAAACAACAACAGCAGGTACGGGACTTACAAACTTCTTCATTTCTGGCGAACAGATATTAATTTCCAATAAACATCAATTTAGAATTCAAATAAAATGTCCCGTAAACTTAGTCTCTCCTTTTTAACAATTTTCCAAATCTAGTCAGGTATCTCAATTTTAATACCTAATTCAACGGTAGCAGTTATCCCGTTCTCTCACTCACTCCCATGCGCTGTAGATGTTGTATAGCCTATCTCGCTCGTTACGAATTTCGAACCAAGAGCACCGACAAAGCCAAATATTCGGTTTTCTCAACGCACAGTCGCGATACGGCCTATCCCCAGCTAATCCCTCATACATCCAAAAAAACCATAACAACGGGACGTCGGGAAGTCACGTACGCACAGCTACCAACGGCTCGATATTTCAATCTTGAAATTCATATACCATGTAAAAGACAGAAATCCAGGAATCTTCAGCAGATCATAAAATATAAATAAAGGAATAAATAACGACTAATAATTAAATAATGTTGGAAAATCAGCTGGCGCACGGCGATCGATAATCGTCGTGCGCCTACCTGTTGCGCTGCTCTACCACGCGTTGTTCGGTTGAGTCGAAGATAGCCGAGGCATGGGCTTCGCGAAGCCGAGGATGTGCCTCGTTGGCACGCCGCGTCGAGCGAGAGGATGTCTCTCTCGCTTGACTTCGGTTTCGCTCACCGGCTCTCTCGCTCAACTGACTCCAGCGCCCAACGAAACTTTCATACTCGCAGCCATCTTGAGAATTTGGCACTTTTTCGCTACACATCCACTGGACAGCACGCGCATCCATAGGACTCTCAGGCTTTTTCCACGGACATTATTCATCGGATTCGCTCAACCTCTCGCTCTTCAGGACTCATTGCTCAAGGTAAGAGTGCTCTGGCATAATTATGTATTAATTCACTGTCAGAGAGGAGAAAATGGTACATCAGCACTGGGTCTCACTTGTGGCGTGCGTTGCAGCACATGCTGTACCACGTTCTCCTCATGTTATTTTGCCGGCTTACATAATATAATTAAGCATGTGCCTCATATTCACTGTATTTTCCCCCAGTAAATCTGCTGGGAAAGTACAGTGAATATTTTTTGCTCAACCGTACAGCCTCATTCTATGTTGTATCGTGCTACGCAGTGTTGACTGCGTAGCTGGTCTCACACAAAATTACTGCACTCAAGCAACGTTAGTTGGAAGTGCTCTCATTAATTCATTGCAACCACTCTGCAATACACTGCTGAGTGGATGCAGTGAATTACACTCAGTAGCATCGGCGTGTCGTGCTGCGTAGTCCTGACTGCGTTGCACGCACCGCTGTCTCAAAATTACATTCAGCACACAATTAATATAATTGTGTGCTGCTCACATTATCACAACCAAATTCTATTCGCCAGTTTAATTCATGTTTCACACTCACTGGTCTTAGAGGGTCGTGCTGCGCAGTTATCACTGCGTTGCACGCACCGCTCTCTCATGTTAAAACTCAGCGCACAATTGATATAATTGTGTGCTGCTCACATTCTGAGTCCAAATTCTATTCAGTTGTTTAATTTTATAATTTTGTATTTAAACAAAATTTACATTTTGGACAATTTTTCTAAATTAAAGTTTTTTGGTATAAATTTTCAATAATTTTGTTAAACTGGTATCATTTGAAATTGTGTTTTGAATACTGCAAAGGAAGGCAGCAAAAAACCACTTTCTCAGTATAACATCTATGTGTCTGGTTATTTTCCTCTTGCCTCGAGTGAGTTCTCATCCCGTTTTCAATATATCCACAGATCAGTCAAGCTTCATCCGGACGGATTCTCAACAAATAATAACAAAAAGATATATTAATAATAACAACAATAAAATAATTAACGTCCGAATAATAATTAGTTTGTCGAATAAAATATAATAAAACGTAATGGACAATCTAACTACGCGAGATACGCCTCGGACCGTACACGTCCCTCGAATCCACGTCTAAAATACGGGACGACGACCGGTTACGCTCTCCGCGACTCTGAGATGACGTTAAAACAAAGTCCAAAAATAATAAATAAATAAATAAATAAATAAATAAGACAGAGAAAATCCAATTAATTTGAATGATACGCGACGCGGTCTATAACGTGCGAGTCCCTTTCACATCAAATTCACAACGGGACGACGTACTAACGCGCGCACGACCTTCGGAATCGAAACGAAAGAAAACTCAAATTAACTCCCATAAATCCAAAGTCTATAATCTGGTTAAAATCCGTGACGCGGTCTATCCCGTTCTAATCCCACACAAACCAACACACTTCGGGATAACGGCCTAACTCGCGCACGATTCAACTATTAGCAAAAAAAAACAATTAATCAATACGGTGACTTTTCCCCGGCTTCTACCACTTAAACGATCTCGAGGTTACACGCTACGGGCGCCGCAGTTCCCGATACAAATTAATACTCTGCGCGCGTTGTACCAGAGTCGCAGGGGTGACCAAGCTCGGATAAATTTAGAATACACAAGTTCAATGACAAAATAATAGAATCTTAACGAAAGACCGTGGATCGGAAGAGAGCTCACCGGGACGATGCTGCCGTGACGTTCCTCGAAATCCGGGAAATCTCGAAAGACGTTTGATTATCCCTCCTGGTTTTCCTCGAGTTATGAAGATTGATCGTACAGTGTTCGGACGTTAGCTCGAAGAACCAACCTCTTTTCCTCGCCTCAATAATTATTAGCGGGATGCCGAAAGATAGAGCGGGACACAGATAGAGTGCACGCTACGTCTGGTTCGCTCAACGGCCACCGGGAAAAAGCCCTGAGGTCCTGCCGGCACGCGTGCCCGTGAACTATGATCCCCACTTAACCCGCTAAACTCGGTTAATTGGGGGAACCGGTGTCGCACGATGACCGCGACTAGCGCCTCAGCTGGACAATATATTACTTAGCGACAGACAATCCCAACGTTGCGTAGCCCAGCAGATGACTCTCGGAGATACATAGATTCCCGTGAGTCGATGGCAGCTAAGGATGGAAGGCCGCGTACTATTTGGTGCGTCGTCAGGAAAGTGGCATATTCCGACCAAGAAAACCATAAAATATTGGTCCGAAGTTTCCAGTTGTTCACATTGCTCTCCTCTCTCTCTCGTACTCCCTCTCCATCCCTCGGTCGTATCAATCGCATTATATATCAAAAAAAATACAACAAAAAAATAAAAATAAAGAATAAATAAATCCTGAAAATCCCCCTTACAACCCTGTGTGATCGTGTAGATAGCCGTTGAGCGAGAAGGACGCAGCCTAAATATTCTGCCATGTTACAATGTCAAAGAAACAAGATTGCAATACAAGCAAGCTACGCAGCGATGCAAGCAATAATACCGGAGAAACCGGGGGATGTAGTATCCATAGATTTTTATGGATCATTGCCCGCATCTGTAGGTGGAGTAAAGCACATCCTCGTGACATTAGATGCATTCACTAAATTCGTTGTTCTATACCCCATGAAGAAAGCAAATCATCCACTGTTATAAAACGAATATTTGACGATTATATTCCGAAGTATGGAAAACCACGTAGAATCCAATTCGACCACGGGACACAATTTACCGCGAAGAATTGGATACAAAAACTCAAGGACGAGGGTAGCATGACAGTATTTTCATCAATGCGCCATCCCATCGTTGAAAGAGTTAATCGTGAGCTCGGAAGGTTCTTTTGAATTTTCTTAACTAGTAATCATGCAGGCTGGTTTAAGTGGATAAAAATAATTCAGGACTGCATAAATGAAAGTCACCACGAGACAACCGAATTTACATCATTTGAGTTGCAGTGCAAGAGAAAGCCTCTACGAGAATGGAACAAGCAGATGGGCCTAGGAAAAGACGAAGAAGATAGAATGACATATGAGACGAAAATTGAGATTGTTAGAGAAAGGATAGAAAAAAAGGCCGGCGTCGAGCGGAGAAATTTGACTCCACGCACAGATTAACAAATTATGAGGAAGGCGATCTAGTTCTGATAAAAGCATTAAATATTTCGGATCCGTTAAAACAGTTAACATCGAAATTTATGCCTCTATACGAGGGACCATATAAAATAATAAAATGCGTAGGATTACCGACTTATTTAGTTATAGATTTAGAGAATAAGAGAGAGCGTGGTAGATTTCATACAAGTATGTTTAAGAAGTATCGGACAGAGACAGAAATGACTGAGAAGAAAGCAGAGAACACGGCCAGTACAACACACAAGGAAGGAAGTGAGACAGCGAAGGCGCAACACTCGAAATCAAAACAAAAGAACCAACGCTTGGCTGTTACGAGGGCCGCACCAATACACTGATAAACGGTCATCGAACTAGACACAGAGCCAGACTAGCGGGAGTTCGTGACGTCATAACCAAACGACGATTCTGAGGATAAGGCGCCAGAATCTAAAAAATTACGGTTGGTCAGGAAAGAGGTGCGGTGAATGGGGCACTTGATAGGCCAAAGGAATGTAGAATTTCGAAGAGAGTAGAAATGCCGGAGATCGTGACGTAGATCCGGAAATGGCCTAAATCGTGGTTAATTGGCTATGAGTGCCAAGGTTTCTGAAGAGGCAAGAGAGAGAGGGTCATGTGAACTAATAATTGGTGTAAAGGCCAATGACGGGACAGGGATTCGCCGGAAACATATAGATTAGCCTGATATCATCGAACGAAATTTGGCATTGGTACAAAATTTGAACATTAATCGATATAGATGTGATGAGAGGAACGGGGAAGTCTATATAAAAAAAAGACAAACGGGACCCGGCAAATAAAATCACGAGTATCCGAGACGAATAAACTGTTCAAAACAACGCCAAACAAATCTAAAAACATGCAGCGATATACTGAATACGCCGTCGAATATATCATACCAGGAGAGCTCTACGAGGCAGAATTGATAAGTGCGACAAATCCAGGACGATTTTATCTCTGGTTAGAGATAGATCGTGAACGAAGAGACGACCTACTGAAGCTGGTGGCGAAAACAAAAAAAAGACCACTCGGAAGTGCACCGACTTACTGAGGAAGAAGCCTACCCGGAACGGGCCACGCTCTTTTTGGAGGAGGAAGGTGCCTCGGTCTCTCTAGAGAACTTATACACCGGCCCCAACCAGTATCTGGGTGAGCCGTTTACTGCGCAATCACGGCTACGCTGCACAACTTCGGCCTGGTAGGTGAGAGGTGGACACAACAGTCTATCAACAGGTTCATATCTCTCACTGCCGGGAACACCATCGATATCTACTTGGAAGGACTGGACCCTGACGTTGAGGTGCTCTGGGTGGAAATTCACTCAAGCCTCAATGACCAGGGATACGAGGTTGGCCAACAGCTGCAGCGGAGTGGTGATGCAAAATTAACTGAAGAAAATGGGTCTTTCCACTACGGACGGGATGGCGGGAGATTTGGGAAGCATTTTCGCTAGGAAAGATGCAATGAAATGGCGGCACGTGGAACACAACAATACCGCACAACAACAACAATAACACCAGCACCGATAAGTCAACTCCTCGAAGAACTGGCGTCGCTGATAGAAGAAGAGGAGACGGACGAGGAAAGTGAATCGAAAGACAAGGAGGTCATGGAGTGGCTGTCACTACCAACCCCGGACGAAGAGACAATGACAACTCTACATGAATTTGGAGTTGTGGAAGTAGAAGAGACAGACGAGACTGACAATGACGAAGACCGAGAAAATGGCAGTGACGGAGACGAGTAAATAAAAATAATAAATATATATATATATATATATATATACAGGGTGTCCGCCGGGAAGGTATACTACTTTGTTTTGCTGCCATTTTGGTAAACGTTAGTCTTGACAGTTCATATTTGGCAGTCGTGAAGTAGACACGTGGCAAATTTATTATGGAAAAATATTCGATAAACCAACGTGTTTTAATCGTTAAAACATTTTATCAAAATCAATCATCGATTCCTGTGACGATGAGAAAGTTACGTGAAATTTTTTAGAGAAACAAATGGATATGTGAATAAACAGAATAGTCGGTCTGGGCAATGGAAAACCCTCAAATTATTCATCAGTCACCTTTACATCCATTAAAAGTGACAGTCTGGTGTGCAATTTGGTCAGGAGGAATCATTGGACCTTACTTCTTTGAAAATCAAAACGGCGTAACGGTAACTGTGAATGGGGAGCGATATCGTGATATGATTGAAAACTTTTTAACGCCACAACTGCATGCTTTGGGCTTGATTAACATGTGGTATCAACAAGACGGTGCCACATCGCATACAGCCAGGATTATAATGGAATTACTGCGAGACCTCTTTCCACAACAAGTTATTTAAAAAAATGGTGAAGTTGATTGGCCTCCACGGTCGCCTGATTTGACTGCTCCGGACTTCTTTTTGTGGGGATATCTAAAAAGCAAGGCTTATGCAAACAAACCAGAAACGCTTGAGCAACTCAAACAAAATATTCGTGATGAAATTAATGAAATACCGCGTGAAATGTGTGAGAATGTAATGAAAAATGTGCTCAAAAGGGCTCGCATTTGTGAGGCTAACAGAGGCGGACATTTATCTGATAATGTATACCATACATAATTGCCGACATTAAATAAAACATTTATCAATATAAGATCCATTCTCTTTCATTTAATCAAAAATTATAAACAAACAAAGTAGTATACCTTCCCGGTGGACACCCTGTATATCAATGTGTCTGCGTTTTTTAAAAATGTTTAGTTAGCGTGAATTATTTAAAATAAGTAGATCTAAGAGAAATAAGGAATAAGTACGTTCATTTCGGGACCGAAGGAGCCAAAAATCAACGGGGAACAAGTACCACTGCCGAGGAGAGACGAGACTTACTCTAAAATCGAAAAAAAAGAAAAGAGAAGAAAAAGAAAAGAAAAGAAAAGAAAAGAAAGAAAATAAGATATCAAATATATAGATATATGATATACCATCTAAGAGATCTTTGGGCGAGTTGCAAATACAACTCTCTCAAAGATCTCGGGGGGATAATGTAACATAGTTACACCCCATTGCTTGCCTGATTATATTTCGCGATTATAAGAGGCGAGATTCCGCTCTAACGCACAGTAAAGTTCGAGCACTAGGTCGTCGAACTCGAGAATAGACAAAACCGAGGTACGTCACACCGAAGGAATTTCCTCGCTGCCGTAAACAGCAGGTCAGCGACCAGCTGGCCTCGCTTGGCGGTGAGGGGAAGACGGGTGGCGCGGCAACGGTGACTCGAAAAATTAGGGAACCACGTTAGATTAAAAATAAAACCTTAAAATGGTGTAGAGGGGAATGAGACAAGGGGGCAGGCTATAAAAGAGCCTGCGGGAGAGAAAAGAAGGTCTTACGTGGATTTCGCTGAGAAGGATACTGCTCTTGCATAATCAGTTAGAAATTTTTATTAAGTGCTTGTTAACTAGATACGTGTTGGGTAATCAGCTGGCGCACGGCGATCGATATTCGTCGTGCGCCTACATGTTGCGGTGCCCACACTGCGTTTGGTTGAGCCGAAGATAGCCGAGGCAGGGCTTCGCGAAGCCGAGGATGTGCTTCGTTGGCATGCCACGTCGAGCGAGAGGATGTCTCTCTCGCTTGACTTCGGTTTCGCTCACCGGCTATCTCGCTCAACTGACTTCAGCGCCCAACGACGCTTTCATACTCGCAGCCATGTTGGAAATTTAGATACTTTTTGGCTACACACCGGCAGAACAGCACGCTCAGCAGGACTCTTGGACTGTTTTCTTGGTCGGAATTCACTGGACGCACTCAATTCTCACGCTCACAAGGACTTAAAACCTCAAGGTAAGAGTGCACTGATATAATGCAGGGCCATTCAATGTCAGTGAGGAGGAAATATCGGTACATCACCAGCCTTTTCTCACTCTGTGGCGTGCGCTGCAGCACATGCTGCACCACGCTCTCCTCACTGTATTTTTGCCGGTATAATTAATATAATTATGCAGGTGTTTTATATTCACTGTACTTTCCTCCAGAAAATCTGCTGGGAAAGTGCAGTGACTATACACTGCTCACTTGTGCATCCTCAGTATACGTTGTATTGTGCTACGCAGTGCTGACTGCGTAGCTTGTCTCATACATGTAGAGCACTCAAGCAATTTTCACTGTAATCTCTCTTCACCAAACTGCTGAGAGCTAGCAGTGAATGGTCTATGGTATAAAATCTTACGCACTCATTTTTCTCTAGCTACGCAGCACTTGCTGCTGCACGCACACCGCTCTCAATGCTCACAGCACACAATTAATATAATTGTGTGCTGGTTCTCAGCTCATGCCGTAGAGTAAAATCACTTGTTTATATGGAGTCGAAATGTGTTAATTTGTTGGTGTTTAATTTTATATCAATTTTGTATTTTTCCAAATTTAACCTATCTTATATTAACCTACTGTGTTCAAAAAGTAAGGTGAATTTTTAATTTAAACTTCCCGCGTTACCGAATCGGACAAATGAATTTTCTTTCAAGTTGGTAGGACTGTTAGTGACATCTGTGACAAATTGCATGTTAATATCATGATTAGTTTTTAGTTTACGTTTGGCTTTGCTAACAAAGAAAAGTGAATTTGGCGATTTTTACGATGTCGAATTTTGTTGAGCAAAGAAGTGCTATTAAATTTTGCTTGCGGAATGAAATTTCCGCCGCTGAAACGTATCGAATGTTACAAAAGGCCTTCGGTGACGAGACTATGTCACAGAAAAATGTTTACAAGTGGTACAAAGACTTCAAAGAAGGCAGAGAACGTGTTGATGATTTGGAACGCTCTGGACGACCATCGACGTCAATTGATGAGCAACACATCAAGGAAATCAAGGAATTGGTGCTCGAAAATCGTCGATTAACAATTCGAGACCTTGCCGACATGCTTGCAATATCAATTGGATCAGTGCAAGCAATTTTAAAGGATCATTTGTGCCTCACAAGACTCAAATCGCGTTTGGTGCCAAAATTCGCGTTTGGTTCTTCGTGAGTTTTTCGCCAAAAACTCCACTCATATCGCTCCACAACCACCGTATTCGCCTGATTTAGCACCGTGTGACTTCTGGCTGTTCCCAAAGCTCAAGAGACCATTCCGGGGAAATCGTTTTGAGTCGATTGAAGAGATCAAACGTGAATCGCTACGCGCATTGAAGGCTATACCTGAGGACGACTTTTTAGCATGCTTCAAAGATTGGAAAAAACGTTGGCATAAGTGTATTGTAGCTAGGGGGGATTATTTTGAGGGGGACGAAATCGATTTGGAAGAATAAATAAAAAAAATTTATTTTAAAACAAAATTCACCTTACTTTTTGAACACAGTATATTTTCACTTTGATATTTTTCTCTAAAAACAATACTCAACCTGTATTTTGCATACTGCCAAGGAAGGTAGAATGAACCACTTCCTCAATTCTAAACAACTTTGTGTCTGGTTATTTATCACCCTGTATAGAGTGAGGCTACATTCTTTTTCGATACATTCGCAGATCTGTCAACTCCATCAGGCGGAATCTCAACAATACGTATTTTTGGAGTTCGGTGATATTAAGTGTCTTTTATGGGCATCTCTCGATCTGATTTTACGTGTTCGCAACTGAATTTTCTTTGCATCAAAGTTTTCGAAGGAACTAATAAAAAGTGAGTCAGTGCATGATAAAAGAATTATAATTCAGAAAGATCAAACTCAGTGAACGAAGAAGTCTGAAGAAGGAGAAAAGAAAGGCGAGTAGCCCAGTTAATAAGAAAAATAATTAGTATGATTATAGAGACAATTTTTAGGAATAAAACTCGATTTAAGCGAATAGAATTTAAGCGAATTGCATCTAAGCGCGTAGTATTTAAATAGGTAGAATAAGCAGGTAGTATGTAAGCAAGTAGGTTTAAAGCAGATGGAAAGGAAGTAAAACAAGTGATAAATAGAAAGGATATAAGCATAATAGAGACATCGCCTTTAAGAGCAAGTATGATGCGCTTGCTTTGAGTGTATATGTTGGGTGACAGGCCTACTACCAACGAACAATACCAATAACATACTACATAGCTAGGTGGATCGAGGAACGACGTGAACGAGAAACACGAAAAGAATTGTAAAATCATCCCAGAAGTTAACGGATTGAAAATGCAATGTATTGGCCAACGGTGCCAATAAACCGAAAATCGATATTTTTCTCATTGTTTTGGTAAATAAACCCTACTTTTGCCTACCTCGAAGTCTAAATTAATTATCCCGGTGTTCGAGCCCGAATTCTTTCCCTCGGAAGACAAAAATTAATGTTAACGATTATAAATACCGTTACAGTATACAGTCACTGATATGTATGATAAACATCCTTTTTTGTAATCTCGATTTATTTTGTAGTTTTTCTGAAAAAAAAATCCCCAAAAAAACCTATTTTTTCGGCCTCTAGAGTGGTCTAACCCCTTAACACCGATAATAAAAAGCAGTTTTGTTTGCCGTTCATTTATTTGATAAGGCTGTGGATTACTCAATTAAATTTAACTCGTGGTATAAGTCGCGGAATATTTAGCTGACTAGCAACGAAGACCAAGACGATGACAGACAACGAACGACAATGCGTTATCATGTGGGACGAGATAAGCATAAAGCGGCCTTTGGAGTGTAATCCTAAAGCCGAACTAGTAGAAGGATTTCACGACCTTGGCACTCTTGGCAGAACCAATGGCGTAGCTAATTACGCTCTAGTGTTTATGCTGAGAGGCCTAAAGTATCCGTGGAAGCAGCCTATACTTTTCGTTACCTCGCGTGGGAACGTGTGCAACGAAAACTTGAAATCACTGATTAAAAGCGTAACAGATAAAGTCCATCAAATCGAGTTAATAATTAAAGTAGCGGTCGGCGATCAGGGATTTGCAAATCGGGCCGTCGTAACTGCGCTGGGTGTGACTGTCGGGGAACTTTTTTTTTCATGGCGGGGAACGAAAAATATTCTCCACGATCGACATTCCTTATTTGTAGAAAAGTATTAGGAGCAATTTGTTTGCCAAAGACATCGTGAACAATGGCAAAAAAATTTCGTGGCCGGTCTTTGTTGAGTTATTAGAACTTATGTGGAATAGCGGTAGTAAAGCAACTCCAAAAATACCCGATCGACACATTACACCAAATCATTTACAACGCATGACAGTAAGCCTTGCGACGCAAATCTTCAGTTCGTCTGTCTCTGCTGCGTTGCGCATATAAGAGTCGTTACGGGCGAATTGAAACAGATCGCTCGTGCAGCAACAGCGAATTTTTGTAATATTGTAGAATGAATAATCCACTGTGCTTTATCATCTCATTTGCCACAAGTAGAACAGTACTTAAGAGACAGTTTCTTATAAATTAACCAGTAGACTATTCCTACTGCCAAAACGATGCCTCCGTGTATCGAAAGGTTGTTGATGTCGATTAACTGCAATCTTCAATTGTGGGAAGATATGCGAGCCTCAGGATCACATTATTTCATTACATCTAGATTGAATCAGGACCCCATAGAAAATTTGTTCGCTATCTTGAGAAGTCGCGGAGAAGACAACATCAATCCTTCTGCAAAGACTTTCCGTAGGCATTTGCAATACGCTATGACCGCGAACTTGATGAAACCCTGGTCCGAGACGGATTGCAAGGCTGACGATTTGACAGCCCTCGTTACCGTTTCGGAAAGCACTCCTGAAGCTCAAGATATTATCATGGATTATTGGATTGCAGATAATTGGATCGAGAAAGAATGTGTTATGCCCCAGATTAATCGTGGGTTGTTATGCTCCAGATTACTCGTCAAATACTATATTTAAGGCAACATTATTCCTCCTTCGCCCGGTCGCGAGTAGGTAAGTAGGCAAAGGAAAAATAATGTGCTGATATACGAAGTGATACAATTCGTATTAGATCATTAATGCGTAATCAATTTCATCAAAGGTGGTTAGTAGCCACTTGGCCGAAATTAGTCTTTCGGTTCGAACGGGACAGGCCGGTTTATTGTCAATAACTCGAGAATTCCTAAATTGTATTTAATTGCTTTATTTGTACGAAATATCGTAACTGTAATAAATAACGGAAAGTAGCCGTTATTTATAACAAACGTCCAATTGACAGTTTTATAGTAAATCCACGTGTTTATCACTCCCATGCGAGATCCGTCTCCTTATCAGCGAACGATCCCAAACATTAACTTTTTTAATATTATAGCAACAACAGTCACAGACTATTACGTGTCACTGGCATAACATTTAGATGGCAGCGGTCGGATAGGCTGTAGTGGTTGTGATACGTAATTTGCAACGACAAAGTGACTCAGGACAACGTAAAGTGACATTAAAGTGAAGACTACGACTTGTGCCCAGACACCAGTGTAGTACGTACAAACCCGACGAATTGGACGCGAAGTCGTGTAGTGTGCAGCTGGTGTGTTTCGACATAGCAGTCAAACCGTTAAACGTCCCGGTTGACGGTGAAACGTCAAGGTGTGGATAACGCACAAAGTGTGGAAACAAGCGGTCTCGGGAGTGAACTTGTAATGAAGCCGTCGCGTAACAGTTAGCAATGAACTGAAGGACGAGCTCAGGAACCACCGAAGAAACGGGTCAACGGCGCCAGGGAGGACGCATCGATCAACTACGGAGGGGAGCTACAGGATCACGGAACAACAGCACCTAGAAGTCAACGCCATGGAGAGGATTGTCTACAAGACCATCAATCTGTATATTTCTTGATCAATGTATATTCCATTCGATATAGAGCCCGTCAAACACAAAATTTGGGAAAATATTCCGCCTGATATATAAAATATATACAGGGTGGCCGATTTATCTGAAGACATTGAAATATTGAGAGAACTACACATCGGATCAAATAAAGTTCTGAATAAAATTTGTTCGCCTGGAAGGGGGTCATCCAATGATACTAAAGTCGACCCCTCACTCCTACCCCCTGGGGTGGGGGTGGGGAAAACTTTGAAATCGTAAATGGGAACCCCTTTTTTATTACAGATTCGGATTCCCCATTAAAAAATAAGTAACTTTTATCTGAAACTTTTTTTTCGCTTCGTGATAGATGGCGCTGTAATCGCAAGAAACCTGATTTTTGCGAATATCTCGAGAAATTCCCACCCCCACCCCAGGAGGTAGGAATGGGGGGAGGGTGGATCGAGTTTCGTATCGGTGAATAGCTTTTTCGAAAATTAAACATGTGTTTTTCTTTTTTCGATCCGATGTGTAATTTCTCGAGATATTCGCAAAAATCTGGTCCCTTGCGATTTCGGCGCCATCTATCACGAATCGAAAAAAAATGTTTCAGGTAAAAGTTACTTATTTTTTTATGGGGAATCCGAATCTGCAATAAAAAATAGGGGTTCCCATTTACGATTTCAAAGTTGCCCCCACCCCCACCCCAGGGGGTAGGGGTGAGGAGTCGACTTTGATATCGTTGGATGACCCCCTTCCAGGCGAACAAATTTTATTCAGAACTTTTTTTGATCCGATCCGTAGTTTTTGAAATATTTCAATGTCTTCAGATAAATCGGCCACCCTGTATATAAAAAAAAAAATATTTCGGGAAAATATACATTTTTTCGAGATTCTGTGGGGACATTCAAGTAAGCTAAAGCCAACCGCGAACGTCGCCACATACCGGGTAATAGCAACGCGAGACCGAAACATAGGGGATACTACGCTACCTGGCGAGGGTGGAAATTCCGCGGCTGGGTTAGCTGCTGCAGTCGGGGACATTGCGTTCAGGACGCGAAGGGCGTTGTCAGAGCTCTCGCCGTCGGGACGAATTCCTGCCGACCGGCAAGAAATCCCCGCAGGCCGACTGTCAGCACAGTTCGGTGTAAATTCGCTTAGGGCTACGTCGTTTAGTGATCACGACAGCATTGTCAGTGACAATCCATTCAATATGGCCACCAGCGAGTGGACACCGGAAAATATCACCGATGATATGATTGAGTGGGAGATCGCCCATTTAGGTACCATAGATTACGTAAGTTTTCCAGCAGCGACCGGTACGACGACGCGGCCACTAACCGAACGCGTGCAAGAACGATACGAGGCGGTCGACCGGAATCACCACAACATCAAAAGAGCTCGACGCGAGCTCGCAAGGCTGCAGTGCGAGTTCGACCAAGAGCTCAGTCTCCAGATGTGTATGCGATTCGAGGAGACGAGGACGACCTCTAGCATGCTCAGCCTCAGCCTGGGTATTAAAATGGTAAAAACATTTGGCAGCAAGGAAGCAAAGGCCCTGCCGTTATTGTTGAAGTCCTGCGAGACGATATATCGCAGGGTAGCAGAGGAAGAGTACGACACTCCTTTGGAGGTAATTGTAATAAGCAAATTAGAAGATGGAGCAGCAAGGTAGCTGCAGCACAAGACCATCAGCTCGATGGCGCAGCTCAGGAACAAGTTAGAGGCGTTGTACGGACAACGAAAATCCTTAGCTGCACTACAAATGGAATTTAGCTCTCTCCAGCAGGGGCAGAGCGAGGACGTCGCCACCTACGCGGCAAGAACGGAACGTATCACGGTAGATATAATATAACCGAGATACTCTGCGATCACCGTCGAGAGCGTCACCAGTCGGAGCAAGCAAACTTCGAAAACGGGTTGCACGGCCAGGTGCAGGAACGTGCAAGAAACTACCAGACACGGCACGACTCGGTGGTGAGAGCGATTTCGATCGACATGGGCCTAACGCTGTAAGGGCCTAAGGTGTAGGGGGAGGAATAAGCCACACCAGAAGGTCCCAGGGCGTGCCGACACGGTAGCGGGAAAATTGTTTCATCTGCGGAAGAGCTGGGCACGTGGCAAGGGACTGCATCCGGAGGTCAGGACGAGAGAGCCTACCAGTACCTAGCGAGAATAAGTCGATCCACCACGTGGACGTTGTTTGCAGTTATTGCCAGATAAAGGGGTATATGTACAAGGACGGCCGGAAGAGATCGTCGCAGAATAAAAGCGAGCCGACGCAGTCGACACAGCAGCCCTGACGGCCGAAGAATGCAGGTTACAGAAACGCAAAAAACACGGTACCTGCGGGATCAGATCGAGCTACTGCAGACATTAACACGCTGGGTGTGCTGAGGTTGAATACGCTTACAACCCAGCAGAGACCAGCAAGCAGAAGAAAATTTACAGCAAGAAAAACTACGCCGCAGCAGCTTCAGGTAACGCTACCGGCATCGACCGCCACCGCCAGCGACTTTGATATCGTCGCACCGTTGGCCACAAATGGGGTACTCAACCTCAAGGCAGAGACAGGAGCGCAGTGCAGCATCATCAAGGAAGGCTGTCTGAAACCTACGTCTAAGGTGTCAAAAAGCGGTGTGGAACTTCAAGAGGTAGCATGGGAGGAATTCACTCCCCTCGGGAAAGCGAAGATTGTGCTCGAGACGCTGGGTTTGAATGTGGAATATTGGTTCTACATAGTTTCAACCAGCGTGCCACTGGAGGTCACCGGACTACTCGGTATGGATTTTATAAAGCATCATAAGGCAGATATACTGCACGGCGAAATGTTCAAATTGTATGGGCACTGCATGCCGCTACTGGAGGGCTCGACGAGGTTATCTTTGCCGCCACGCAGCGAGACAGTCACCTACGCTGCAACGACTAGCAAATTCATAGGTTTGCTCTCCATATTAGAATTCGGAGACGGGGTTATTATGGGCGCTTGTGTTACTCTGTCGCGCGGTAATAGCTGTACTATAAGCGTAATAAATACACCGAACAGGTGGTCGTGGTGCAACGCCTCATTGTGAAACTTGAGCTGCTCGAGATTGCAGCAGTGAGTCACGCGGCCGAAGCGGCCGCGATAGGAGTATGTGCCGTGAGTGTCGAGAGGGGGGCCGACCGCCTCGCGCGACTAGCGCAGGAGCTTGACACGACGAACCTCAATGAGGAAGAGCATAGAGTGCTAGAAGAAATTGCGAGGAAATACGAGGATGTATTTCACTTGACCGGGGATAAGCTGCCGTGCACACACATAGTGGAGCACCAGATATCCCTCAAGGAAAGGGTACAGCCTATTAAGGTGCACCCATACAGACTGTCAGAGACCCATAGAAGAGAGGTGGAGAGGCAGGCCGACGAAATGTGATCGTGGCTAAGAAACCTGATTCTGCAGGAGTGATGAAAATGCGTGTAGTGGTGGACTTTCGGAAGCTGAACGAAGTCACAGAGGGAGACTCATACCCACTGCCCAATATTAACGAAATACTGGACTAGCTGAGCAGAGAACGATACTATTTAACCTTGGATTTTGCTTCGGTATTTCACCAAATCCCGATGGCACAAAAGCATAAGGAAAAACAGCATTTTCCACTCCACAGAAGAATTTCGAGTACAACCCGATGCCGGTCGGTTCAAAGAATGCGCCACCGACACTCCAGCGGTTGATGAACTCTGCGCTAGTTGGGCTACAGAGAGTTAAATGTTATGTATACATCAACGACATTGTAATACACCGTAAGACCCTGAAGTAACATAACGACAGGTTACGGCAGGTGCTTCAGCGATTGAGAGAATCCAGATTGGCAGTTATACCTGGTCAGTGCCAATTTTTACGAAAAAGAAATGTAAAAGGAGTACAATCTTTCCTTGGATTAGCAGGGTATTATCGGACATTTATAAAAGATTTCTCCAAGACCGCAAAACCACTCACAGAATTAACCCAAAAAGGAGTTAAGTTCAAGTGGACGGCAGTGAGGGACTCCTCCTTCGAGGAATTAAAGACGGCACTTACCCCAGCGCCCCTATTACAATATCCGGATTTCGAGAAGCAGTATGTAGTCACCATTGACGCTTCCAACAGAGCAGTTGGAGCGATATTGTCACAGGGCAAGGTCGGGGACGATCTGCCCATATGTTATGCGAGTCGCACGATGTCAAAAGCAGAGCAGCACTACACGACAATGGAAAAAGAATTCCTAGCGACAGTGCGGGTCCTCGCGCAGTTCCGGCCTTACATATATGGAACATGGTTCAAGGTGGTAACCGACCATCAGCCCATCACTTGGCTTTTCGGCGTCAATGATCCTGGATCGAGACTCACAAGCAGGAAATTTAAATTGCCCGAGCATGAGTTTGATGTCAAATATAAAGCCGGAAAAAGAAATACAAATGCAGATGCTCTGAGTTACATATTTGCTACCACACGAGCACAAATGAGACGGGAAGAAAGCTCCCATGAGAGCCAAAAGGACAGCGCACTGACAGCCGTAGTAAATCGTCGGAACCAGAAGTCAAGCTTGCCCACGAGAAAGGACAGCGCGTGACGGGAACGAACGACCGCACAAAGAGGAGGACCAAGAATACCCCGGGGAAGCTTAGTAATACGGCAGAGCGAGAGGCGACGCGTGTCTACGTGAACGAAGAGGATGGTAACAGTTACAGCGTGCATGCAAGTCGCTCTACTGATCCCCAAAGCCTCGCCGCGAAGGCGCGTGAACGGGGAGGGGGGAGCGCATGCACTTAGCCTAGAGAGGCCAAAGGAAAGACTGCAAGCATCACAGTGAAGTACACAGTACTAGCAGCGCAGCATGGCCGACCCACGCGGCGAGGAAAGCCACGGAAAGAGCAAGCTGCACGGTCGTCCAAGAAGGAGAGAGACCCAGCAGCGCAGTTACGGGTGGGCACCCCAAGTCGAGTGACCCCGGACAGCACACCACACAGGTATGCTCAGGAAGCCAGGCACGGCGGGTACCGTACCCAGCGATCCTACAACAGCATGAATAAGGACAATGATATGAAAGAGCGTTGCGAGTGCGGCAGTGGCGTAGCCTGCCCTGCAGCGGAATATAGATCGAAAATCATTAGAGAATACCATGACACCCCCATAGGAGGGCATCTGGATATCAAGTGGACGCTGCAACGGATCTGGTCCAAATACGATTGGCCTGGCATAAAGAAGGAGAAGAAAAGGTATATTACGGCCTGTGAACTCTGCGAAAAGTATAAATTACGAAGAGACCATACAGCACCGATGGTCCTTACCGATACTCCAACACGATCGTTTGAAAAGGTGGCGGTGGACATCGTAGGACCGCTAGTAGAGATGGCAGCCGGGAACAAGTACATTCTCTTGTTCCAGGACGCCTTTACGAAGTCTAGGACAGCAGTGCCTGTAGCGAATTAGGAGGCATCAACTGTGGTTAAGGCCGTGGTCAAGGAAATTATTTGCCGGTATGGTACGAAAGGATCTGATCAGGGTTCAAATTTCCTCAGCATGACTTACAGGGAGTTATGCCGCCTGCTAAGAATGGAAAAAAATACAAACCACGGTATGCTATCCACAATCAAACGATGCTTTGGAAAGATCGCACAGGACCCTCGGGAATTACCTGAAAATTTTCATAAATGAGGATCAGGGAAATTAAGACGAGTGATTACCAAACGCGATATTCACCTACAACACCATGCCGCACACAGGAACCGGCATGTCCCCGTATGCACCGGTGTTTGGCCGCAACGCAAACCTACAGACCACAGTTCAGTAAGAGCTCCGCTGCATCTATGGTTATGACGATTATGCTCAGGAACTGAGGGAAAAGTTGCGCGCCTCATGGACCGTCGCACGCAACAATCTCCGTGAGACAAAAGAAAAATCGAAGAATGCCCACCACCGCGGGCCCATGAACGGTGAGTACTACGAGGGAGACAGAGTGCTCCTGCACGACGAGACCGTACGTCGTGGCCGGTCAGCGAAGCTAACTCCCAAGTAGACGGAGCTGTTTACGATTGCAAAGAAACGCTCGCCTGTCACCTACATAGTTCAGAAGGGACGGCAAAGGCATGCGAACCGACTGAAGCTTTTTATTGATCACTAATGGACAGAGAAGGATTTCATACCTATATGTATATACAATTCATATATTGGGTCTGGGAAAAAGTTCGTGGCGTTTTTCTAGTAAAATTCAACTGGTTTTCCTATAGTGTGAAAATGAATTTAATTAAACCAAATATGCTCTATTATTATCGACAATGTTTTGCCATTTTTCGGGTAGAGCCATGATGCCATCGGTGAAGAACTTCTGTGGTTTCTGGTTGAAAAACTGAATCAAGTGGTTTTCACAGACTTCTTTTAGTCAGAGGGTGCTATGTATGGACTATACGGTGGATGCATCAAAACTTCCCAACCAAGCTCTCGCAATTTTTGACAGGTCATCAAAGAAGTATGTGGTCGGGCGCTGTCATGATGGAAGACAACACCTTTCCTATTAATCAATTCGGGCCGTTTTCTTTCAATTGCTTGACGTAATCTCTCTAGTTGTCCACAGTAGAGTTGAGAATCAATCGTCTGACAAACTGGAAGTAGCTCATGGTGGACGATTCCCTCCCAGTCCCACCACACACACAGCATCACCTTTTTCGCCGTCAATCCTGGCTTCGCGAACGCTTGTGACGGCTCACCATCCCTTGTCCACGATCTTTGACGCTTCCGAATCTCGTACGTGATCAATTTTTCATCACCGGTTATGACACGTTTGAGAAATGGCTCGATTTCATTGCGTTTCGGCAGCGCATCGCAGATGTTAATTCCATCTAATATGTTTTTCGCGCTCAACTCATGAGGAACCCATACATCGAGCTTTTTTTTGTAGCCAGCTTTCTGTAAATGGTTTAAAACAGTTTTGTGGTCAATGCCTAGCTCCATACCAATATCGACACTGCTGATATGCTTATCTCGTTGGCCTTTTTCAAGAATTTCATCAGCTTTTTCAGTGATTGGACGACCAGAGCGTGACTCATCTTTCATATTAAAATTACCAGAACGAAAGCAAGCGAACCATTTCCACGCAGCGGATTTTGATCAAGTCCCTTCGCCGTACACAGCACAAATTTGTTCACAAGCCTGCACAGCGTTCTTCCCTTTGTCATAATAATATTGCAAAATATAGCGCAACTTTTCATTACTTTTCTCCATTTTCAAACGCAAACAACTTTCCAACCACTGCACCAATTTCGATGTTTATACACTTAAAGTAACGCTCGAAGTGTAACCTTTCCAACGAACGTTCAGTGGTGTCGCTGCGATTTGTGTTTCCTGACTTATTTGCAATTGAAGCCATCTATCGGGAAAAACGCCACGAACTTTTTCCCAGACCCAATATACATATATGTTGGAAAATCAGCTGACGCACGGCGATCGATATTCGCCGTGCATCAACATGTTGCTTCTAGGTGCTGCGTAGCGCTCGGCTGTCGCGAAGATAGTTGAGGCAGGGCTACACAGGCATGCTGCTCAAGCGAGAGACTGTC
Source organism: Cylloceria caligata (assembly GCA_963942595.1). NCBI lineage: Eukaryota > Metazoa > Arthropoda > Insecta > Hymenoptera > Ichneumonidae > Cylloceria > Cylloceria caligata. Next base: position 55,842,940 of record OZ012706.1, on the reverse strand, counting down.
TCTTTCGCTTGACTTCAGCGTCTCACAACGACGCGTTTATATTTACTACTCAGCAATCTTGCTAGATTTTGACACTTCTCGTGAAAACCGCTTGGACAGCTGGAACACTCTGCTCTCACCTCGGACAATTTTCACCGATTTCTCAGGATCTACTCAACGTATTCGTGCTCAACAAAGCTCAAAACACAGTAAGAGTGAACCGTTACAATTTACATAAATTCAATGACGGTAAGGTGGGGAAAGCTCAATTGTGCATCCTCATAAGTCTCATCTCGTGACGTGCTCTGCGGCGTGGGCTGCACATCGTTCACCCCACAAATTTCAGCATACAAGTAATACAATTGTATGTGCTTCTCCCTCAATATTCACTCTTAATTCATTTGTGCTATTTTTTTATATATTTTTTTTGTAGTGTGACAGTCGACGGTAGAATAAACCATTTTTTCTACCTACATCTTTTGGTCTGGTTATTTCACACCTGCCTTGAGTCAAAACTCATCCTTTTTCGATATCTTTCAGATTCAATCCACCACCGCCACAGGAATTCTTAACATACGGGAACATTGGCTTTGGTATGCATATGTATAGTAACCGCCCGAGATTTTAGCGTCAAGACGATTGGGCGGATGTCGCAAGTCCTCCAGGAAAACTATCTTCCCCCGTTCGATTTATCACTAACAAAAATAGAAGTCCAGGTGTCCCCAACGCAGACCAAGAACTATTAAGCGTTCCGCGAGATCCAGAGAAGTGTTATGCCGGTATTGCGTAATTGGATTATAAGAAGATATCAGGAGTACAAATTGAAAATGCGGGATTTTTTTCTATTTTTGAACGTTTATTCTGAAAAAATGGTAACAAATGAATTATTGAAAGTATTGTCCATCGCTAGCCACAACTTTTTCCCATCTTTCTGGAAATTTACGGATACCGTCGCGAAAAAATTCGGCCGGCTTGGCTGCTATCCAGTCATCGACCCATTTTTGGGCTTCTTCGTAAGAATGGAAGCGCTGGTCAGCTAGGCCATGTGTCATCGATCGGAAAAGGTGGTAATCGGAAGGAGCAATATCTGGGCTATACGGCGGGTGGGGTAAGACTTCCCATTTCAGCGTTTGTAGGTATGTTTTGACCGGCGCTGCAACATGTGGCCGAGCGTTGTCATGTTGCAAAATTACTTTGTCGTGTCTTTGCTCGTATTGTGGCCGTTTTTCTTTGAGTGCGCGGCTCAAACGCATCAATTGAGTTCGGTATAGTGCTCCTGTGATGGTTTCGTTCGATTTCAATAGCTCATAATACACCACACCCAGCTGGTCCCACCAAATACAGAGCATGAGCTTGGCGCCGTGAATATTTGGTTTGGCCGTCGATGATGATGCATGGCCGGGGTAACCATATGATTTTTTGCGCTTCGGGTTATCGTAATGGATCCACTTTTCATCACCAGTGACAATGCGATGCAAAAAACCCTTCCGTTTTTGCCGTTCGAGCAGCAGTTCGCATGCAAAAAAACGGCGCTCGACGTCTCTCGGCTTCAGCTCATACGGCACCCAATGTCCTTGCTTTTGGATCATTCCGAGGGCTTTTATACGATGGGAAATGGCTTGTTGTGTCACTCCCAATGAATCTGCGAGCTCTTGTTGAGTTTGACACGAGTCTTCATTGAGTATTGCCTCCAATTCAGCATTCTCAAACTTTTTCACTTGGCCCGGCCGCTCTTTGTCCTCAACGTCAAAATCACCACTTCTAAACCGCACAAACCATCTCTCGCACGTTGAAACCGATGGAACATGACTCGGATAAGCCTCGGAGACCAATCGATGTGCTTCAGCAGCACTTTTCTTCAAATTAAAGAAGTAAATTAAAACTTCCCGCAAATGCTGTTTTGTTGGCACGAAACTCGACATATTGAGAGCTCAAAAAAACTATGAATTTGACACTGCGACAAATTGACACATACTGAAAATTAAAGCTATGAGACGTAGCTTTGACATGAACATAGTCACAGTACTGCCTGATGCGTATAGCGTTAGTAACGCCATCTGTTATCAAACCCGCATTTTCAATTTGTACCCCTGATAGATCTCGCGTAAATAACGAACACGTGAATTTACGGTAAAGTAATAGTTGGTCGTTTATTATAGTGAACGGTTACTTCCGCTAGCTATTATATGGCAAGAAAAGAATCGTACAAAGTTTCGATATGTTCTAGAGTAGTCGACGAGGAACCAACCGTTCGATGTGAATCTATTATTCAGACTGACTTCGGCAAAGGGAGTATTCACTTCCTTTGGCGGAATCGATGAATTTGCAAAAATGTCTACGTTGCAAGTTGATAGGAAAAACTCCGGAAAACGAACAACAAAGACTTGCGTTTATGGAAAATAATGCATTGTTGCTGAAAAATTAATTATGTGAGCAAATTGTAAGGAAAATATTGTATTACTTGAGTTGAAAACATTTTACAAACATATTGTGAAAGGAACATAATGTATTTTTGGAGAAGAAATTTTTTTTTCTGAATAAAAGATGTGCTGAAATATTTTAGGTGAAACGTGGTGCAGCCCGTGCTGCAAAGAACGCCACGAGGTACGACTTTTGACGATGCACAAATTAAGATTTCCTCACCTCACTAACATTGAATTTACTTAAATTATGAAGGTGCACACTTGCCGAGTCTTTTGAGTCCTGTTGAGCACTACTTGGTTGAGCAGATCCGAAAAAGTCGTGAAAATGTCCGAGGTGAGAGCAGAGGTAGATGGTATCTATGCGGTTTTCACGAGAGTGTCATTATTTTCAAGATGGGTAAGCTGTATAAAAACGTCGTTGTGAGACGCCGAAGTCAAGCGAGAGAGGTGGATTCTTGCTTGAGTAGCATGTCTGCGAAGTGCTGCCTCGGCTATCTTCGCCACAGCCGAGCGCAGCACATCACCTAGCAGCAACAGGTCGATGGACGTCGATTATTGATCGCCGTACGTCAGCTGATTTCCCAACATTTCCGCCCGCCATCAGCAACGGGGTTGCTGATTATTTTTCATGTAGTTGATCGATGGGTGAGACGGGCAGAACAGCTAACTTTGAGATCGGCCTGGTGGGCCTCGTAGTAGCAGTCCGGAGTGTCCCCACTCTTATGAGCTCATCCTTGCCTGGATGCAACCCTGTGACCCGTGCGAGTGGTCACTTGCACGGGGGAAAGTGCTCATCCGTGAGCAGAACTAAAGAGCCGATTTTAATGATGTTGTTAGGGTGATGCTACTTTGAGATTGATTGTTGCCATTGTAAATAATGAGCAGACCATTGACGCCAGAATTGCTGCACCTTTTGCTGCAACAATTTCCATCTTGAGAGTCGTGAGATCGCCAAATCCTCTAAAGTTGGTTCTGGGACAGTTGTGAGTGCTGCACCGATGAGAAAATGCCCAGGTGTCAGAGCTGATGAGTCATCAGGGTCATCGCTGAGTGGTTCTAGAGGTCGTGAGTTGAGTATCGCCTCGATTTGCGCCAGCTGGGTGGTGAGCTCCTTAAACGTGGGTGCAATGTCGCCCATTGTTCGTCGAAGATGAAATTTAACAGATTTCACTGCGGCTTCCTATTTGCCACCCATGTGCGGAGCAGCAGGGGGATTGAACCTCCACGCAATTTGGTGATTTGCGAGTGACGATGCGATGACGTGATGCCCTCGAGAGACTTTCCTGAACAACTGACGTACAGCTTTATGAGCACCAAAGAAATTGGTGCCTCAGTCATAGTACATGATATGGGGAATGCCGCGCCGAAATAAAAACGTCTGAACAACGAGAGAAAGCAATCAGCTGAGTAGTCACCGAGTACCTCAAGATGGAGGGCTGAAGTGGCTAGACACACAAAGACACAGATCCAGCCTTTGTGTGTTTTGTTTCCTCGCCCCTTCCAAGTTCTGAAAATGGTAGCTGCCCCATCAATTGTTGAGCCCGAATCCCTATCTGCCGAGCACACACAACGCAACGCAAAATATGAGTTTTCACAGGAGTTCTTTCGCCCAGGATCCAATGAGTTAGCCGTATTTGAGCTAACGTGAGTTGAGTGCTTCCGTGAGGAGTCCGCAGATGAGCTTGATCGATAATAAGAGTTGAGAGCTGAGAGTGGCGAGGCAGAATGGCAGGATACCTTCCTTCCTATGTGAGTGCGTCTTGACCAAGACGACCTCCCACTCTGAGTATAACGAGTATTGTGAAAGTTTAGCTTTTGATTTTTTGGAAGGCCTATAAATGTAAAGATAACCACGAGCTCGGCAGTTAGACGAACGGCTTCGCTGATCGCCGTGCGACAACTCGTTGCTACTGGTGCTGCTACTGTCGGTGTCCTGTTTCGTCCATACCTGAAACATTTAAACAGAACGAAGCCGACCCAGGCTATTGGTGCTATTACGCCCAGCGTATAGAGACTCGGCTCGTGGATGTGTTGTATCCCGCCTCCGGTGGTGTCGAGAGTTTCCAATATTTGGTCCGCTCGAGCTCCGAGCTTTCGTAGCTCCGCCGAATCTCACAGCACGCTCAATATTGGAATGTTCTCGTCGGTCTGTATCGGAGGTGCCTGGGCCTCTATTTCCGTCAGATTTAAGTCGAATGGGGGAAGGTAGTCTTCCCAGATGAATTATGATGTCCGCCCGATGGTTTCGATGCTGAAATCTCGGGCGATTACTAAACATACGCCTACCAAAGCCAGTATATCCGTACTATTAAGTATTTCATGCCGTGTGGGTTTCTTTCCACACGTTATGCCGATGGGTTCTGGGGTCGGTGTGACGTATATCCATCGCTGTTGCTGTTGCATGGGGACGATGAGGGTGCGAGTTAGTCGGATAACCTGTTTTGCGCATCTTTCGCCGTTATCCGTGTTGATTTTCGCGTATATGAGAACTTGGCATGGGGCGTCGTTCGTAAGCAAAATCTTAGGATGTGTAGGCGGGCAAACATACAATTTGCTCGGTACTTTGCACTTTTGTATGTCATCATTCGTCATCCGCAGGAAATTCCGATTTTCTGTGTCCATGTAGTAGTACTTACCGTTGCTTGCTTGTGTGGGTATGGGGTATACGTTTTGTATACTATACCGTTGCTGCCCAATCAGCGGTAGATCGAGTACGAGTACCAATGCGTCACCTTCGCTGTAGGCCTTTACCTCCGCCAGTCGCATAAGTGCTGACGCTTGCCTGTGCTCTATGGCGACCGGGATACTATTTTCGGGCGGTAAGTGTGGCTGTGCATCGACGAGGTGGCGCGTGAGGGTTTTCGGTGGCAGGGCCATTGCTCCTGGTTCGCCGCTTGCTATCTCGTTTACCAGCCACACTAACTCCTGTACGTCGCTGAGCAATGCCTCCACAGCGATATTGATTGCGTTTAGACTTTCGTTTAAGTGTTGGCATCTCACTACGTCGTACAGGTTATCGTTAAGTGTGATTGATACGCCGAATCTGTGCCAGCAGGGTTTGCTCGTTCACCTCTATGTGATGCGCACTGTCGTTGAATAAACTCAAGGGGTCTTTACGCACCTGGATTTCAAACCTTCTTGCAGCGCCTGTTGCGAGGTTTCGAGGCAAGAGATTTCTTTGTGCAGCTCTTGAGCGTCAACAGCATCCAAGTTTCCTGTGATGGCCTTGATGATGCTTTCAAGGCCGTCGACCATTATAAGCTTAATCGGAAAATGTATTTTGTTTGTCTCAATTATATAGCGTTATTTCCTGCTCTGCTTTGTTTATTGAAGCTCCCACCTTGGGTCCTGAGGGGACCCACATTTATTTTGTAGCTTTTATTTTATTTTAATTAGATATCGGTGAATCACCCATATATAATTTTTTTCCCTATATATATATATAAAGGGTGTCCCAGTAAGAGCGCCGGATTTTAATTTGCCGCCATTTTGTTAATTCGAGTTGTACGGTGATTTTTTTTGACATTTGTCACGTACAAACCACGCGATTTAAGAATATGGAGAAGTATTCAAACCAACAACGTTTAATTATTGTAAAAACACATTACAAAAATGGTGAAAGTTTTGCGAAAACAGTTCGCCAATTAAGTCAAGTTTTTGGTCGCAATAATGTGCCAAATGAATCGGGAGTGAGGCGTTTAATTACAAAATTTGAGACCAAATTTACGCTGATGGATCAGAAGATCATTGTTCGTCGTCGTCCTTGTCGGTCACTCGAAAATATAGCCACAGTAACGGAATCTGTGGCCGAGAATCCAGGAACTTCCATTCGGCATCGTGGTGACAATCCGCATTAATTTGATGATGTTTCAACACCCAATCAGCAAATTCACGGCGCTGCGCATGGTCCCTTGGCTTGATTTCTTGCACTAATTGAACCTTGTACGCGTGCAAATGCAGATCTTTTACCAAAATTCGTTGCATAGTGCTACTGGAAATGTTTAATTGTTGACCACGATGCCGAATGGAAGGTCCTGGATTCTCGGCCACAGATTCCGTTACTGTGGCTATATTTTCAAGTGACCGACAAGGACAACGACGAACAATGATCTTCTGATCCATCAGCGTAAATTTCGTCTCAAATTTTATAATTAAACGCCTTACTGTCGATTCATTTGGTGCATTATTGCGACCAAAAACTTGACGTAATTGGCGAACTGTTTTCGCAAAACTTTCACCATTTTTGTAATGTGTTTTTAGAATAATTAAACATTGTTGGTTTGAATACTTCTCCATATTCTTAAATCGCGTGGTTTGTACGTGACAAATGTCAAAAAAAAATCACCGTACAACTCGTATTAACAAAATGGCGGCAAATTAAAATCCGGCGCTCTTGCTGGGACACCCTTTATATATATAAATATATATATATATATATCAGTAGTATGTGTACACCTTTGCTCCAGCCCACTGCTTCCCCCACGTCGCGGCTACCCCCACCACCCCACTTTTCCACAGCCGCGCTACCCATTCTGCTTAACCAGTGTCGGTAACGTGGAGATGGTAAAGTGAGGTGGTGTGGGTAATCTAGTGAACAAGGACGACTAGAGATAAGAGCAAGAGATAATTTAATTATTTTGTACGAAAGGACTAATAATTATAAATTATTTATTTATTAGAATAATTTAAATTTATTTATCTTGGCAGATTAGTGCAATAAATTTAGAATTTATATTTATATAGTATATTATATTATAGATAATTATTAGACAAATAGTTTTTTGTTGTTTATTCTAAGTATCTATGTATTTATTTTCCTTTTGTACAGCTTTTTGGCTTTTTACAGACCCACTTATACTCTGTCACTTCTACCTATTACAAGAAATTATTGCCTTACGACTATTCTACTATACACTTTGCTCATATTCTCTTATCCGCTTTACACTATTACTTAACAGCGTTCTTTAAACCAACTCTTTTACATGCGCACTTATCATTCATGCTATAATATTTTGTCACATGCTTTTAATATCCGTTTGCACTGATTACTTATCTCTTGCATATTACTTACTAAAAAAAGAAAACCGGCTTCTGCTTCGGCTGCTTATCCCCCGCTTACCCTTAATTCCGTAGCTTCAGGCCTTGATCTCACAATTCTGCTAAACTCTTTTACATAGTGGCACAACTTTATTATTGGCTTTCCTGGTAGGCTTGCAATAAGTTTGATCTCTAGCTCCTGCCCTGGCCCATCGTCTTTCCATCTGTCTACTCCCTCGACCCATTTCTTATTTATTAGCTCTCTTGCACTTTTACACTCCCATATGTGTTTGAGGCTTTCTTGTTCTAGCCCACACGCTCTGCACATCCAATCCTCAAACCCTTTTTTCCTCACCCTCCCAATGTTCCCACATCTCAACCTCGCCTATTGCCCTTTTATTGCCCCGGGTAAATTTTTGTCGTCCCAGTATTTTTCTCTTTCCACCCCGGCTTTAATCTCGGTGTAGAAATGACAAAAAGAGGAGCGGTCTGCCTTTCCCCAGTCACTTTGTATATCCTCCTGTTCTATTATTTTGATTCCCTCTTCTAGCATATTTTCTACTTCCCCCCTTTCCCCTTCATTCCATATTAAGTTTGTAAGGCGTCCCTTTCCCACCTCTTCCATTGCTTTGTGCATTTCTTTCCCAAATTGAGTTGCATTTCCATTAATTACCCCCCTTATTTCCTCCCTTAAACATATCCTTGGCCATCTTTCTCTTTTTATTCCTAGGATTACCAGCATATATTTTCCTGCCCTTTTCCTTGCTTCCATCTGCACACTTCGTCTTCCTGCCTCTAGTTTCCAGAGAAATGCCGGTGTGTTTTTGGCCAAGCCCATCGACATTTTAATGAAATACCCCTGTACTTTTTCTTCTTCTTCCCTCTTTACCCATCCCTACGTTTCCACTCCATACAACGCCCCCGCCTTTACGATCGAAACCATCAACAGCAATCTCTCCTTTAACTCGTCTACCTTGGCTCTCTTCATTACCCCCCATACCACATTCATTGCCTTTCGTGCTTTCCCTGCCATATTTCTAAGATGTTTCCTCATTTTATTTTTGGTGGAGAACCAGAAACCTAGATATTTAAATTCGTTTACGACTTCTAAGTCTTTGCCCATATATTCCCATTTTTCCCTCTTTGGCCTTTTCCCTCCCTTCTCAAATATCATACCTTAGTTTTCCCTGTGTTTACCTCCATTTTAGCTGTTATCACAAATTTTTCTAATGTTTGCAACATTTTTTGCAAATCCTCCACTGTCTCGGCCAGAATAACACGTCATCTGCGTATTTAAGAGCGTATATCTTGGCCGTACTTATTCTTGACCCTCCCTCTTTTTTGTCCTCTGACCCTTTGTCCACATCATCTAATAATAAGTTAAATAATATTGGGCTCACTGGACAGCCCTGTCTGACCCCCTGTATGATAATGAGTGTGAGACTGAGTTTGAAATATTTTTAATCTGTTTTTATCTAATTTTTAATCTAATTCACATGAAGCATGTCGAATGACAGATGCGAATAGTAAGATTAACGATCCTGGTGACAAGTATAAATAATAAAATGCACTCAGTAATTAACAATAATAAATTCAATGTTTATTCAATTACTTAACATTCGTTGCATAAAAAATACCTGTTGAATACAAAAATATGTAACTTGATTTGTCTGGCCTGTGTGTTGATGTACTGGCGGTGAGTGGGTTCTTAAGCCTCTGAGTTGACTTGTTGATGCCGTGTGGTTGATCCTGGTGATATGATCTGATTGTAGAGCTCTATTGAAACCACACGGCAGGCTGGTGAGTGAGCTAACGCCAACGAGCGATGTGAGGCAGAATGGCGTCTCTGCTACCAACGACGAACCACGCCGTTGACGTTTATATGAATGTTGCAATAGTCCTGTTGGTTTACTGTGATTCGCACTGACACTGAGTTGAAATACGGGTGATTTGACCAAGAATGTAATACACTATAATACTGAATGCACACCAAAGTGAGCGGAACAAATGAATATCTCTGTGAGTTTACGCGGGAACGTGTAGCGCGAACGACTCGAGTAAGAACAATGGCCACATCCGTCGACGACGAGGCAGAGTATCAAGAGGGCGGACGTGCGTCACAGCTTGGTTGAGTTGTGATTCGCCGCCAGCGATGGAAAGTGAGCCTTGTGAGTGGTTCTGACGCTGGGGCCACGTTAGCAGCTTTGGCCGCTTGAGTGAGCTTCGATCGAGGATGTGAGCTGATGGACAATGTGCTTGAGTGCGCGGTCGATAAATCGATATAGAATACCTGCGAGCTATACCATACGAAGCGAGGCGTCAGATGATTGTGAGTGTAGCGTATGCATGAGTTGAGTGTGTGCTTGGTAGGTGCGAAAACTGAACACCCCCCGTGTTGTTTCAAAGCTTTCCGTGACCCCCGCTTCTGCAATTACTTTGTTTTTAGTCGTTTGGTATTTACTCCTGATAAATCGATGCATTTTTCCTCTTATACTCTTTTCCCATAGCTTTCTTAACATCAGCATTCTGTCTACGCTATCAAATGCCGCTTTGAAATTTACAAAGGCCACGTACAGCTTACCCCCTTTTTCTTTAAGTTTGTTATTGATTAGCGCATTAAGCACGAAGATGTGGTCACGTGTCCAGGTCTGAATCCCGCTTGGCTTTCTTTTAAGATTCCCTCTTTTTCAATCCACGTATTTAGTCTTCTAGCGATTATGCTTGTTATTATTTTATACCTTATATCTAATAGAGAAATCCCCCTGTAATTATCTGCTCCATACCCACCCCCGCTTTATGTATCGGCATTATTCTCGCGGTCTCCCACTGTTTGAGAATCCGTCCGATGTAGTTTGACCGATCTGTGAATATATTGGAAATAATGAAAACTCACTCGAGACAGGGTGAAAAATAAACCCGACACATAGGTGTTATATTGAGGAAGCGGTTTATTCTACCTTCCATAACTTTGTATACAAAATAATATAAAATTTGGAAAAAATATAAGAGTTAAGAGTAAATACAAAATTAGACTAAATTTAGACAGAATAAAAAAGATATGAAATTAAATACACCAAAAAGTAGAGAATTGACAAATGCATAAATAAATAAATAGAACTGAATTTTGAATTCAAGACTTCAGCAGCACACAATTATATTAATTGTGTGCTAGGTGTGTGTGTGTGCGGTGAACGTGATGCAGCCAACGCTGCAGAGCACGCCACGGAATGAGAAGTGAGTGCGTAGAATGTGTCAATTATCCATTGCAAACTCTCAGCAGATTTATCTGAGCGAAGTTGCAGTTAATAGATGAGAACACTTGCAATTTGATTGCTTGAGTGCTGTGAGTAGAGTATGAGAACAGTGACGCAGTCAGCACTGCGTAACACATTACAAATATAGACTGAGGATGCAGAATTGAGCAGAAAATATTCACAATATTTTCCCAGCAGATTTACTGGGGGAAACTACAGTGAATATAAAGCACATGCGTAATTATATTAATCAAGCAGGCAAAATAGAGCGAGGAAAACATGGTGCAGCCCGTGCTGCAGCGCACGCTACAAAGTGAGACAAATATGTTGATGTACCGACTTATTTTTTACTCCTCACCGCCAGTGAATTGCACAGAATTATGATGGTGTACTCTTACCTGAGTTCTGAGTCCTGATGAGCAAGAAATGTTGAGCGAGTCCGGTGAATTTGGCGATAAAGGGGGTCCGAGAGTCCAAAAATGCGTGCGCTGTTCCGTGGATGTTTCGCAAAAAGGTGTCTAAATTTTCAACATGGCTGCGGGATACGAAAGCGTCGTTGGGCGCAGAAGTCAAATGAGAGAGATAGCCGGTGAGCGAAGCCGATGTCAAGCGAGAGAGATATCCTCTCGCTTAACACGGCATGCCAGCGAGGCACAACCTCGGCTTCGCGAAGCCCTGCCTCGGCTATCTCCGGCCCAACTGAACGCAGCGTGCTAGAGCACAGCAACAGGTCGACGCATCGCGAATATTGATCGCCGTACGCCAGCTGATTATCCAACACCCACCCTTCTGCTAGTTCCCCCTTTTCCTATATTTCGTTCAATATCTCCCTGAATTCTTCTATTCTCTCTTTTGAAGCTGCTTTCAGGAACTCTACAACTAACCTATCGCTGGTGCTGGACCGTCGATATGCGTTCTCGAACTTGGTGTGTTGTGATGTAAACGGCACGGTAGGTACGTGGAAACCTCACGATCATTCTTGAGGTGTTCAGGTAGCTTGTCCCACAGAATAGATATTTTTGCTCCCAATATTTCAACAGCAGGGGTTTCGGGATGTACTCGAGCTCCTATTTGGTGAATTTCCAAGGATCCTTGGAGCAGTCGATCACGAGTATACTGTCAATGGGATACATTATGGTTACGAAAAGAGTAAAAGATGATTTTAGGAAGGCGTTTTCTTTTCAACTAACCTTTTCTCAGCTGCTACGGTCATATATACACTCGGTCATTCTTTCAATAGTCTTCCACCACTCTTTATTGTATTTACAGCGCGCGCACTTGTCATAATGGAAATTAGGGTATCCACAGGTGTTTTCTCATGGTATACAAATACTGGCTAGCGCATCCTCAAACTGTATTCCTAATTCATCGATACGTTCCTAGAGTTATATACCATATACATAGGCATCAGGTGTATGTCATAGGGGAAAACGCAGCATAGGTTGGGGCGATTTTCGAATAATAATGAGACAAAATATACAATGTGTAGAATTTATTCATAGTATTTTACAAGTAGCATCCAAATCGTTCTGTACAAGTTTGTACACAGATGTTTATATTACATCTGTAGCCCTTTATATTATTGTTTTTTACATTTTTCATACGTTTCATTTTACGGTTTGAATATTTTAATCGTTTGTAGTATTGTGCAGCGATGCGATCATTTTTCAACCTGTTTGTCGTAAAATGTTCAATAAAAGCATCCAGAGTATTACCACGAGCCATACAATCAAGAAACATAAGGCAGTATTCACCACACACTTTAGACTTGCGTGATTGAAGGGGTTGTGTGTTCCACTCGTAGCTTCGACAGTTTCACCGTAGAGTGTTATGGTGTTGCTTGATGAGTGGGGGCAATCCATAACTATCGAAAAAGATTCCATGGCCATTTTTATCAACGTAAGCAGCCACCCAGTGTCGGCCCACTAGATTATGATCGTCGGTATTTAATACCAATGCTGCGGGTCTAGACCAGCGACTCGGGATGCGATCGGCAGGGAATACTCCTCTCGTCTGAGCAGATATTCGTTGTAGAGCATCGAATATCTGTAGACTGTTCATACTGTTTGGACAGCTGCTGTTGACGGAGGGACTGCGATTGGCGACGTCTCTGCTGATGATGATAATGATGGTTGCGTGGTGGTGGTGGTGGTTGCGTTGGTTGCTGGTTGTGTGCGTTACGTGGTGGTGGTGACGGTTGTGTAGTAGGTGGTGCGACTACTTGTTGGTCTCGGCTTCGGTAAAGTACCGTTATTTCATCGTTAGCCGCTACAGTTCCACCGTACAACGGTACCTCGGCACTAACACATGACGGCATGATATCGTTGAATATATACTCTACGCTTAAACTTTTATTGATAACACTTTCTTTAATCGATGTGTCGCGGTTCGGTGATTTTTGGTTATTTTTAATCAACGTTGATTTATCGAGAGGTTGCGAATAAACGGGGCTCACTGCATCGAGTTCTTTGAAAAGGAGCCAAGATCGGATTTTTGCCACGTTATTTAAAACACACTTTACATTGTCTTCTTTCGAAACACCATGATGGATACAGTAAACGTTATTGATGGGCATATTTTTTAGAGACGGACCCTCATATTCTTCCAGATTGATGATTTCACGGTCCGGGACATCACGTAAAAGCTCGGCTTTCTGCAAGCCTCTTGTGTAAATACGTAAGGCGTAACGACACAACAAACGCAGATTAGCGTAGACTTTTTTCAATGGTGTGTCACCGTCAAGCCATTCCAGTCCATATTGAAAACACGTCAGTTTATTGTTGCTCGTACGTACTTTCGTTGTCAGACCACCTAAGTCGTATGGTGGTGCGACAAGCCAGTGACCATAATGTTCCTCTTGAAGAGTCGTCACAGCTATCTCCTTTGGTAGAAAACGGTTGCTTGCATCGTAGAGTGCTCGAATATCTACTATAACGTCCGTAGACACGTTTTAAATACTTCAGTGGCGCGTGTGTGGTGCCCTCTCACGCACTAAAATCTGTAATGACCTGTCGTGTGGAATATATTTCTATTACATTATCATACTCGGCGCATACCACACAATTTAATGTAGATGTCAACGGCTCTGCAAACCATACTTCGACCCTACACTGCCGTGTCTTACAAGTTTCCAATGACCGAAGCAACTTGCTGATAAGTCTGGTGTCAAATCAAAGACATACAGACAGTAACTTTTTGGATAGTCACCCCTGGTAATATCTAGACCCTCATTCTGAAAGTGTATACCGGTACCGCTCAAGAGTATGTGATAACTGTCTACCCAGTTTTCGTTGCCGCCAAACGACGGTTGAAGAGGTTTGCTAGGTATTTGTGACCATCGACGTATAGAGACAGGAAATCTATCGAATGATTATTAAAGTTAAATGGGTTTAACGTTGTACTGCCGTTAAATGCACGGTTATTCACAAACCCAAGAATTATTCGTTTAGATAATTGGTCTAGGATAACGTTATCCAGAGTATCGCCAATGATACCGCTATGCATCGTAAAAGCTTTAACCTCAACCCTTGTTATAGGATACTTTGCGGTTGTTTTTGCAAGCATTTTGGCATGAGCTATCAGCACACCTGGTGCAATATTTGCTCGACGGACGAGTAATGTTGCCTCGGTGATATGTAATTTATGTCTCATACCAGCAGTAGAAGTCTCCATAAGACAAAATTCGTCTTTTGAGCGTACAAGGCGTAGCCGTACCTCCACACCGTTCAACAGAAATTTATCTCTATTAAATACATCGCAGTGTAAATGTCCAATCATATTTAGAGTCCGCCCATTCTTTATGTACTTTTCACGATTATTTAGACCCATATTAGGGTTATTCGATGCACCTGGCAGATTGTCAAACATACCGGCTGTGTCAGCGTACCAAAATGTGGTCGTTAAGTGTGAATTCTTAGCAGCCGGTCCATAATTGAGTAACGTTTCAATATATGCTCTGTAGGGGTATGCATTGTTCGGCGGTGCCACGAGTTTCTGGTTAAAATATACGTCTACCTGATTAAAAAGGCTATGTAGAAAGTTATTAACAGGTGCTACGTTGTATTGTGATTCATCTGTTGGTATAACCTTAATATTTACAATAATCATTGTATGAGCCAGATCCAGGTATTTTTCACCGTGACCAGGTATGACAAATTCCAGAAGTCCGTCATCCGTGAGGGTTGACACAGGCTTGTAGTGTATCCATTGTGATGCTTCTATAGCCGTCTGCGTTGGAGGTATGCCAAATAAGTCGAGCTCCGACTTCATACATTCGCACGAGTGCGAGTGCAAGAACGACATTGTTAGACGCTTCCAAAAATATCACTGGTCTTTACTCGTTTGTGCCTACTGCTGCTGCTGCTTCCTATACCTCTCTTCCTCTTTGTTGTTGTCCTCTTCTCTTCTTTCTTTGGGCTACCACAATGTTTCTTTGTAGTAATACGTCTACGTCTCGTTGACTTTTTCTTCTTCTTTATTCCTAGCGATTTTTCGGAATAGCAGTACGTCTTTTCGTCGTCGTCGTCCGACTGCAACATGCGCGCTGCGCCTACAGCGTTATATCCTGAACCATTCATGAGAAGAGAAATTTTTTCATTGGCTCTTCGTTGTAAATTATCTCCAGACTCGGCTGCACGTCGGCGCAATGACTCCCTGCATGGTATTTTTTGGCCACTCACATCCTCGATAACGTGTAAGCCCGTGCGAATGGCTTATTTCCCTATAGCCTTAGCACCTCTGGTCGACAGTGGTAAAACACTTCGAAATAGACCCCCGAGAAAACTACCGATACCGTGACCACGCTGATGTAGGGAGCCCGCAAACATGTTACCTATATAACCGTTTCTACCCCCTATTTGATTCTCATAATACGCCGTATAATGAGCACACATATTGTCTTATTCAGTTGTTTGAAATGAAGCGTGAGCGTTAACGTTCCATACTCGAATGCAATAGGATTACCCAGATGATCTCTTATATCTTCCTCGATCGTCCTGAAGCAATTGTTGAGTAAACCTATGTAATTTAACGATGCGAAACTTTTTACTTGTGTTGTACCATACGTGTAGTTTTTTGTATTTAAATTTACAATCCTGAGTAGTGCTGTCTGTGCATCACCTACCGTATACGGTACGCAAATATCGGTGTAGACAAAAAGCTGATCAGGTAGAGCCCTATTTATACACGCGGGTACTCGTCCTACGCGTGGAACGCCCCGCATAAGCTGCAGGAAAAGACCTCCTGGGGTTTCTCGGTCAAGCAGCAGTTCTTCGTGTTTCTCGAAGCCCAGTATGCGCGCTATTTTACCACTCATTCATAATACCCCGGGGTAGCCTAGAGGCTCAGGGCACGACTCTGTTACCTCAGCCTCAATGGCAACGTAGCCTTTGGCCCTTCCAACATTTACAATTTTTATGCCTGCTTCTCGCAGCCCTGGTAAATCATTGATATTTTCCACAATTTCCTCATGATTTTTGTACAACCCTCGAGGTATTCGGTTTGTAGTAACTTCTTTAGTCTCACAAACGACCCAACCGATTATCGTATCGTCTTCTTGTAAATGCGTCATTGTACAGGGTATATGAATTTTCGATAAGCCCACAACCCAGTGGCCCTTTAACGATATTTCGCGTGGCAATTGAGTTGTAAAATGTCTTGTCGTATTTTCGCGAAAATACTTAATACTGCTGTTGCTCGGCAGAACAAGAAAAAAATTATCATCGACATGCATTTTGCACAAATTTCCACTTACTCGAGACCGTGAACGCTTGACGCTGGTATTCACGAGTTAAATTTTGCCGGATATCCCACCCAACTCACGAAAATTTGTGTTTTCGCACCGCGTCCTTTTGTCCGTAAAACTTGATCAATCTTGAATTCTGTATTCTTCTCCATACGTTTCTCATGAACACTCGTCAATTCTTCGGGGTAAAAGAAACCATCGATAGTCTCGTCTTCGAGATCGCACAACACATACACATACAATCCCTAGCGATGCAAAACTTTTTTGATACGGAAAATTTCTTCACTCCAATTTTTCTCGTAACCTTTTTCGAAGGTACCTTTAGTTCTACTGATTCGAACGTAATCCCCGGGTTTATATTTATACGTTGTAAAAAGTCTCTTATCACGTCGCTTCATGGCACTAATTGTCATATTACGTATTGCTGTATCGGCATTATACAGTGTCACGACACAGGCTGCATTTTTATGGTCGAATGTATAGCATGATTGTACGCATTGTAATGTACATTTGTACCTCAACGCACCACGTTACCTATAGCTGGCCCGAGCTATTTTTCCTTCCTTTTGATTTTCTCTTACGAGATGGGCGCCAGGCGCTTACGCGCCGGAAGGATAAATAACGAGATGTCCGGCCAGACTCAACCCAGGCTAACTACAGCTGTTCGAGGCAGAGTGGGTGGTTCGGACTGTCAAGTCATTAATTAGTCCAAGAAAGATACGAATAAAATCAATTTATTAAAATACGTCATCAATAGTCCATGAATAAAATCGGCCAATAAAATACCGTCTACAAATATACCAAACACAAACAATAAACAAGGTCCAACTAATAAAATAATACCAATAAATAACTCAAACAACAATAGCAGGTACGGGACTTACAAATGCCGCTTGGGCAATTAATTTATTTTCCAGCAGACAATTATTAATATCCAATAAACATAGTTCAAATAAAATGTCCCGTAAAATTAGTCTCTCTTATTAACAATTTTCTAACTCTAGTTCGGTATCCTAGTTTCAATCATTAGTTCGGCGGTGCCAATTATCCCGTCCTCTCTCACACTCTCATACATGGCAGATGTTATATAGCTTGTCACGCTCAATACGAATTCCGAATCCAGAACACCGACAAAGCCAAATATCCTGTTGTCTCAACGCACACTTCGCGATACGGCCCATCCCGAGCTAATCCCTCATACATCCAACAAAACCATAACAACGGGACGTCGAGAGGTCACGCACGCAAAGCTACCAACGGCTCGATACTACAACTTTGAAATTTATATACCGTGTACAAGACAGAAACTCAGGAACTTCCCGTAATTCATAAAATATAAAGAAACGAATAAATAACGACTAATAATTAAGTAATAGCAAAAAACAAGGAATAATAATAATAATTATTATTATTATAAAATACTTAATGTCGGGATAATAATTGGTTCGTCGAATAAAATATAATGAGAAGTAATGGAAGAGCTAACTACGCGAAATACGCCTCGGACCGTACACGTCCCTCGAATCCACGTCCAAAATACGGGTCGACGGCCGATTACACTCTCCGCGATTCTAAGATAACGTTAAAACCAAGTCCAAAAATAATAAATAAAGAAATAAATAAATAAGACAGAGAAACGCCGATTAATTTGAATGATACGTGACGTGGTCTATAACGTGCTAGCCCTTTCCACACAAAACACACAACGGGACGACGTACTAACGCACGCGCGACCTTCTAAATCGAACCGAACGCAAACTCAAATTAACTCTTATACATCCAAAGTCCATAATCCGGTTAAAATCCGTGACGCGGTCTATCCCGTTCTAATCCCACACATATCAACACACTTCGGGATAACGGCCTAAATCGCGCGCGGTTTAACTATTAGCCAAAAAAAAACAATTGATTAATACAGTGACTTTTTCCCGGATACTATCAATTACACGATCTCGAGGTTACACTCTATCGGAGCCGCGGTTCCCGATACAAATTCATACTCTGCACGCGGTGTACTAGAGTCGCAGGTGTGACCAGGCTCGACGAAATTAATAATTCACAAGTTGTAATAAAATCATAAAATGATAGCGAAAGACCGTACAAGGGAAGAGAGCTCACCGGAACGATGACGATGCGAGGTTCTTGGACTTCCGGGAAATCTCGAGTATCTTCCTAGCCTCACTCCTCCCGTCCAGAAAAGAGGCGATGACCGATATGAATTTCAAATAGGCTGATAGATCGATAATTATAGTTTCCGAGTTATGCCAGCAATGCAACGGGACAGCCAAAGATATAGAGCGTTACGTCTTCCTTGCTCGACGGTCCCCGGGAAGAAGCCATGAGGTCTGTTCGGCACGCGTGCCCGTGAACTTTGATCCCCACTTAACCCGCCAAACTCGGTTAATTGTGGGAACCTGTGTCGCACGATGACCGCGACTAGCGCCTCAGCTGGACGATGTATTAATTAGCGACCGGCAATACCAACGTTGCGTAGCCCAGCAGATGACTGTCGGAGATATATAGATTCCCGTGTCGACGGCGGCTAAGGATAGAAGGCCGCGTATTATTTGGTGCATCGTCGGGAAAACGGCATATCCCGTCCGAAAAAGACATAGAATATCGGTCCGAAGTTTCCAGTTGTTACAGTTGCTCTCCTCTCCCTCGTACTCCATCTCCATCCCTCGGTCGTATACATCGCATTATATATATATATATATATATATATATATATATATATAATATAAAAATAAAGAATAAATAAAACCTGAAAATCACCCCCTACAACCCTGTGCTATCGTGTAGGTAGCCGTCGAGCGAGAAGGGCGCAGCCTAGATATTCTGCCACGTTACAGCATAAACAATTTGTTGTAGTATATTGATGTAACGATGAGTATAACGATGTGTGAAGTAACACCACATCCGCTCCTTGAGAGTGCGATTAAAACGCTCGACAATCGAGGCTTTTTATCAGCATTACGAGCAATGCGAAATTGTATGTTTTCATTTTTGAGAAATTTTTGGAGTTCACTGCCGAGGAATTTTTTACCGTGGTCGGTTTGTAGTGAAAGAGGTGTACGCCCACCGTTACGCTCGAGAATACGTTTAAAGGCCTTTGTTACCTCGCGCACCATTTTGTCCTGCAAGGGCTCGACCCATGCGTATTTGCTGAGGACGTCGATCACCATAAGCAGGTAGGAAACGATATCGTTATAGCTCCTCAAAGAACGTAGATCCACGAGATCAGCCTCCGAGACGTCGTCAATATTTGTAACGTTAATACAGTCGTGGAATGACACGTGCGTCGCACAGGTCTATGAATGGTATAACTATCCTGCTGAGTCAGCCAGTCATACACGGCGTCTGCTTTATTTGTGCCACTGATCAAACGTCGCGTGCCAGCGTATCCAGCTGGATGCGAGAGGCCATAGTATACTTTTTCGAAAGTCATATTTCACCTCTCGTTGTACAACTTGTTCTAAATCTTTATCCACTTTTGAAACGCTTTTATTACTTTTGTTTTCCGACGTTTCGAAGAAGGGTGTATTTCGTCGCTCCCGTCGCAGTCGTCGTTAGAATTATCGTCGATCGCACTCACATCCATAGAATGCGTATCGTTATGCTGCAACATCTGATAATCTTTTCTCCGTCGTTTAGTACCTCTAGATATACCTAAATCCCACAATGCACTGTTTCCTATGAATTCACGCGGAATGCTCTTTGCTCGTAGACTAACGGCGAACTCACGTCTACCTGTTGCTTTAAAGTTTTTTCAACCTCGTACAGCATCGTTTATAAGGTCGACAATATTAGAATTTGGAACGAGAATACTGTCTATTGTCACATAACCTTTTTTGTCCCATCTTATGCTTTTTGATTCATCACTCGTGGGTTTGCGTAGAAACTTTAATAGCGCAGTAGCTCGACGTTTATACATATTTGAAACGCTATTAACGATGTCAGCATCGTTCGTGAATTCTGAATTATTCAGCTCAGACGATGTTTCAGGCGTGGATGATGGAGTCGGTAGTGAAAACGATTCCTTTTTCGAACCAACGAGATATAGATAACGTTGCAACACTTGTAAATACTCTTTCCATTTACGAGCGTCGTCTTCACCATACTTGTTTGATTTTAAAATTTTGTATAACTCAGTGTCCAGTCTTGAAACAGGATCACCCTGTGTCTGCACTGTTTTCTCGTTAGCTGCTGGTGTATGATCGTTGCCAGAAGCGCTCATAGGAATTTCGTCGTAACGACCGTCGCTATCGGTATTACCATCGTTTATCTCGGACATTGGCACTAAAAACATTTTTTTCGCATATTCCATTACGTAAATGGAAATGATCAATAATTCTATCCATAACACACAGAACTGTTTCCTCAAGCGCCACTACCGTCAAACAATTTACTAAACAAAGTTGTGATGATCGGAGCCAGTCAAAGTGGTACAAAAACGCCACTCCCTTTTTGAATTATTAAGCGTTTCTTCGCTCGATAATTACATTGCCGTTTCTTACGACCGTCTCTAGTACAACCACCACCACCACCACCACCACCACCACCACCACCACCACCACCACCACCACCACCACCACCACCACCACCACCACCACCACCACCACCACCACCACCACCACCACCACCACCACCACCACCACCACCACCACCACCACCACCACCACCACCACCACCACCACCACCACCACCACCACCACCACCACCACCACCACCACCACCACCACCACCACCACCACCACCACCACCACCACTCTGCTTTGTCACACACCCTGAGACAAGCTGTCGAAGTATATTTTAATATTTTTTAAAACATTTTTTAACACTTGACTTGACACAAAAAACTTCTCATAAAATGTTTAACGCGCATTCACAGGTACAATTGATTAAAAGTTTATCGGCATTACGTAATATTGCTTTTCGCTGTTTTTTATTCGAATGACAAATAGCGTTAAGCAGGGCTATACAACGTTCATCGAATGGAATGTAATGCGTATTATTTTTCTTCTTTTTCTTCTTGCTGCTGCTATACATCATTAGCGCAGTTTCACAATAGGTGGGTTCGTTAAAAAACAACTCGTTGTATGATGTTGATGCGTACACGAGTCATCCCCATTACTGACTGATGCGGTATCTACTTGCGCTACTTGCGCAGTTAACGCTTTCTTAAGGTGGTCAAAAGCTCTCTGTTGCTCCTGGCCCCAGCACCATTCCTGTCGGTTTCTGGTGAGCTTGGTAATGGGCTCCGCGACCTTCGCGTACTCGAGAATAAATCGTTTGTACCATGAAGTAGCTCCCAGGAATTGTCGGACTTGTTTAACCGTCCTCGGGACTGGGATCTCAAGGATAGCTGATGTTTTATCCGGATCTACCAACATCCCCTCGCCGTTGATCAAGAAGCCTAGATACTTCAACTCCTTTCGACAAAATTCACACTTCTCAGGGTTGATCAACAACCCCGCCGCCATGATCTTCTCGAAAACCCGTCTTAGCCACTCCAGGTGTTCCTCAAAAGTGTCGGTGGCAATGACGATATCGTCCAGATAGGCAAACGCATGGGGTTGCATATCGGGACTAAAAGCCCGGTCCAACAATCTCTGAAATGTAGCGGGAGCGGTAGTCAATCCGTACGGCATCCTCTTGAACTGGAATAGTCCCCTATGGGGAACTGTAAATGCTGTAATTTCTCGAGACTCTAGATCTAGCGGGATCTGATAGAAGGCCTGACTCAGGTCCAGTGTAGAAATGTATTTGGCCGACCTCAAGCAATCTAAGATATGGCTCATGTACGGCATGGGGTAGGCGTCTTTTTTGGAGACCTCGTTCACTTTACGGAAATCTAGACAAAACCGGAAGGTGCCGTTTGGTTTTGCTGCCATCACGATCGGGGCGCTCCATTCACTGGTGGAAGGCTCGATCACATCAGCCTCCAACATACGATCAACCTCCTGATCCATCGCTTGCCTCATAACAGGGGTGAATGGGTACCATCGTTGCTTGATGGGTCGGGCATTGCCAACATCGATATGGTGGACCACCAAGTTGGCAACCCCGGGAGCCGATTTCAATTTTGGGACCTGTATAGACAGGAATTCCTCCAACCGAATCGTGTCGGCCTCTGCCAGGTCCGTAATTGGCATCATTGAGTTAACATTTTCTACCACCTCTGCCGGCTTGAAGTCGAACTCGGTGGTTTCCCCGCTGAAGAATCATTTGCGCCTCCTAAGATCCACTCCAATCTCTAGAGGGAAAAGAGAGTCGAGGCCCAATAGCTGTGGGACAGGAAGGTCAGGATATACCCTTGCAGTGAGCCTACTCCAACGACCCTTCAACGTTGCGCTGAATTCCACTTCCTCCGTGCATGTAATCTGCTGCCCATTGGCGATGGTACTATGATGTTCCGGTGTTGGCCGTCGGTAATACCCCAGCCTTGCCATCTCCAACAGTCATTCCGTGCTGATGAAGGAGCTAGTTGCCCCGCAGTCTACCAACGCGGGCAGTGGTCGCCCGAAAATCTCGAGGCAGATAACCAAGACCTGTTGGGCCTGGCTGTTGTCTCCGACAGGACTACACAGATATTCCGGGATTGTTAATGGGGAATTTCTCTGAATCAAGGAAGTCGCTTCTCCCCTTAACGGCGGCTCCCATATCCGTTTCCCGTGCAGTTGTGCGCAGTTCGGGTCGTCTCACCCTCCTTTCCACATCGGTAACAGCGAACCGTTTTCCGCACAGCACATCCACTTGAAAAATGGCCTGTGATCCCGCAGTTATGGCAGATGACCGGCCTGTCGGAAAGCGGAAAGCTTGTAGCTGCCCCTGGATTTTCGTTCAGTGGTGCAGGTTCCTGCAAAAACGGGTTGGTGCTAGTCGCGGTTACCCTCGGTATCGGAGCCGTCTGTGATCGGATCGCTGGTCGGGATGGCACCGGTAAATACCGGCCACGGTAACCCCCTGTAGATCCTCCACTTGGCTGACGCACAAAGTTGGTCCTGTGAGGCGGAGTCGAAATAAAATTCCTAGAATGTCCTCCATCAAAAGGGTTGATAAACCCCCGGGAAGCTAGGTTCTCGCCAGTTGGTACCGGACTCTGGTCTACCATTCCAAAGGTGACGCGGTTCCTTGGTCTCCCTGGTGGATAATACGCGAACTCCGGGAGCATCGATCTCTCCGAAGCTGGGGGTGCATGATATGCGCTGACGGCAGAATAGCTACACTCAACTCGGATTGTCATTCTTTCCAAACCCTTCAGGTCTATGGTGTCGGTAAGGGTTATAGCTACCTGGAGTCTGGGCAGCAGGTTCCGAAAAGTGATCTTCACCTGCTCCCCCGTGGAGAACGGTGGTACCACTCTAACGAATAAATTCCACATGCAGGTGAAAAAATCCGCCACCCGTTCCTCTGCTCCCTGCGTTCGCGTTCGGATTTGCTCTCGCAGCGCAAATTGAAAATCGGGATCACCAAAGCGTTGTTGAAAGGCCTCCTTGCATTGCTCCCATGAAGACCATCAGGAACGTTCCAATTTAACCCAATAATACGCTATCCCCTTGACAAACAAGGGTAGGCAATTCATTAAGTCCTGGTCTGAAATGGTTACAAGACCCCGACTATCCTCAACGCGTGCGAGAAATTCATCAACCTCCTCGCCTGGTTTACCGGAAAACGACACATTCCACTTCCTCAAAGTGTCGCACGCGGTAGTTGCCGACGTCGAATGGCGGGAATGCAGATGATTTGTTCTGACCGGGGACGAATGGTGGAAAGGATTCGTGATCATTGCGTGATCATTTTCCCCGGGTGCCAACGGGATGGCATCAATCGGTGCAGGGGGTTGTCTTCTCCCTGTAGCGTGACTAGCCCGGTAGCGGACTCGTTGGGGTTTGCTAACATCCCCGAAAAATACAGCCTTTCCCGCATAGCAGCGGAAGTACCCCCTATCGGCAACCCTCTGGAGGCTAGTTCGGCCTTGACCTCATCCTCCGTAAGCGAGGCTATTTCCCCGGGAGTCCTCGACAGAACTATTTTTAACTCGCGAGAAATCGGAGAGAAAAAGAATTTTTTCAAAAATAACAATAATAAAATTTAAAGAAAAATATTTGAATAAACTCGGAAAGGCCGCTAAAGAAATTTAACCAGTGATTTCTTCCTCCCCGGGATACCAGCTGAAAGATCGTCGTTCGCTCACAAATTGTAACTCCTATACCAGCGGAAAGACGGAAGAACACAAATAATATGAAAAACAAAAGGACGAAGAATCCAAGACAGGAGTAACACAATAATAAAGTAACGGAGTAAGCAAAATAAATAAATAAATCAAAGTAATAAAATAATAAAAAATAAATAAATAAACCAAAATAGATAAAATAATTAAATAAACAAATATCTTACCACAATATAAATTCAAAGAAAACGCAAAAGGTAAACAAAACAAAATGTAAATTAAAAAAAAAAAAAAAAAAAAAAAAAAAACTAAAAACTAAAAACGCGGAAAAACTATGGCGAAGAAAAGTATATATAAAAAAAAATATTTTAAGAATCAATAAAATTTAAAAAATGTATATATAAAGGGTGATTTTTTTGAGGTTAGGATTTTCATGCATTAGTATTTGACAGATCACGCGGGATTTCAGACAAGGTGTCAAAGAGAAAGATGCTCAGTATGCTTTGACATTTCATAATGAATAGACTTACTAACGAGCAACGCTTGCAAATAATTGAATTTTATTACAAAAATCAGTGTTCGGTTCGAAAAGTGTTTCGCGATTTACGTCCGATTTATGGTCTACATAATCGACCAAGTGAGCAAACAATTAATGCGATTGTGACCAAGTTTCGCACTCAGTTTACTTTATTGGACATTAAACCAACCACACGAATGCGTACAGTGCGTACAGAAGAGAATATTGCGTCTGTTTCTGAGAGTGTTGCTGAAGACCGTGAAATGTCGATTCGTCGCCGTTCGCAGCAATTGGGTTTGTGTTATTCGACGACATGGAAGATTTTACGCAAAGATCTTGGTGTAAAACCGTATAAAATACAGCTCCTGCAACAACTGAAGCCGAACGATCTGCCACAACGTCGAATTTTCAGTGAATGGGCCCTAGAAAAGTTGGCAGAAAATCCGCTTTTTTATCGACAAATTTTGTTCAGCGATGAGGCTCATTTCTGGTTGAATGGCTACGTAAATAAGCAAAATTGCCGCATTTGGAGTGAAGAGCAACCAGAAGCCGTTCAAGAACTGCCCATGCATCCCGAAAAATGCACTGTTTGGTGTGGTTTGTACGCTGGTGGAATCATTGGACCGTATTTTTTCAAAGATGCTGTTGGACGCAACGTTACGGTGAATGGCGATCGCTATCGTTCGATGCTAACAAACTTTTTGTTGCCAAAAATGGAAGAACTGAACTTAGTTGACATGTGGTTTCAACAAGATGGCGCTACATGCCACACAGCTCGCGATTCTATGGCCATTTTGAGCGAAAACTTCGGAGAACAATTCATCTCAAGAAATGGCCCGGTAAGTTGGCCACCAAGATCATGCGATTTGACGCCATTAGACTATTTTTTGTGGGGCTACGTCAAGTCTAAAGTCTACAGAAATAAGCCAGCAACTATTCCAGTTTTGGAAGACAACATTTCCGAAGAAATTCGGGCTATTCCGGCCCAAATGCTCGAAAAAGTTGCCCAAAATTGGACTTTCCGAATGGACCACCTAAGACGCAGCCGCGGTCAACATTTAAATGAAATTATCTTCAAAAAGTAAATGTCATGGACCAATCTAACGTTTCAAATAAAGAACCGATGAGATTTTGCAAATTTTATGCGTTTTTTTTTAAAAAAAAGTTCTCAAGCTCTTAAAAAATCACCCTTTATTTAAAAAAAAAAAAAAAAAAAAATAACGGAATAAAAATGATTAGATAAGATCAAAAGAAAACAAATAAACTAATAAACCGCGAAAGGAAATTAATAAATAAATAATCAGGACGCGACAATCAAGTCGAAACAAAATAGCAAAATAACGAAAACTGTAGAAAATATAATGAACAAAGAAAACAGAAGTAAATAATAAATGAAAACAAACTAAATAAATGAATAAATAAATAAACAAATAACTGCTAGGTAACTATAATAATAAAAAAATAACAAAACGAAGCGGAAGAGATTAACGAACAAAAAAAAACAGAAAAGCCATAACGAGGAGCGGCGAGTCCCTTCGGGATAGTAATATAAAACCAACCAGACGAAAGGAAGATAAAAAAAAATTATATTCAAGTAACGAGACTAGGCCCGCTCTAGGATTCGTTTCAATAACACAAAAAAAAAAAAAAAAGTATATTAAAAGATGAAAATAATAATAAAACCGATAACTAAATAAAATATTAAATTGAATAATAAAGGGAAAAAAAATAAGATGAATAAAAAAAAACTAAACAACAGCAACAACAACAACAACAACAACAACAACAACAACAACAATAATAATAATAATAATAATAATAATAATAATAATAATAATAATAATAATAATAATAATAATAATAATAATAATAATAATAATAATAATAATAATAATAATAATAATAATAATAATAATAATAATAATAATAATAATAATAATAATAATAATAATAATAATAATAATAATAATAATAATAATAATAATAATAATAATAATAATAATAATAATAATAATAATAATAATAATAATAATAATAATAATAATAATAATAATAATAATAATAATAATAATAATAATAATAATAATAATAATAATAATAATAATAATAATCCCGTGTCGGGTTGATGATCCCGCATCGGGCGCCTCCCCAGGTCGCGGATAGGGGGACGCCTTCCAGATATGGAAGGTACCGAGAATTCTCGGGGTGGACGAAAATCTAGGAGCTGCCCGTGTTAGGGCCGGGACGCAAAGTGGCCCGACCGTATCGGGGAAGGGGATCGTCTATCGACGACTCTAACCTCGCCAGGAACGGCCACGGCGCTCCCCGGTTAACGGGCGCCATAAGGAAACCGGGCTGGCGTGAAAACCGGATCAGGTGGACAAAAACCCCGTCGCGGACCAGCTCTGCCCAAGCCAAGGTGGGAGCCAGCGTGCCGAGGGCTGAATGGCACTGGGGTACAGTGTCGCGCACGATGCCTATGGGGAACCGGGCGAAACCCCATAGTATTAAGCCTTGCCCCCACAATCAGGCTCTGTGGGGGTCGACGCTCGCTTCCTGACTACTCGTGGGAACAACAATGGAAACAAGTCAAAACAAAACAAAACAAAACATACAAATACAAAACGCCGACGGTGGGGCTTCGTCAGGGGCACCAGTGCCGGCAAACGGAGACAGAACGACACTGCGCCTCCCAAGACGAACCAGGACAGACAGTGCGTCGAGCGTAGGAAGCGGAGTAAGTTTTACTTCTGCTGCCTCAGCTAACGACAACGACAATCAGGGTATGCGCACACAGACAGAACAGACGAAAAAAGTAACACCAAACCCCACAACACTGAAACGGAACGAACCTGGACTAACGGAACTTCTGATAATAATACAGAAGACAGCGACGAAAATGGACGAGGCAGTCGCCAAACAGAAAAATACAAACATGACGGTCAAACTAGGAATAAAGACGATTCTCGAGGCTGCCGACGCGGCGCTACATAAGTGCACGGAGGCAGCTCCGAAAGGACTTATAACGACACATGACATGACGGACACAGAAACAGAGACGAAAGGACAGGAAACGCCACGGACGAAACGAAAACGGGAGGCAACCGGAGCCACTCCGGAGGCCGCGCCGAAGCGACCCCCGAAAACGGAACTGGCTGCAGACTGGCAGACAGTAAAAAAAAAAAAGAAAACAAAAACAACAGAACCAAAGGACAGCACGCACGAAACAAAGACAAAAATCCAGGCTGAGAGGCACAGAACGGCCCCCAAACACAGGGGGACGGCTGTCCTGGTAAAGCCTGGAACCGATAACACGTACTCGGACATCGTACGGAAAATACGGACGACCGTTGACCCGAAGAATAGTCACGTGCAGGTGACGACTCTGAGGAAGACGAAAAACGGCCTGTGTCTTCTAAAGATACAGGCAGACGCGAACGGACCAGACGGACGAGACAACTTCCGACGCGCTCTACAAGACGCGATCGGGGCCGCAGGCAGCGTCAGGGCCATGACCTCTAAGGTCCAATTGGAGATCATGGATCTGGACTGCGTAACAACTGCGGAGGACGTCGTACAGGCACTGAGACGGGAAACGGGACGAGACGAAGACTTCGGAGTCCATATCTTTGGCCCGAACCGCGCCGAGCAGTACATGGCGGTCTGCGAGCTAGAATCGCGGGAAGCCGATGTGCTGCTCCGCCGCGGACGACTCGGTATCGGATGGGTGCACTGCCGCGTCCGAAAAAGACTGACTGTGACAAAATGCCACAGGTGTCTCGGTTACGGGCACGTGAAGGCAAACTGCTCGGACGTGGACAGGACGAAGAGCTGCCGAAAGTGCGGTATATCTGGACACTACGCTACCGACTGCACGAACGAACCGGCTTGTCCCCTGTGCGCTAAGGCGGGGCACGAGGACGTAGCGCACCTTGCGGGAACCGGGAGGTGTGCGGTGTTCCGGGCTGCGCTGGAGGAGTGCAGGAAGCAGGCCGGAAGACGGACAGAGTAGTTCAGGGAAACCTGAACAGGAGTAGGACAGCAGACATGCTACTACCACAGATAGCTGACGAACATGACGCCGACATTCTGATCCTGTGCGAACCGTACAGGAGAAGAACGACACAAACGTACATTACAAACGAGACGGAGACCACAGCTATCTGGGTTAGGGGCGTTGCCCAATCTCGAATAACAAGCTGCGGTGTCGGGGACGACTACGTCTGGGCAAGGGTCGGCGCTGTCACATACGTCAGCGTCTATCTGACACCCAACTGCGCCGCGGTGGAGTTCGAGAGAAAGGTAGCGCTCCTTGAGGACGGAATCAGGGATCTGCCTGGGGACGTTGTTGTCGGAGGCGACTTCAACGCGCGGGCGATCGAGTGGGGAATGACAGCAACGAACAAACGTGGACGGTTGCTGCTGGAGATGGCCGCAAGGCTGGACCTGGTAGTAGCCAATACAGGAAACACACCGACGTACAGACGACCAGGGTTCGGAGACTCCATCCCTGACGTCACAATGACATCGGACAGAATATCGCCACGGATAGGGCAATGGCGGGTGTTCGACGGCTATACGGCCAGCGACCACCAGTACATTGTCTTTGAAGTGGCAGGACAAACGGCGACGAGACGGACGAGGACCCAGCACCCCCCGCGGTGGAACCTCAACAAACTCGACGTACAGAAATTTTCAGAGGAGCTGGTGGTAGCACCAGCTCCGATTACAAAAGTCCCTCCGGAGCTGACTGGCCGGCAAAGAGCGGAAAGACTGGTGGACGAGACGGCCAAACTGACGGACCGGCTGTGCAATAGCACAATGCCGAAACGACGACATCGACAGGACAGACAGCCACAATACTGGTGGACGGACGAAATAGCCGAGCTGCGCAGGGTCTGCTTGGCGAGCCGACGACTCGTAACGAGGGCTGGGGGAAGACCCGAAAGGGAAAACCTCCAAGCCGCATATAAGACAGCACGGAAGAAACTGACGAGCGCGATACGAGACAGCAAGACGCGTTGCTGGAGGAGGCTCTGCGAGGAGGTGGATCAGGATCCCTGGGGCACTGGTTACAAAATCGTGACCGGTAAACTAGGGGCCCGGGTACCACCAGAAATCAAAGAAGCCGAATCCGCACGACGGATCGTCGACGGCTTGTTTCCAACACACCTGATACGGACGGACGTTACAGACGATACGGACACACCGGCAGCCCCCATCTTCACGGCGGAGGAGCTCACTAGGGCATCCAACGCAATGAAGACTGGTAAGGCACCGGGACCAGACGGAGTACCGGCGGAGATTATCCGGCTGATGGTCAATCTGAGGCCGGAGATATTTCTCGACCTGTATAACACATGTTTGACGACGGGCACGTTTAGCGACCGGTGGAAGGCGGCAAGGCTAGTTCTTATCCCCAAAGGTAGGGGCGACCCCAATACGCCGTCAGCCTACCGGCCGTTGAGTTTACTCGACACGACGGGTAAACTCTACGAACAATTACTGAGACCGAGACTGACGGATGTGATACAAACCAGTGGAGGCCTTTCAGACCTGCAGTTCGGCTTCAGGAAGGGTCGATCGACGATTGGAGCGATCCAAAAAGTGGTTGACTCCTTCCTGGACTTAGAAAGACATTGCCACGCAGCACGACCTGTCGTTCTGCTGGCAACCTTGGACGTCAGGAACGCCTTCAACTCGGCCAGGTGGGTCGATATCCTGGAGGCGCTTGAAAGCAACTTCGGGGTTCCGGCTTACTTGGCTCGGGTGGTGGAGGACTACCTGAAAAACAGACAGATTACGTACGAGACGACTGAAGGACCAGTGACGAGGCAAATCACCGCCGGGGTTGCACAGGGGTCCATACTGGGACCGGACTTTTGGAACGGACTTTACGACGGCTTGCTCAGGCTGGAAATGCCGCTCGGCGTACTACTCGTCGCTTACGCTGACGACGTGGCGGCGGTGATCACCGAGCGGTCTCCGGATCTGGCACAGCTAAAACTGAACCAGACGATGCGACGAGTAGGACGATGGATGACGGATCACGGACTACAACTCGCGACAGAAAAGACCGAACTGACGTTCCTTAGTAGAAGACGTATACAGACGAGACTTCCTATGTTGGTCGGGACGGACAAAATCGTGGCCGGGGGGGAAGTCAAGTATCTAGGGGTAACTCTGGATACGAAGATGACCTTCTGGCCTCATATACAGAAAACAGCTCAGAGGGCGGCCGAGAGGATAGCATCCCTAAGCCGCCTGATGGCTAACACGACTGGACCGAGACCGGGCAAACGACGACTTTTAATGGCGACGGCCCACTCGATCCTCCTTTACGGCGCGGAGATCTGGGCAGATGCCCTGAAGACAAAGAAGTACTGCCACGCGATGACGACGGTACAAAGACGGGGTGCGCTGAGGATCGCCTGCTCCTATCGAACTGTATCTGCACAAGCAGTTTTGGTGGTGGCCGGCGTAATCCCCGTAGACCTCCTAGCTTTCGAGCGAAAGAGGATCTACGGGAAAAGCGCGGACATAAGACGGGAGGATGCGGCAGTTGCGGAGCGCAACAGGACAATACAGACTTGGCAAGACCGATGGACAGAAGAACGCACAGGCAACTGGACGAGACGACTTGTAAAGGACCTGAGACCGTGGATCGGAAGGGAGTTTGGAGACGTGAATTTTTACGTTACCCAGCTCCTGACCGGACACGGCTACTTCCGAAGGTACCTTTACAACATGAACAGAGTACGGACGCCAGACTGTAAGTACTGCGGACACGAACGAGACGACGCGGAGCACACATTTTTTGTGTGTGACCACTGGACAGAACTGCGACTAGAACTCGAGACGATTGTTGGTAGCATCACCCCGGACAACATTGTCCAGGTGATGCTCCACTCAACAGAATGGTGGCAACTAGTTGCCACCTATACAGAGACGATACTGCGACGAAAAAACGTAGACGGCTGCCTAACCTAACTGAGCAGACGGACTGACGTGACGCGACAGGTTACAGACAACAAGACGAACGGACGAACACAGACAGAACCCCCAGCCAGAAGTAATATCGAAATAGTTCCTGGTCTGGGGGAGGGCAACAAGGAGAGGGCGGTTTAGTGGGTAGGCCTACTTTTTTGGGAGTCCCACATACCCCCCCAGTTCGAAAGGCTGGGGGATATCCGTAAAAAGGATTCCGCAACTCCTTGTAATAATAATAATAATAATAATAATAATAATAATAATAATAATAATAATAATAATAATAATAATAATAATAATAATAATAATAATAATAATAATAATAATAATAATAATAATAATAATAATAATAATAATAATAATAATAATAATAATAATAATAATAATAATAATAATAATAATAATAATAATAATAATAATAATAATAATAATAATAATAATAATAATAATAATAATAATAATAATAATAATAATAATAATAATAATAATAATAATAATAATAATAATAATAATAATAATAATAATAATAATAATCCCTCCCTCCCAAGTGTGTCGCCTTGCCGCGGCGGGGGGGCTTGCGTTTCTGCAATGAACTTTGGAGCTCAGCCGGCGGGGGCTCTGGCCCCTGGCAGGTCTAACCTTGCCGGACAGGTCCATGGGGAGCAGGCAGACTAAGAACACACAACATCAAAAGCTACGGTGGAAGGCATCGTGCCTACGGCTGCATGACCGCAATGATGTAAACCAAAGCGGTCGCGAACGATCCCTGCAGGGCACCGGGTGGAACCCTGCAGTATTTACACCTTACCTAGACAAGGCGGCTCTGCCTAGGCAGACCTACATTCCGACCTACTCGTGGGATTAATATGGAGAAACTTTTAAAAGAAATAAAACCTAAGCAGAAGAAGGAGTTGGAAAAAACATCGACCGAGGAAGAACTCAAGACAATCGGAGAACTCGCGACGAACAATATCGAGGGAGAGTCGAACGATGATAGCTTGGCGAACGTGACTGAAAGTGTCAACCTGAGAAAGAGAAGTATACTTCAGTCATGTTCGTCAACAGGCACGGAAGATCGATCTCTACATCAGAAGAAAAAGAAATTAAGATACAGAAAGAGAGAAACGACACCGCCACCCATGGAAGAGGGTAAAACGGTTCCACCTGTCGTCGGAAATATAAGGAAGCATCGAGAAAAACCTGGAACCTCCTCATTCGACGATTACAATAAGAACCAACCCGATTTGACAGAATTATTACAACTCATTCATGAGACCGCGACGAAAATGGAAGAGGCAGCGGCAATACAGAAAAATATGAATATGGCGGTAAAAACCGGCATTAAGACGATTCTTGAAGCCGCCGACGCTGCGCTAAACATGCAAAGCAGGACAGCCTCGAAGGGACAAATGATGGCAGACGACCTGACAGAGACAGAAACGGAGACAACGGAACCGGCGACGCGACCGACGAAACGGAAACGGGAGACGACGAAGACCCCACCAGAGGCCCGACAGAAGACACCCCCAAGAACGGAGGAGGCCGAAACTTGGACAACCGTGAGGAAACGAAAAAAGAAGAAAAAAACGACGGAACCGAAAAACAAAACGGACGAGACGAACGTACCGACCCAGGCTGAAAAGCGCAGACCGACCCACAAACATAGGGGAACGGCTGTACTGGTCAAACCTGGGAAAGACAACACGTACTCGGACATCGTACGGAAGATAAGGACGACGGTCGACCCGACGAGCAGTCATGTACAGGTGATGGCTCTAAGGAAGACCAAGGACGGACGGTGTCTCATCAAGATACAGACAGACACGGACGGACGAGAACAGTTTGAGCGCGCACTACAGGACGCGGTTGGGGACACGGGCAGTGTAAGGACCGTGACTTCTAGGACACAACTGGAGATCATGGACCTGGACTGCGTTACCACCGCGGAGGACGTGATACGGGCACTGAGACGAGAAACGGGACGAGACGGCGACTTTGGTGTCCACATCTTCGGCCCGAACCGGGCCGAGCAGTACATGGCAGTCTGCGACCTCGAGACGCGGGAAGCCGAGGTGCTGCTGGACCGGGGCCGGATCGGGATAGGATGGGTGCGATGCCGACTACGACAACGATTGACGGTGACCAAATGCTACAAGTGCCTGGGCTACGGACATACAAGGACGAGCTGCACGAACGCGGATCGGACAAAGAACTGCAGGAAATGCGGCGAGACGGGACATTACGCGACGGACTGTAAAAACAGACCGGCTTGCCCACTGTGCTCTGAGACGGGACACGGGGACGTAGCGCACCTTGCGGGAACCGGAAGGTGTGCGGTATTCCGGGCTGCGCTGGAGGAGTGCAGGAAGCAGGCCGGAAGACGGACAGAATAGTTCAGGGAAACCTGAACAGGAGTAGGACAGCAGACATACTACTACCACAGATAGCTGACGAACATGACGCCGACATTCTGATCCTGTGCGAACCGTACAGGAGAAGAACGACACAAACGTACATTACGAACGAAACAGAGACCACAGCTATCTGGGTAAGGGGCGCTGCCCAATCTCGAATAATTAACTGCGGTGTCGGGGACGATTACGTCTGGGCAAGGGTCGGCGCTGTCACTTACGTCAGCGTTTACCTGACACCCAACTGCGCCGCGACGGATTTCGAGAGGAAAGTGGCGCTCCTTGAAGACGGAATCAGGAATCTGCCTGGAGACGTTATCATCGGGGGAGACCTCAACGCGCGGGCGATCGAGTGGGGAATGACAACAACGAACAAACGTGGACGGCTGCTGCTGGAGATGGCCGCAAGACTAGACCTGGTGGTAGCAAATACGGGAAACGTACCGACGTACAGACGACCAGGGTTTGGAAACTCCATCCCTGACGTCACAATGACATCGGACAGAATATCACCACGGATAGGACAGTGGCGGGTTTTCGACGGCTATACGGCCAGCGATCACCAGTACATTGTCTTCGAAGTGGCAGGACAAACGACGACGAGACGGACGAAGACCCAATACCCCCCGAGGTGGAACCTCAACAAACTCGAATTACGAAAATTTTCGGAGGAGCTGGCGGCAGCACCAGCACCAATGACGAAAGTCCCCCCTGAACTGACTGGCCGGCAAAGGGCGGAAAGACTCACGGACGAGACGGCCAAACTGACGGACCGGCTGTGCAACAGCACAATGCCGAAACGACGACATAGACCAAACAGGCAACCACAATACTGGTGGACGGACGAAATAGCCGAGCTGCGCAGGCTCTGCTTGGCAAACCGCCGACGAGTTACGAGGGCTGGGAGAAGACCCGAAAGGGAAAACCTCCAAGCCACTTACAAGACGTCACGAAAAACACTTACGAACGCCATAAGGGACAGCAAAACGCGATGCTGGAAGCAGCTCTGCGAGGAGGTGAACGAAGACCCCTGGGGAACCGGTTACAAAATTGTGACTGGCAAACTAGGGGCCCGAGTTCCACTTGAACTCAAAGATGCCGAAACCGCAGAACGGATTGTTGACGGACTGTTTCCGACTCACCCGATACGGACGAACGTGACAGACGACACGGAAGCCCCGGCGGCCCCCATATTTACCGCGGAGGAGCTCTCCAAAGCGACTGCCACGATGAAGACTGGCAAGGCGCCGGGACCAGACGGAGTACCGGCGGAGATTCTCCGGCTGATGGTTCGCCTGAGGCCGGAGATATTTCTTGACCTGTACAACACGAGCTTGACGACGGGAACGTCCAGTGACCGGTGGAAGACGGCAAGGCTAGTTCTTATCCCTAAGGGTAAGGGCGACCCCAATACGCCGTCAGCCTACCGGCCGCTGAGTTTACTCGACACAACGGGTAAACTCTATGAACAACTACTAAAACCGAGACTGACGGACGCGATACAGACCAGCGGAGGCCTCTCAGACCGGCAGTTCGGCTTCAGGAGGGGACGATCAACGATTGGAGCGATTCAAAAAGTGGTCGATTCCTTCCTGGATTTGGAGAGACATTGCCATGCAGCGCGACCAATCGTTCTGCTGGCGACCTTGGACATCAGGAACGCCTTCAGCTCGGCCAGGTGGGTTGACATCCTGGAGGCGCTTGAAGGCAACTTCGGGGTTCCGGCTTACCTGGCTCGGGTGGTGGGCGACTACCTAAGAAACAGAAGGATCACGTACGAGACGACTGAAGGACCGGTGACGAGACAAATCACCGCGGGGGTTGCACAAGGGTCTATACTGGGACCAGACTTTTGGAACGGACTCTACGACAGCTTGCTCAGGCTGGAATTGCCGCTTGGCGTTTTCCTTGTCGCCTACGCTGACGACGTGGCGGCGGTGATCACCGAGCGATCTCCAGACCTGGCACAGCAAAAACTGAACCAGACGATGCGGCGAGTGGGCCGTTGGATGACGGACCACGGACTACAACTCGCAACAGAAAAGACAGAACTGACTTTCCTTAGCAGAAGACGCATACAGACGAGACTACCCATGTGGGTCGGGACGGATGAAATCAAGGCCGGAGGTGAAGTCAAGTACCTGGGAGTGACCCTAGATACGAAGATGACCTTCTGGCCTCATATACAAAAAACATGCCAGAAGGCGGCTAAGAGAATAGCATCCTTAAGCCGCCTAATGGCCAACACAAACGGGCCGAGACCGGGAAAACGACGACTCCTAATGACGACAGCCCACTCGATCCTCCTGTACGGCGCGGAGATCTGGGCAGATGCCCTGAAGACAAAGAAGTACTGCCACGCCATGACAACGGTACAAAGACAGGGTGCGCTGAGGATCGCCTGCTCCTACCGAACTGTCTCTGCACAAGCAGTCTTGGTGGTTGCGGGCGTAATCCCCGTGGACCTCCTAGCTTTCGAGCGAAAGAGGATCTACGGGAAAAGCGCGGACATAAGACGGGAGGATGCGGCAGTTGCGGAGCGCAACAGGACAATACAGACTTGGCAAGACCGATGGACAGAAGAACGTACAGGCAACTGGACGAGACGACTTGTAAAGGACCTGAGACCGTGGATCGGAAGGGAGTTTGGGGACGTGAATTTTTACGTTACCCAGCTCCTGACCGGACACGGCTACTTCCGAAGGTACCTTTACAACATGAACAGAGTACGGACGCCAGACTGTAAGTACTGCGGACACGAACGAGACGACGCGGAGCACACATTTTTTGTGTGTGACCACTGGACAGAACTGCGACTAGAACTCGAGACGATTGTTGGTAGCATCACCCCGGACAACATTGTCCAGGTGATGCTCCACTCAACAGAATGGTGGCAACTAGTTGCCACCTATACAGAGACGATACTGCGACGAAAAAACGTAGACGGCTGCCTCACCTAACTGAGCAGACGGACTGACGTGACGCGACAGGTTACAGACAACAAGACGAACGGACGAACACAGACAGAACCCCCAGCCAGAAGTAATATCGAAATAGTTCCTGGTCTGGGGGAGGGCAACAAGGAGAGGGCGGTTTAGTGGGTAGGCCTACTTTTTTGGGAGTCCCACATACCCCCCCAGTTCAAAAGACTGGGGGATATCCGTAAAAAGGATTCCGCAACTCCTTGTATAAAAAAAAACAACAACAACAACAACAACAATAATAATAATAATAATAATAATAATAATAATAATAATAATAATAATAATAATAATAATAATAATGTATACAGACGAGACTTCCTATGTTGGTCGGGACGGACAAAATCGTGGCCGGGGGGGAAGTCAAGTATCTAGGGGTAACTCTGGATACGAAGATGACCTTCTGGCCTCATATACAGAAAACAGCTCAGAGGGCGGCCGAGAGGATAGCATCCCTAAGCCGCCTGATGGCTAACACGACTGGACCGAGACCGGGCAAACGACGACTTTTAATGGCGACGGCCCACTCGATCCTCCTTTACGGCGCGGAGATCTGGGCAGATGCCCTGAAGACAAAGAAGTACTGCCACGCGATGACGACGGTACAAAGACGGGGTGCGCTGAGGATCGCCTGCTCCTATCGAACTGTATCTGCACAAGCAGTTTTGGTGGTGGCCGGCGTAATCCCCGTGGACCTCCTAGCTTTCGAGCGAAAGAGGATCTACGGGAAAAGCGCGGACATAAGACGGGAGGATGCGGCAGTTGCGGAGCGCAACAGGACAATACAGACTTGGCAAGACCGATGGACAGAAGAACGCACAGGCAACTGGACGAGACGACTTGTAAAGGACCTGAGACCGTGGATCGGAAGGGAGTTTGGGGACGTGAATTTTTACGTTACCCAGCTCCTGACCGGACACGGCTACTTCCGAAGGTACCTTTACAACATGAACAGAGTACGGACGCCAGACTGTAAGTACTGCGGACACGAACGAGACGACGCGGAGCACACATTTTTTGTGTGTGACCACTGGACAGAACTGCGACTAGAACTCGAGACGATTGTTGGTAGCATCACCCCGGACAACATTGTCCAGGTGATGCTCCACTCAACAGAATGGTGGCAACTAGTTGCCACCTATACAGAGACGATACTGCGACGAAAAAACGTAGACGGCTGCCTCACCTAACTGAGCAGACGGACTGACGTGACGCGACAGGTTACAGACAACAAGACGAACGGACGAACACAGACAGAACCCCCAGCCAGAAGTAATATCGAAATAGTTCCTGGTCTGGGGGAGGGCAACAAGGAGAGGGCGGTTTAGTGGGTAGGCCTACTTTTTTGGGAGTCCCACATACCCCCCCAGTTCGAAAGGCTGGGGGATATCCGTAAAAAGGATTCCGCAACTCCTTGAAAAAAAAAAAAAAAAAAAAAAAAAAAAAAAAAAATAATAATAATAATAATAATAATAATAATAATAATAATAATAATAATAATAATAATAATAATAATAATAATAATAATAATAATAATAATAATAATAATAATAATAATAATAATAATAATAATAATAATAATATCAATCCTAATAGAAAAATTGATTGATTAATGATTGTAATAGTCATAACAAATAAAACCAATGAGTAAATAAATCCAATATCTAATACACTACGGAATTATTCCTTCTCTATAGTTAACCCCGATATAGACTCGGGACCCGCAAATTCGCTCGACTCTATATAATTTCCAATAATATTTTAAAGTATTATAATAAGCGTGAAAGAAGATTACATGAGCCGGGAATACTAGTTTCCAACGTAGAAGACTTGTTACTCGCTCGGCTACACACAGAAAAACATTAACACGGCCGGCTTTCAGCTCGGCACTATACAACGAGAGCGAGCCTGGTGTACTATACGCCTCGCGAAGACCTGCTACAGTACGTAGCGGGATAACTGTACTGCCGAATATTACAATGCCAATAGTTCCTCAAGTGTTTGATAATTACTCGTCGCAATTGACGAGAAACCCAGAGCAATATTTACAGATAATGAAAATTTTAAAGAAAAATACATATAAAATAAAAATAATTTTTTAAATTGTCAAAATATCTAAATATAAAAAAAACTACTATTGTTAAATGATAAAATTCAGGATAAAAGAATCTTAAATAATTAAAAGAATTGAAATTGTTAAAGACTAAAATAAAATGAAATAAACTTGAATTAAAAGAAAGTTAATTAATTTTTTTTCCAATTGAATAAAAGACTTGACAGTCAGGTCCCACGTTGGGCGCCAAATTTGTAACGTTAATTTGTGCCTCAACGCACCACGTTACCTATAGCTGGCCCAAGCTATTTTTCCTTCTTTTAATTTACTCTTTCGAGATGGGCGCCAGGCGCTTACGCGCCGCAAGGAAAAATAACGAGATGTTCGGCCAGACTCAACCCATGCTAGCTACAGCTGTTCGAGGCAGAGTGGGTGGTTCGGACGGTCAAGCCAAGAATTATTCTCGAATGAAAAGCAAATGAAATCAACTAATTAAAATAAGTCATAAAAAATCAATGAATAAAAACATTCAATAAAATATCGTCAATAAAGGCACAACACCAGGACAATAACCAAAGTCAAATTAATAAAATAACACCGATAAATAACTTCGACAACAATAGCAGGTACAGGACTTACAAACCTCTTTATTTCTGGCGAACAAATATTAATTTTCAATAAACATCGATTTAGAATTTAAATAAAATGTCTCGTAAAATTAGTCCCTCTTTTTAACAATTTTCTAAATCTAGTTAGGTATCTTAGTTTTAATCTTTAATTTAGCGGTACCAGTTATCCTGTTCTCTCTCTCTCTCTCTCTCTCTCTTTCATACACTGTAGATGTTGTATGGCTTATCACGCTCGTTACGAATTTCGAACAAAGAGCACCGACAAATTCAAATATTCGGTTGTCTCAACGCACCGTTCGCGATACGGCCTATCCTGAGCTAATCCCACATACATCCAAAAAACCATAACAACGGGACGTCGGGAGGTCACGTACGCAAGCTTTGACTAGTTCGAATCTCCTAGCCCAAAAATCACAGGCAAGCAACGGCTAATAAGTCGAGAACGAAGAATGATTAATAAACCCTCAAATTATATTTAAAAAAAATGAAAAAGCCCCGATTAAATGACCGACGTCCGAAATAACGATACTAAGACTAATAAACAATACTAACAATAATAACCGAACTAATAAAAGCAACGAAAAAAAGCAAAACGAAAAATAATAAAGTACTGTTCGATAGAATAAGAAAACAACAAATAAATAGAATAAATAAAGTATGTTAAATTACGGTACGTCAGTCTAATTCAAACCAAAGCGTTAACGCCAAGCAGTCCAAGGCAATAAGATGAATAGAAAAGAAATAAACTAAGTCATATAAATCTAAGTCAATTACTAAGTAAAATCCGCGACGCCGTCTATCCCGTTCAAATCCCACACAAACCAACTAATAAATTCAAAACACTCCGGGATAACGGCCTAACGCGCGCACGGTTTAACCATCCTCAAAACCCAATAAAATAATACAGTAACTTTCTCCCGGTTTCTACCAGTTACATGATCTCGAAGTTACACTCTGTAGACGCCGCGGTTCCCGATACAAATTAATACTCTGCACGCGGTGTACCAGAGTCGCAGATGTGACCAAGCTCGAAGAAATTAATAGACGACAAATTGAATGATAAAATAATAAAATAATAGCGAAAGACCGTAGAAGGGAAGAGAGCTCACCGGCACAATGACGATTTAATGTTCTCGTAGTCCGGGAAACCTCGAAAGGACGTCGAAAGATTCTCTTCTTGATTTCCTTTCGTACAGTGGCGGATAGTAAGATGCTCGTTTTCCGCCTTGTGTTCGAGAGGGACAACGCTACTCTTCCTCGCCTCGATCATAGTTTGCGTGATGCCAAAAAGTAGAGCGGGACACAGATACAATATGTGTTACGTCTTGTTCGCTCAACGGTCACCGGGAAAAAGCCCTGAGGTCCTGCCGGCACGCGTGCCTGTTAACTATGATCCCCCCTTAACCCGCCAAACTCGGTTAATTGGGGGAACCTGTATCGCACGATGACCGCGATTAGCGCCTCAGCTGGACAATGTATTACTTAGCGACAGACAATACCAGCGTTGCATAGTCCAACAGATGACCCCCTGAGAAATATAGATTTCCGTGGGTCGACTGCGGCTGAGGATAGAAAGCCGCGTATCATTTGGTACGTCGTGCGGGACAACGATATATCCCGACAGGGAAAGATGCGAAACATCGGTCCAGATAAAAGGCTGAATCCCGAAGCCTTCAGGTGTTGCATGTGTTGCTCTCCTCTTCTTCGTACTCTATCTCCGTCCCTCGGTCGTATAAATCGAATTATATATAAAAAAAATGTGTTTGAGAATTCCGTCCGATGGTGTTGTTTGACAGACCTGTGAATATATTGAAACTGATGAAGCTTCACTCAAGACAGGGTGAAAATAAACCAGACGCATAGATGGTATTCAGAGAAAGTGGTTTATTTAATCATCCGCAAGTCACATACAAATCATAATTTAAATGTAATTTGGAAATATGTCAGACTTTGGAATTAAATACAAAATTAGGTTAAATTTAGAAAAAAACAAAGTTGATATAAAAATAAATGCACCAAAATGAGAGAATTAAAAACTGTGTATAAATAAATAAAATTGAGTCAGATTTTTGTCTGTGAGACTTGAGCAGCACACAATTCTATTGATGGTGTGCAGTATGTACTCAGAGCGGTGTGCGTGCAGCAGTCAGTGCTGCGTAGCACGCCACGCTAGAGAGAATGAGTGCGTAAGACGTTATAACAATTCACAGCAAGCTCTCAGCAGCTTAATGAAGAGAAGTTGCAGTGAACAAATGAGAGCACTTGCAATTGAAATTGCTTGAGTGCTCTACATGCATGAGACAAGCTATGCAGGCAGCACTGCATAGCACAATACAACATATAATGAGGATGCACAAAATGAGCAGTGTATAGTCGCTGTACTCTCCCAGCAGATGTCCTGGGGGAAAGTACAGCGAATATAGAACACCTGCATAATTATATTAATTATACCGGCAAATTAAGCTGAGAGGAAACGTGGCGCGACATGTGCTGCGATGCCCGCCATAAAGTGAGACCGAAAAATGTTGATGTACCGATGAGAATCCAACTCCTCATTGCCATTGAATTTATGGTAAATTATAACAATGCACTCGTACCTGATTTTGAGTCCTGGTGAGCAAACGAAGGTTGAGATAATCCGGTTGAGAGATGTGAAAATTATCCGAGCCTTCCAAATGCGTGCGCTGTTCCGTGCGGGTTTTCACGTAAGTGTCGAAATATCTAATGTGGCTGCGGAATATGAAAGCGTCGTTGGGCGCTGAAGTCAGTTGAGCGAGATAGCCGGTGAGCGAAACCGAAGTCAAGCGAGAGAGACATCCTCTCGCTCGACGCGGCCTGCCAACGAGGCACAGCCTCGGTTTCGCGAAGCCCTGCCTCGGCTATCTTCGGCTCAACCGAACTCCGTGTGCTGGAGCACCGCAACAGGTAGGCGCACGACGAATATCGATCGCCGTGCGCCAGCTGATTATCCAACAAAATGAAACAAGAAAAAAAACTTGAAATAAAGAATAAAATATAACACGAAAATCATCCCCTACAGCCCTGTGCGATCGTGCTGGTAGCCGTCGAGCGAGGAGGACGTAGCCTGAATATTCTGCCACGTTACAATACATACGTATAAACACTTTTTATTACACTTGTTACATTTATACACGTATTTATGTAATTTCATTTATTTTCGGGGGGTAAGTACACATTTTTCAAGAAAAATATATTTCGATTCAGAATGATCAAATTTATCAAAACAAATATACACATACCTATATTATTGAATAAATTGTTGATGTAATAATGAAACATAAAATATTAGTACAACGAACCCCCGATGGGTTTCCACCTTGACGTGGTGGTTCCACCAAGACTAAGTGCTATCAACGAAGAGAGACCCTTTAAAGTCAAGGTGTGTCAGCGATCGTGCTTAGGGTGGCGTAGTGTAAAGGGTGCAGCTTCTCTAACGGTCCCTCCGAGGTACCGGGCAGCCTCTCGGAGTATTTTTGACCTTAACCGCGTATTCAAAGCTCTGCGCGGGCGACCCTTTAGTTCCCTAGATACTCTTGGGACGCGTATAGTATCAATTAAGAAAATAAAAAGTCGGAAGAGTAGCAACATGAGGGTGCCTCGAAAGGCAACCTTGTGTAGTTAACACTGAGGAAGAAGTGAAAAGTGACTCCTTTAGGGACCGGGCTGAAACTGAGTTAACGACCCAGGAACAGCGCATGGATACTGTGCCGTGCCCGGAGACGACCCTGGAGGTCGGTCCTTTCTTCGATTGTAGTAACTTCGTTTTATTTGTAGTAGCGTTCTTTCGTTTGTAGTAGCATTTTTTTCGTTTGTAGTAACATAGTATCGTTTGCAGTCATTTGTGGTAGCATTTTTTTAGTTTGTTGTAACTTCGTTTTCTTTCTAGCTAGTTTTTTCTAGTAGTAACTTAGTTTTATTTGTTGTAGCGTTCGTTCGTTCGTAGTAGCATTTTTTACGATTGTAGTAACCTAGATTCGTTTGTAGTTATTTGTAGTAAATTTTTTTTCGTTTGTAGTAATTTAGTTTCGGTTCTAGTCGTTTGAAGTGGTGTTGTGCCGCGGAATATTCCACTCCGTATTTCGTATATTCGGGAATATTCCATAGCAAAGAAACATTGGAATTCGTTCAAGACAGGAAACGAAGTCCAATGCCCGATCGTACGAACGACCCCAAGAACGCCGACGCAGCATGAGCGACTCGCTTCGCGTTCGACGAAGGATAACGCTGAAATTGCGAATTGAGTGATTTTCGTGAACACAGTTAGCAACTGCTTTACGAAGGACAGTCAGAAATTAGACTCAAGATAGAACGGGTTGGTTCCTCGTCAAATACTCGAAACAACATATTATTGTACATTCTTACATTGACTTTTAAATAGACAACGGAAAGTTGCCGTTGCCTATAATAAATACTTCCTTCTATATAAATTCGCGTTTTCATCGATAACTCGAGATCCATCTCCTTATCGGCAAACGATCCCAAAAAATAATAACTTTTTAATATTATACCGAATACCGAATAATCCAATTACCCGGTAATCCGCTTGCACGATAAAGAGGTGCATGCGAACCGCCTGAGTTTTTCGTCCCTTTCGGACGACGTAATTGACGGGGGGCCTCTTCTCTACTATTTCGTGAGGTCCCGTCCACTTCGGGGACGGGACCTCACGATGTTGTATGACCACAATGCGATGGAAATGTTCCTGCGCATTGTGGTCATAAGCTTTCTTTGACTGTTTTTTCGCGCCTT
This sequence comes from Cylloceria caligata, assembly GCA_963942595.1. Taxonomy (NCBI): domain Eukaryota; kingdom Metazoa; phylum Arthropoda; class Insecta; order Hymenoptera; family Ichneumonidae; genus Cylloceria; species Cylloceria caligata. The sequence continues at coordinate 55,797,980 of OZ012706.1, read as the reverse complement.
CTAGGTTGTCGCGCGCTACAGCCCATGCGGCGCGTAGTCTCTCTCGTAGTTCTTGGACGTAATCATCATAAGCCCCGAAGTGGATGGGACCTCACGATGTTGTATGACCACAATGCGATGGAAATGTTCCTGCGCATTGTCGAAGCCTCTTTCAAATAACCTCGATGGGGTGTCCGTTACCACCATCGGCACTCGTTCGTTTTTTCTGATTTTATTCTTTCGGCAGGATTCGCAGGATGTTATGTATTTTTCCAAATCCCTTCTTATGCCGGGCCAATCGTATTTGGTCCGGATCCGTTGCAACGTACGCCTGATACCCTGATGCCCTCCTAAGGGGGTGTCGTGATATTCTTTTATGATTTTCAGGCGGTCCTCGAAGGAGGGAGTGGCTACGCCACTGCGGCAGTTGCTGCGCTCTTTCATAACGCTGTCTTCTTCTGTACTGCTGGAGGTTTGCGGGCTGTGGCCCCCGCTTTGCCTCGCTTCCTCAGCAAACTTGTGCGGTGCTCGGACCGCAGTTTCTTTGCTCGGTGTGCCCACCGTTAGCTCCGCCGTTGCTGCGCTCGCTCTGTCCCTTTCAGCGATGCTCGCAGTCTTACTCGTGCCTGTCTGCACTAGCTTGCGTGGTCTGCCCCTTCCCCGACCGCTCGGCTTTGCAGCAGGGCTGTTGGGCTCAGTAGAGCGACCTGTATGCACGCTGCGGATCTCTCCTTCATCTTCTGGTGCATTGGCCTGCGCGGCCTCTCTCTCTCTCTGCCGCGTTGCTGGGTTGGCCCGCTGTGTTCTCGGCTCTCCGCTTTGTGCGGCTGTCCGTACTCGGGCGCTTGCTGTCCTTTTTTATCTCACGGGCGAGCTCGACCTCTCATTCCAGCGAGTTACCACGGCTGTAAGGGGTATCTTCGGCCCTCCGCTTTGTGTGGTCGTTCGCTGTGCCGAGTTGCCCCGTCGTGTTGTCCTCTTCCAACTCACGGGCTTCGTTCTTCGCTCTCGCTTGGGCCCTCGTAGTGAGGAATATTCGACTTCGCGCATCTGCATTCGTGTTGCGCTTTCCTGCCTTGTACTCTCCGTTAAACTCATGTTCCGCCAATTTAATTTTCCAACGCATCAATCTCGAACCTGGGTCCTTCATTACGCCGAACAGCTAGGTGAGCGGTTGGTGGTCCGTCACTACCGTGAACCGGGTACCATAAATACATGGCCGGAATTGAGCTAGGGCCCATACTATCGCGAGTAGTTCCTTTTCAGTAGTCGTATAATTCAGCTCGGCTTTAGTCATAGTGCGGCTTGCATAGCATATCGGCAAATCGTCCCCGATCTTGTCTTGCAAAAGTATCGCGCCGAGCGCCCGATCTGTTGTCACGACGAACGGCTTTTCGAAGTCCGGGTACTGCAATATTGGTGCTGTGGTAAGTGCCGTCTTCAGTTTTTCGAATGCGGCATCCCTTATTGCTGTCCACTCGAATTAAACCCCTTTCTGGGTTAATTCTGTGAGTGGCTTAGCGGTTTTCGAGAAATCTTTGATGAATTTTCGGTAATAACCCGCTAGTCCGAGGAAGGATTGAACTCCTTTTACGTCTCTCGGCACCGGGAATTCCCTTACCGCTTCTAGTTTCTGGGGATCTGCACGTACTCCCTCTTCGGAAATAATGTGGCCGAGGTACTGCGTTTCCTTTCGCAGGAATTGGCACTTGCTTAGTTGCACGGCCAATTCCGCTTCTCTCAGCCGCTGTAGTACCTCTCGTAGCCTGTCGTTATGTTCCTTGAAGGTTTTTCTATGTATCACGATGTCGTCGAGGTACAAGTAGCACTTGACTCCTTGCAGTCCGGCCAGCGCCGAGTTCATTAGTCTCTGAAAAGTCGGAGGGGCGTTTTTGAGTCCGAAAGGCATTGGGTTATATTCGAAATGGCCCTGCGGAGTGGAAAATGCAGTTTTCTCCTTATCTTGCTGCGCCATCGGAATTTGGTGAAATCCCGAGACGAGGTCCAGGGTCGTATAATATCGGGCTCGTCCCAGCTGGTCCAATATCTCCGTGATGTTGGGCAGTGGGTATGAATCCCCGATGGTGCCTTCGTTTAACTTTCGAAAATTCACTACTACTCTCATTTTCCTTACTCCGGCGGCGTCTGGTTTCTTAGCCACAACCAACAGTGGCCCGTTCCACTGACTTCTGCTAGGCTGTACTATGCCTTCTGTGAGCATTTCGCTGGTCTGCCTTTCCACTTCCTTTTTGTGGGTTTCCGGCAGCCTATATGGGTGCACCTTAATGGGCTGCACCCCTTCCTTAAGGGGAATCACGTGCTCCACCATGGGCGTGCATGGCAGCTTGTCCCCTGGCAGATGGAACACATCTTTGTACTCCCTTGTAATCTCATCGAGCGCTTCGCGCTCCTTTTTATTGAGATTTTCCGAGTCGAGCTCTTGAGCTAGTCGCGCTAGGCGGTCGGCCCCTCGCTCCACGCTGACGGTGCATACTTCGGGCGTCGCAGCCTCGAGACCGTGACCCACTGCCGTTATCTCTAGAGGCTCGAGTTCCACCACGGGGCGTTGTACCTCAACAGCCTGCTCTGTGGTGTTTATCAGACTAACTGCACAGCTACTACCGTGCGGCGGCGAGATGCAGGCTCCCATAATTACTCCGTTTCCGAGTTCCATTTTCGAGAGTAGTCCGATAAATTTACTCTTTGTTGCGGCATACGCGACGGTCTCGCTGCGTGGCGGCAGGGTCATCTTCATCGTTCCATCTAAAAGCGGCATGCAATGTCCGTATAGTTTAATCATCTCGCCGTGTAAAATATCTGCTTTATGATGTTTAATGAAGTCCATTCCGAGCAGTCCGTTGACCCTTAGTGGCACGGTGCTCGGAACGATGTAAAACCAATGTTCTACGTTTAGAGTTGGCGTCTCGAGTGTGATTTTCGCGATTCCTAGGGGAGTCAATTTTTCGCCCGCCACCCCTTGCAGTTCTACTTTGGAGTCTTTCACCATAGTCTCAGATTTGAGACAGTCTTCTTTAATGATGCTGCATTGGGCTTCGGTGTCTGCCTTAAGGGTGAGTACCCCGGTCGTGGCCAACGGTGCATCGATATCGAAGTCGCTGGCGGTGGCACTCGACGCCGGCAGCGTTACTTGTAGGAGCTGCAGCGTTGTTTTCTTCTGCTTGCGCGCAGGTCTCTGCTGAACAGTTAGCGTATTCAGTCTCAGTGCGCCCAGCGTGTTCACGCCTGCCGTGGCTGGATCTGACCACGCAGTTACCGTATTTCCTGCATCTTTGTAGCCTGCGTTTCTTAGCTGTCGGGGCGGCTGCGTTGGCTCGCTTTTATTCTGCGACAGTCTCTTCCGGCAGTCCTTCCACATGTGGCCTATCTTCTGGCAGTAATTGCAGGTTATTTCCACGTTGTGGATTGACTTATTTTCACTGGGTACTGGTAGGCTTACTCGTCCCGTATCCCGGGTGCAGTCTCGAGCCATGTGTCCAGTTTTTCCGCAGGTGAAACAATTTTCTCCCTGGCGGAGTGATGCGCCTTGGGACCTTCTGGGGTGGCTTAGTGCTCCACCTACCCCTCCCTTTGGGTGCACCATGTTGGTTATCTCTATGGCCCCTGCCACAGAGTCATGCAGAGTTTGGTAATTTCTCGCACGTACCAGCACTTGCACCTGGCCGTGCAGGCCGTTTTCGAAGTTGGCCTGTGCGCTTCGTCGGGTGACACTCTCGACGGTGATCTTCTGATCCTCTGTTTTCAACGGTTCGCAGAGTATTTCGGCAATGTCTACCGTAATTCTCTCCGTTCTTGCCGCGTAGGCGGCGATGAATTCGTTCTGTCCCTGCCGGAGGGAGCTGAACTCCATTTGCAACGCGGCCAGGAACTTCTGTTGTCCGTACATCGCTTCCAACTCGCTCCTGAGTTGCGCCATGATACTGACGGTTTTGTGCTGCAGTTGTCTTGCTGCCTCACCTTCTAATTTGCTCATGACGATTAGTTCGAGGAGGGTGTCATGCTCCTCCTCGGCTACCCTGCGAAAAATCGTCTCACAGGACTTCAAGAAGAGCGGCAATGCCTTTGCGTCTTTGCCGTCGAACATTTTTATTCCGAGGCTGAGGCTGAGCATACTAGGTGTATGCATAAGCTTTTTCCGGTTTAACTAAGAGATGGCGCCAGCGAAAAGTACGCAGCGTATTAATTTGACACATACGTCATTTTGTTCGTCTGACATTAACCTACAAACACACACAAGTTAAGTCCGCCAAAAACTAGCGTCTTTGTTTTATCGTTCAGTGATCATGTCGAGTTCTGTGCCTGAAAAAGAACATTTGCGGCACGCATTGCTTTTCTTATTTAATCAAAAGAAAAAGGCTGCTGAAAGTCAACGTTTGCTGGTAGAAAAATATGGTGAACACGCTCCATCGATTAGAACATGTGAGACATGGTTTCGACAATTTTAAAGTGGTGATTTCAATGTGAAAGACAGTGAGCGCTCTGGTAGACCACAAAAATGCGAAGACGAGCAATTGCAGGAGTTATTGGATGATGACTCAACTCAAACTCAACGGCAATTAGCAGAAGCATTACATGTGTCATAAGAAACAATCAGCAGACGTTTACGAGTAATAGGGAAGATCAATAAACTCGGTAAATGGGTCCCACACGATTTAAATAAACGTCAAATAGAAAATCGCAAAGTCACTTCTGAAGTGCTGCTTCAACGCCACGAAAGGAAATCATTTTTGCATCGAATTGTGACGGGTGACGAAAAATGGATTTATTTTGAAAACCCGAAGCGGAAAAAATCGTGGCTTTCACCTGGCGAAGCCGGTCCTTCAACACCAAGGCCAAATCGCTTGGGCAAGAAGACCATGCTCTGTGTCTAGTGGGACCAGAGCGGTATTGTGTATTATGAACTCTTGAAGCCCGGCGAAACCGTTAATACACAACGCTATCGCCAACAAATTATTAATTTAAACCACGCATTAATCGAAAGACGACCGAAATGGACGAGAAGACATGGCAAAGCGATTTTGTTACACGACAATGCGCCGTCTCACACAGCAAAAGCAGTAAAAGACACCTTGAAATCGCTTGGATGGGACATCCTTCCGCACCCGCCGTATTCGCCAGACCTGGCGCCATCTGACTATCACCTCTTCGCATCAATAGGGCACGCGCTCCCAGAACAGCACTTCATCAATTTCGAGGAAGTTGGAAAATGGCTCGACGAATGGTTTGCCGCAAAAGACAAGCAGTTTTTCTGGCATGGTATTTGTTGGAGAATCAGCTGGCGCACGGCGATCGATAATCGTCGTGCGCCTACCTGTTGCGCTGCCTTGCTACACGGTGTTCGGTTGAGGCGAAGACAGCCGAAGCAAGGGCTTCGCGAAGCCGAGGATGTGCCTCACTGGCACGCCGCGTCAGGCGAGAGGGTGTCTCTCTCGCTTGACTTCGGTTTCGCTCACCGGCTGTCTCGCTCAACTGACTCCAGCGCCCAACGAAACTTTCATACTCGCAGCCATCTTGAGAATTCGGCACTTTTGCGACACACATCCTCTGGACAGCACGCGCATCCATCGAACTTCCAAACTTTTTCTCGGACAATCATACATCGGAATCGCTCACCTTCACGCCCATCAGGACTCATTGCTCAAGGTAAGAGTGCTCTGACATAATTACGTCGTTAATTCACTGCCGGAGAGGAGAAATTGGTGCATCCTCACTGGGTCTCACCTGTGGCGTGCGTTGCAGCGCATGCTGTACCACGTTCTCCTCATGTATTTTTGCCGGCTTAATTAATATAATTAAGCATGTGCTGCACATTCACTGTATTTTCCCCCAGTAAATCTGCTGGGAGAATGCAGTGAATGTAATTTTGCTCAACCAGATAGCCTCAATATCTGGTTGCGGTGTGCTGTGCAGCACTGATTGCTTCGCAGGTCGCACACAAACTCACTGCATTCAGACCAGGGCTACTGTAAACTCTCATTAATTCGCTGCAATCACTTAGCAATACAGTGTTAAGTGATTGCAGTGAATTACACACAACGGTTCGCACTCAAGGCATCGGCGTGTCGTGCTGCGTGGCTGTTGCTACGCTGCACACACCGCTGCCTCAAATTCATATTCAGCGCACAATTGATATAATTGTGTGCTGCTCTCAGTACCATTCTAAATTCCAGTTGTTAGTTTATTTTTATATTTTGCACTCACCAATCTGAGCGGTTCATGTGGCGTAGCTGTCACTACGCTGCAGGCACCGCTCAATCATGTACTCACTCAGCACACAATCGCTATGATTGTGTGCTGCTCAACAACAATTCAAATTCCATTTGTTTTATTCATGTTCAATTATTTGCATTCATTTAAAATTCCATTCTGGATGTTTTTCCAATACAAATTATGTTTGTAGTTAATTTGCACTGTTAGTGCGCTCGACTTGTATTTTTGAAACTTTTGTATCCATGTAAAATAAACGAGGAAGGTAGCGAACCGCTTCCTCAAGATATCATCTCGGTGTCTGGTTTATTCTCCTCTTGCCTCGAGTGAGTTTTCATTGTGTTTCAATACATTCGCAGATCGGTCAAAGGCATCACAGGACGGACGCTCACCACCTTTAGTCGATTACTAAACAGTATTCATAAGTTACTTGAAAGATGGGCGAAATGTGTAGAAGCCAATGGCCAATATTTTGAATAAAACAAAAATTAATTTCCCTTGAAAATTACGTGTTTTTTTTACCAAAAAACCGGAAAAAACTTATGCATACACCTGGTATTTGAGGGCCTCTGCGTCTCCTCGAACCGCGTACGTCTCGGGGGCTGTACGGGGGGCGGATGGTCTTCCATCCCTGCTCCTTCTAACCGTTGCTGGAACTCAGCTATTTGCTCTCTTAGGGAGCGGATGAGCTCGTATTCGTCCGCATCTACCTCGTTTAACGTATCCGCCAAGTTTTGTCTTGCTGACGGTGTTTCAACCCCCTGGAGTTCGCGATCGAGTTCGCGTTAACTTTGCTCATGCTCGCGCTGCAGCCTTTCGCACTGCCGTCGAGCTCTTACCAAATCACGGTGGCTCCGGTCGATCGCTTCTAACCGATCTTGTACTCTTGAAGTTACCGATCGTGCTGTCGTACCGGTAGCTGTCGGGAAACCTACGCGATCTATCGTTTGCATGCTTTCGAATTCCCGATCCTCCATGTCCTCGTCTAGGCGTTCAGGTGTTCGTCCGCCAGTAGCCATATTGAACACGTCGTCGTTACCTATACTACTGTTATCGCGAAACGCCGCACCCCTGAGTGGGTTTACGCCGAACTCAGCGTCCAGACGGCCTGCGACGGCCTCTTGCCTGTCGGCGGGGATTCGACCCGGCGGCGAGAGCTCTGTTAACACCCTGCGCGCTTCGTACACGATTTCCCCTACGGCAGCAGCTAATCCGGCTATGGAGTCTACCCCTTCACCGGGCATCGCAGTTTCTAACGAATTGACTCTACGTTTCGGTTTCGCTCCCCTAAATATCGGCATGTTGCTAATTTCGCGGTGGACAAAACTCTAAAATATACCCACAAAATCTCAACAGAAATATCTCTAGTGGAAAATATATTTTTTTTTTTGGAGTTTTCAAATATCTGTCCTAACTGGCTGTGGTTTATATCGGCAATATGTATTAGTATAACGTAACCGCCACTTACAGAAGGATGATCTGGTAGATGGTCCTCTCCATGGCGATGTTCTCGGGTGCTGTCGACTTGGTGTCCTGCAGCTCCTTTCTGTTGATGGTCCTTGACGTCTATCTTGACGCTGTTGGCCTGCTTCTTCGCTGGTTCCTGGGTTCGTCCTTAGTGCATCGCCAATGGTTGCACGACAGCTTCTTCTCAAGAAGCTGTTTCGAGTACTTGGTTGCACACTTTGTGCGTTTTTACTCGACTTGATGTCACACCGTCAATCGGGATTTTTAAACGGTTGACCGATATGTCACACCGCACCAACGTACACTTCGCGCCTTCGCGTTAGCTTATTCGGGTTTTCACGAACTACACTGGCGTCCTTAGCACGAGTCGTAGTCGTCACTTCAGAGTCACTCTTATTTACTTTGTCCAAAACACTTTTGTCCAAATAAATCACGTATCACTTAACTGCGGCGGATCCCACCGCTGCCACCAAATGTTATGCCGGTACCGGGTAATGAGATTATTCGGTATTCGGTATAATATTAAAAAGTTATTATTTTTTGGGATCGTTTGCCGATAAGGAGATGGATCTCGAGTTATCGATGAAAACGCGAATTTATATAAATGGAAGTATTTATTATAGGGAACGGTAACTTTTCGTTGTCTATCTAAAAGTTAACAAATGAGTGTACAATAATTCGTTGTTTCGAGTACTTGACGAGGAACCAACCGTTCTCTCTTGATTCTAATTTAATTCTGATTTTAGTAAAGCAGTTAGCAACTGCGTTTGCTAAAATCCCTTAGTTGGCAGCTTTAGCTTTAGCCAATCGTAGATCGCCTAGCGAGTTGCCTCATGTTGCGTCAACGTCTACCTTGCATCCTGTCTTGTATGACAGCTATCTTTTAGAATTCCATCTCTAGCTGTGTCAGCTAGGAATATTCCTGAGAATACGTGAAGTGGAATATTCCGCGACACAACAGTATCTTAGTTTTATTTGTAGCAGCATCCTTTCGTGTGTAGTAGCATTTTTTTCGTTTGTGGTAATTTAGTTTTATTTGCAGCAGCGTTCTTTCGTTTGTAGTAACATAGTATCGTTTGTAGCCATTTGTGGTAGCATTTTTTTCGTTCAGACTATTAATTTAGTTTCGTTTGTAGTCATTTGTAGAAGCATTTTTTCATTTGTAGTGACTTCGTTTTCTTTTTAGTTGTTTGTAGTACCTATTTTTTTCTTTTGTAATAACTTCGTTTTGATTGTAGTAGCGTTTTTTCGTTGGCAGTACTATTTTTTTCGATTGCAGTAACATATCAGGAGTACAAATTGAAAATGCGGGATTTTTTTCTATTTTTGAACGTTTATTCTGAAAAAATGGTAACAAATGAATTATTCAAAGTATTGTCCATCGCTAGCCACAACTTTTTCCCATCTTTCTGGCAATTTACGGATACCGTCGCGAAAAAATTCGGCCGGCTTGGCTGCTATTCAGTCATCGACCCATTTTTGGGCTTCTTCGTAAGAATGGAAGCGCTGGTCAGCTAGGCCATGTGTCATCGATCGGAAAAGGTGGTAATCGGAAGGAGCAATATCTGGGCTATACGGCGGGTGGGGTAAGACTTCCCATTTCAGCGTTTGTAGGTATGTTTTGACCGGCGCTGCAACATGTGGCCGAGCGTTGTCATGTTGCAAAATTACTTTGTCGTGTCTTTGCTCGTATTGTGGCCGTTTTTCTTTGAGTGCGCGGCTCAAACGCATCAATTGAGTTCGGTATAGTGCTCCTGTGATGGTTTCGTTCGATTTCAATAGCTCATAATACACCACACCCAGCTGGTCCCACCAAATACAGAGCATGAGCTTGGCGCCGTGAATATTTGGTTTGGCCGTCGATGATGATGCATGGCCGGGGTAACCATATGATTTTTTGCGCTTCGGGTTATCGTAATGGATCCACTTTTCATCACCAGTGACAATGCGATGCAAAAAACCCTTCCGTTTTTGCCGTTCGAGCAGCAGTTCGCATGCAAAAAAACGGCGCTCGACGTCTCTCGGCTTCAGCTCATACGGCACCCAATGTCCTTGCTTTTGGATCATTCCGAGGGCTTTTATACGATGGGAAATGGCTTGTTGTGTCACTCCCAATGAATCTGCGAGCTCTTGTTGAGTTTGACACGAGTCTTCATTGAGTATTGCCTCCAATTCAGCATTCTCAAACTTTTTCACTTGGCCCGGCCGCTCTTTGTCCTCAACGTCAAAATCACCACTTCTAAACCGCACAAACCATCTCTCGCACGTTGAAACCGATGGAACATGACTCGGATAAGCCTCGGAGACCAATCGATGTGCTTCAGCAGCACTTTTCTTCAAATTAAAGAAGTAAATTAAAACTTCCCGCAAATGCTGTTTTGTTGGCACGAAACTCGACATATTGAGAGCTCAAAAAAACTATGAATTTGACACTGCGACAAATTGACACATACTGAAAATTAAAGCTATAAGACGTAGCTTTGACATGAACATAGTCACAGTACTGCCTGATGCGTATAGCGTTAGTAACGCCATCTGTTATCAAACCCGCATTTTCAATTTGTACCCCTGATAGTTTTGTTTGTAGTAGCGTTCTTTCGTTGGTAATAATATTTTTTTTCGTTTGTAACAACTTAGTTTCGTTTGTAGTAGCATTTTTTCGTTTGTTGTAACTTAATTTTATTTTTAGTAGCGTTCCTTTGTTTGTAGTATAATTTTTTAAATTTATAGTGACTTCGTTTTCTTTCTAGTTGTTTGTAGTACCTTTTTTTTGTAGTAACTTAGTGTGGTTTGTAGTAACGTGCTTTCGTTTGTAGTAGCATTTTTTTCGTTTGGACTATTAATTTAGTTTCGTTTGTAGTCGTTTGTAGAAACATTTTTTTCATTTCATCGGAGCCACTTCCTTGATTATGAATAGGGAGTCGGTGATTGACCTTACTTTAGCGACACAGAGGGTGTCGGAGCACGCAGTGGGGTGGAAGGTGTCGGATAAACCGTCGACCTCAGATCACTGATATATCTGCTTCATCATTCTGGGGCAGCGCTCCCAGATCGGCAGTGGAACCATTTAGGAACCCGAAAGCGACTGACTGGACAGCGTATGTAGAGGATCTGAAGGGAAGAATAGAGTTTTTCCATCAAGATACGGCACCCCAATAAAGTTGGACTTCGCGATGGAAGTACTGCAGAGTTCTATGAGGGGAACCGTCGATGATAATTGCCTAATAAGGATGATGAGCAGTAGGAAAACGTGGTGGTGGAGCGGGACTCTGGAAAGACTTAGGCCGAAAGTCAAGCAAGCCTGCAACCGGATCAGCATATCCAAAGACCACCGACACTAGGATATTCTTTAACAGTATCAGAGAGAATATAAGGAGGCCATTAGAAAGGCTAAACGTGAATCATGGAGGAAGTTTTGTGAGGAGAGGAACAGAATCTGCTGCAGCCAGACTGCAAAAGATAGGGCCCGAGCCCCAGCCACAAAACCATTTCGGCGGCCGACGGAGGGCATCACATCCTCATAGGAGGAGGAAATGCAGGTATTGATGGACAAGCTCTCTCCGGGGTATACGAGACTGGAGGACTGGGATACCGGGGTAATTGGCACCGGTTTCTACTAAAAACGGTGGAGCGGCTGATGGTCAGACACGTCAGGGCAAAGGCTTTGAAACTGAGACTTCTGCATAGCATGCAGTTTGCCTACCAGCTGGGGAAGGCAGTGGAAGCAGCGCTGCACAGGTTGGTATACGCTGGTATGCGCTTCCAGACTGTAGCTTTGGACGTCGAGGGGGCGTTTAACTGCACTCCGATCGGGGCCATAGTAAAGGCGGCTAAGAGGCATGGACTCGATGCTACCACGATGAGGTGGATTGAGTCGTGTTGGCGACTGAAGGTCACAAGAGGTGATAAGAACATGTGGGTCTTAGTAGCGCTAGGATGCCAACGGGGGTTATCTCTCCCTTATTATGTTGGTTGGTCGTTGATAATCTGCTGGTTAAACATAACACCATGGGTATTCAGACCCAAGGCTATGCAGATGACATCGCCATCGTGGTAAGATCCAAGTAGGCCGACACGGCGAAAGGTCTCATCGGGACGGCTTTGGGGATGGTTAGAACATGGTAGAGGGGTCACGGTTAACTCTCAATCGAGACAAGACAGAACTGGTTCTTTTCACACAGAGACGGAAAATAGTGGGTTGGCAAGACCCAACCTTGTATGGGAGAACGCTTGCACCAGCAGACTCGGTGAAGCATTTAAAAGTCGTCCTTGACGCTAAGCTAATCTGCCGGAGACATCTGGGTAAGGTGAGCTAAAAGGCCTGTGGAATTTATGGGCCACTTGCAGGATTTGCGGCAAAGTATGGAGACTTAGTCCTAGAATAATTCGGTGGGTTTACACTGCAGTTATTAAACCCGCCCTGCTACACGGGGCTCTGGTGTGGCGGAGGAGAATGTCGCTAGTGACAGTGAGGAACAAACTTCAACACATCAGGGGACTCGCGTGCAGAGCAATAACGGGCACGATGGAAACAATCAGCGCGATGGTACTACTGCTGGGACTACCTCCTCTTTCCATCGAGATCGGAGGGCGGCACATAAGGTGACCAGAACGGAGCAATGCAGTGAACAACAACTCTGGAGGGTATTCGCCCGGCTGATAGCATGTAGCAGGACCACTTTTGGAATAAATACTTCTTAAAAGGCAACCCTTCCGGGTGAGGTATCCCAGCAGATTGAAGTGGGATAGAGAACCCGACCTCCTTCATTGGCAGGAGCCTGTCTGGTTTACGGATGGCTCTAAAGTGGCAGAAGGTACGGGGCCGGGAGTGTGCCTGCAGGGCTCCAAGTCGAAGCTTAGTATTTCACTGGGATGGTACTGCACGGTATTCCAAACTGGGCTGGTAGCGATTAGAGGCCATGCGAGGAGGGGGGCTAGTGGCAGGAGGATATGCATATACTCAGGCAGCCCTTAGAGCACTGAAGGCCGTGCAAAGCAAAAGTAAACTAATGAAGGAATGCAAGTTCGTAATTGCAAGACGGAACAGGATCAGCTTGCTGTGGGTACTTGGGCACAGGGGCATCGAAAACAACGAAAGAGCGGACAAGCTCACACAGGAAGGTGCGACGTATCCAGTCATGGAGCCGGAACCGCTAACAGGAATGGCTAGCTGCCTCATCAAAGCAGACATTCATAAGTGGATAGAAGACCAATACGACATAGAATGGGCAAATCCGCCTGGAATAAGGTAGATTAAAGCAGTCATGAAGAAGCTGAATAAACAGTTGACACAGCAACTTTTAAGGCTGAACAGATATTCCCTGAAGATAGCAGTAGGACTGTATAAAGGACACTGCAGACTCAGAAGGAAGAGACGGTTTGTATAAAGTGCGGGGACGAGGAGACTGCCCTCCATGTATTTTGCAAGTGTCCGGCGCTAATAGCATGCAGGATCAATTGCCTGGGATATTTCCTTGTGAAACCCGAAGTACGTAAAACGCTCGAGCCAGAAGTACAGGTCCGTTTTGCTAGATGGACAGGGCTGCTAGGGTGAGAGTTTAAACATAGGGGGCACAATGGGCTTACGGCCTGAGTGCGATGATGACAGCCAGTAAGCGGAACCATCCTCCTTCCAATAAAATAATTAAATAAGTACAAAGAAATTACTATTCCCAATTACTAAGGAGGCCTGTAATTAATGTATGTGCCTTATTTATTTATTTACTTACTGTTACCTTTCTCCGAACCGCGAAAACGTATACATTTTTTGTAAGTTTTGCGATTATGTAGGGTCGATCAATAAATAGTCGGTCTTGCACCATCTGTTGGTCGAGGAAAGAAATCAATAGCGACGCTTAGTAGTGCCATCCTTCACATGACTGTCGTCAAAGTTTCAGCTCGCTGCGATGTTTAGTTTGCATTTGACAGCCATCGAAAAACAAACAACTTTTGTGTTTTTACAAAAATGTTAAAAATTGAGTATCGTGCAGTAATTCGATTTTTGTTTTTGAAAAAGAAAACGGACAATGAAATCAAAGCAGAGCTAAACGAAGTTTATATCAACCTTGCACCTTCGTTATCAACCATTAAATATTGGACGGCTGAATTTAAACGCGGTCGTACGAGCATTGTTGTCGATGAACGTCCAGGTCGTCCAAATGAGGTCGTCATACCAGAAACAATTGAAAAAGTCCACGATATGGTGTTAAATGATCGGAGACTAAAAGTGCGTGAGATTGCTGAGGCCACAGGCATATCATATGGCTCACAAGAAAGGATAGTTTGGTGTCCCCCACCGATTTTGATGGAACTCACGTATGTTGTAGAGCATCGAAAACTAAAAGACACGTATTTTTTTTTATCGGCGGAAAAATATTTCTAAGGGGTGAAATCACACTTCAAAGTTAGGCATGTCGAGGGATGATTATGCAGTTTCACCCAGAAAGCGTCAACCGATTTTAATGAAACAAAAACCAAAATACTCCTCATTGAAAACAATAAAAAGTCCACGTAAAGTTGAAGAAAAAAATTCATTTGCAGGGGTGAAACTGCATAATCACCCCTAACTTTGAAGGGGGATTTCACCCCTTAGAAATGTTTTTCCGCCGATAAAAAAAAATACGTGTCTTTTAGTTTTCGATGCTCTACAACATACGTGAGTTTCATGAAAATCGGAGGGGGACACCAAACTATGCTTCCTTGTCAGTGATTTCAATCCTGAGTGATCAGTTTGGTATGAAAAAATTATTCGCAAGATAGGTGCCGCGGTTGCTCACTGTCGACCATAAAAGAGAACGTGTAGCTAATTCAAAGACGTGTTTGGCGATCTGTAAGCGTGATCCTGTTGAGTTTTTACGTCGTTACGTAACCGTAGACGAAACATGGATCCATCACTATACACCAGAGACAAAGGAACAATCGAAAAAATGGACTTGACCGACCGAACGTGCTCCGAAGAAGGCGAAGACGGTGCCATCGGCCGGTAAGGTCATTATTACCTTTCGCCGAAAAAAACGATTAATGGCGAATGCCATGCAGCCGTACTTATCCGATTCAACGACGAATTAAAGAAAAAACGTTCACATTTGGCAAGGAAAAAAGTGCTTTTCCATCAAGACAATGCACGCGTTCACACCCGCCCAGTTGCCATGGCCAAAATACATGAATTTAAATACGAATTGCTTTCGCATCCACCGTATTCTTCAGATTTGGCTCCCTCCGACTACTTTCTATTTCCAAACCCGAAAAAATGGCTTGGCGAAAAGAGATTTGGTTCCAGAGATGACCTCATCGCCGAAACAGAGACCTATTTTGAGGACCTTCCGAAATCGTATTATTCGAAGGGCATCAAAAAATTGGAAAATCGTTGGAATAAGTGTATCGAGCTAAAAGGTGATTATGTTGAGAAAGAAAAAGATTTTTGTCCAAAAAAAGCGATTTTCTTTACCAAGCCGACTATTCATTGATCGACCCTCATAACATTTTAATAACGCAATGTTCTACCATTCAAAACATTTGTAACGAAAGCTGCAATTAAAAATGCGGTTATACAACTGTGAATATATGGTACAAGATACTCATTCTTTCCGCTGGTCACCATAATCTGAACATAATATATACCACGTCTATAAATATGAAACCGGAATTTTTGTATAGAAAATACACGTTTATTGTATGAAAATGATAAAAAATATTTTATTCGAAGTATTGCCCATCGCTAGTTATACATTTTTCCCACCTGTCTGACAATTTGTGAATGCCACGCCAAAAAAACTGTTCCTCTTTTGAGGCAAACCAGTCATCGAGCCATTTTCGTACATTTTCGTAAGAAGTAAAGCGCTGCTCAGCAAGTGCGTGTCCCATCGATGTAAATCAGTAGTAATCGGATGGAGCCAAGTCTGGTGAGTAAGCCGAATGCGAAAGTATTTCCCAACTAAACGCCTCAATCGTTTCCTTGACCAATTTTGCTGTGTGTGATAGTGCATTATCATGAAGCAAAATCACTTTGTGTTGCCTTTTTTGATATTCTGGTCGTTCTTCACGCAAAGCTTGATTCAAATAGATCATTTGTTGTCGGCAGCGTTCAGTATTAACGGTTTCGCCAGGTTTTAGCAGCTCATAATAGATCACACCCTTCTGATCCCACCAAACACAGAGCATTGTCTTCCGTCCATAGCGATTTGGCCTTGCAGTCGATGTCGATGGTTCGCCTGGAGTTACCCGTGATTTTTTACGCTTAGGATTCTCAAAATATATCCACTTTTCATTGCCAGTCACAATTCGATGGAGAAATGACTTTCTTTTGTACCTGGCGAGCAGCATTTCGCGAGTGGTTTTTCGGTTTTCCTGCTGTCGTTCATTCAGTTCATGTGGAACCCATTTTCCCATTTTCTGGATCTTTCCCATGGCTTTCAAATGTATGGAGACACCTTCTTGTATCACATTTAATTGATCCGCGAGTTGTTGTTCCGTTTGAGCGTCATCCTCATCGAACAATGCTTGCAATTCGCTGTCTTCAAACTTTTTCGGTGGTCTTCCACGTTCTTCGTTGCTCACGTCAAAATCGCCACTTTAAAATTTTTTAAACCACTCAAAGCACTGTGATTTACCAAGAGCATACTCACCGTAAGCTCCGACAAGCATTTCATGCGATTCTGCAGTAGTTTTCTTCAAATGGTAACAGAAAATCAATGCTCTCCGCAAATCGTAGTTTCCAGGCACAAAATTCGACATGTTCAACGCTATTACAAACTATGTTGTTGTATGAAACTTGTATTGTTGTGAGTTGAAAATCTTTGTCAGAAACGTCAACAAGGAAATGGCGTCAATGACGCGGTTTGACGGTAACTACATTGACAGCTAGGGCCATCTATGGGCAAATTCCGGTTTCATATTTATAGACCTGGTAGACATGACAGCGGAGCGCGAAGTACAACGTCCGAACAATACCTCGAAGCGCGAAATGCGACGTCTACCTGTTGAGGGCCTTAAACAATGTCTCTCAGGGACTTTGTATTTATTTTTGTTGTTGTCATTAGTTCTTATGCAACTAGACAACGAATTTTGGCATGCTGCGCATCACTCAATAAAGTCATATGATCCTATTTCCTGTTGTCTTTTTTTTAATGTTCTCGTGTCTGAACATTTCTACATCGCTCTAATCTTCTGAAATATTCTTAACTTACGGAAAGTTGCAAAATGGAACGTCAATAATTGACTAATAAATATTTTTGCGCATGTATATATATATATATATATATATATATATATATATATATATATATGTTTCATCGCGTGGATTCGTGTTCAAAGTGAACACTAGCACGGCAAGAATTAGCGTAATAAAAGTAAGAAATATGATAAAATGCGAGAATAACATAACAAATTGTGAAACCAATACCAGTATCAGAAAATGTTGTTCCTTTCGAAAGAATGCATTTTGCCTTACAATTTTTTAGATTCGGATTTGAATATATGACCCTAACGACCGGCGAATCATTTCCGATGATGAATGACAAAACACGGCATGGAAAATAAAAATCGATGCATATAATTTATTCCTACCAAAACTATGATGGAAGCCCCAATCTGGAATACGTACAGCAGAGTTTTAATTAAAGCTTGAACACGAGTGATCAAATAACATTACTAAGGCAAACTTTCAAAGGCATGACATAAATGTTTATAACGGACTGACTAGAAAAATAATATAAAAGTCTCAAAATCTCTAAGTTCTATTTATGTTTTTGTTTGCATAATAATATGATATAATAGATAATCACGTAATATGGTTGTGATTCATAAATAAAACGATAAAAAAGAATGCCTTCGTCTCATTTTACAATAATGTTTCGCATTTATTTAGTATTAACCAATTCATTCTGTTGAGAATTCCAGTGGTGTCGCAGGAATTTGATCTGAAATATATAAAGAAATATAAAGAATTAATTTTCACTCCAGGCAGGGGAAAAAATAACCAGACCAAAAGATGTATGTAGAGAAAGCGGTTTATTTTACATTCAGCCTGTAACGGTAATTTTTATCGTTGACATTAAATTTATTTTCCCAGGGGAAATTCGAGCTCGATCGCAATTGTAATTAATTGTATACTTCTGGGTAGGTGAGAGTAGGGTTTATTTATGCAATTAATTAAGAACAGAGTGTTGACGTTCGGTTTTCTGGTACCGATAACCAATACAATTCATTTAAATTTTGTAATTCTAACGATTATTGTTACAATTCTTTTCGGCTATTTCGTGTACATAGGCTCTCGGTGCACTTGACTCGCTAGTCTGTTATTATTTTGTACGTTAGTAGTGAGCCGTTCACTCGACACGCACACACACAGTTAAACGCGTCGAACACTCGCTCTTCGGACCGATGTCTCTATTGTATCTATACCTCTCTCTTTCTCTCACTTATTTCACTTCCTCACTATCTCCTTTTGACTCGCACGTTTATCCACTTCTTGCTATCCTACAGGTTTGTAACGGTATTTTACGTTATCATTACTCTTAAAGGGTTTTAGTTCGGACTCGAGCAGGGAGGAAATTAATACAAGCTTCAGTATTAGATAAAAGTATGGTTTATTAGACAGATGTAATAAATTATACAGATAAATGTTGAATAATTTAAATGATAGCTGAATGCACTCCTTTTTACTAAATTTTTGGTGATTATGCACCGTACAAGAACTTGTGCTTACAAGTGCCCGGGCTTACGCGTGCCTATATAATCGTGTCCGCACGAAGTAGGAGATTTTATATTAAATGATTGAAATATTTTCTCTAGCGGTATGGCAGTTTGGTTTCTACACCAGGCAAGAAAGAATGTTATCCTACCGGGTTTGCCATCGATAATTTACCTATGCTGGCTTTGTTGTTAGTCCTCGCCTTCGGAGTTAGCCTATCCTATATCTATATTGAGTGGGCCATAGTGGGGACGGAGCTCTCGCTCGAGCTTTGCTTGCTACGGTTTCTACTTGCTGGCCCCGCCGCCGATGTGGTGGTGGCGTCAGCGCGATGCATCCTTGGTGCATCGGCGCTTCGGAACCGCGACAGGAGCGTCCCTAGCTATTTTTTAGGGTGTTTTTTAAGTCCTTATGGATTTAATATATTTTTATCCATACCACTTGGTTTTTATTCGATGTTAGATCTTGTCGACCGGATGCTGGGCTGTTTGAACGGCTGGTGGCTCAGTAGTTGGCCTTGGAAGATGTTCATTTTAGCTGGCTCAGAGGTATCAGGCCTGGTCCTTGGAGTGGTGCGGTTGAAGATTCTTCTCCTTGGGTTGGCTAGGTAGTCCTCCTTTTAGCCGGTTGGCTGGTCCTCCTTTCGTTGGCTTTGGATGTTGCCGAAAGTCTGTGAACAGAATGCTCTCCGACTGTGGTATGTCGTGTCCTTTTATACCGACTTCCCCGCTCTTCTTCCAAGCTCTGCCGGTATAGAAGGGTATTACTATATCTGATAGTCGTCCTGTAGCCCAACTCCTGTGACCCATTTGTCCCGTCAATTTCTTCTCTTCGGTTATGGTGATTAACGTGTTCCTTGTTGATTGTTGTTCACACTTCTCTTGGTACTATAGTCTTACTACTCGATTGTATTACTATAGCTTCAGTAACGGTAGTTTATCGTTGGTCTTTATAAGTGTGGGTATAGTATGGTATGGATCCCTGTGTTTATATGTGCTAGTGGAATTTTAGGCTAATTACTCTGAAGTATAAATAGGTATAAGACGATGAATTCGTCGTCTTAGTTTAAATACCACGCGACTTAATTCGATTCGCCTAAAATTACTCGCTTAATTCTATTTAATTAACCCTATGCAATTAATTTTACTCACTTAGACCTATTTACTTAAACCTATTCACTTCAACCTATTCACTTATACCTATTTACTTAAACCTATTCACTTATACCTATTCACTTAAACCTATTCAGTTAAACCTATCCGAATCTCGCTCGATATAAATCTTCTCGAGACTCCTCTAAAAATTCTATATTTGTTTAATTTGACTCGCCTTTACTTCCACCTTTCCCTATATAAGTTCCTCACGGATCTCCATGAAATAAAATCTTTTGATGATTTGCCGGTTTAAACTCCCGACAAAGAAAAACAAAACCAGTTATCTCAATGAAATATTCTAGATAAAAGTTCTGAACTGATGACTGCAACACTTTTTATGATGTACGTATTTTCGTGATAGAGCCTCGGGCTAAGACAGCTTTACCCTCCACGCAGGCTCTTTTATAGTCTTCCCCCTTGCTTCATTCCCCTCTTCCTTATTTTTGATTGCAATTTTTAAATTTAATGCGTCTTAATAATTTTGCGGCTTGCCGCTACCGCGCTACCCGTCTTCCCCTCTTCCTCTCACCGCCAAGCGAGGCCAGCTGTTCGCTGACCTGCTGTTTACGGCAGCGAGGGAATTCCTGACGTAGATATCAGGAGTACAAATTGAAAATGCGGGATTTTTTTCTATTTTTGAACGTTTATTCTGAAAAAATGGTAACAAATGAATTATTCAAAGTATTGTCCATCGCTAGCCACAACTTTTTCCCATCTTTCTGGCAATTTACGGATACCGTCGCGAAAAAATTCGGCCGGCTTGGCTGCTATTCAGTCATCGACCCATTTTTGGGCTTCTTCGTAAGAATGGAAGCGCTGGTCAGCTAGGCCATGTGTCATCGATCGGAAAAGGTGGTAATCGGAAGGAGCAATATCTGGGCTATACGGCGGGTGGGGTAAGACTTCCCATTTCAGCGTTTGTAGGTATGTTTTGACCGGCGCTGCAACATGTGGCCGAGCGTTGTCATGTTGCAAAATTACTTTGTCGTGTCTTTGCTCGTATTGTGGCCGTTTTTCTTTGAGTGCGCGGCTCAAACGCATCAATTGAGTTCGGTATAGTGCTCCTGTGATGGTTTCGTTCGATTTCAATAGCTCATAATACACCACACCCAGCTGGTCCCACCAAATACAGAGCATGAGCTTGGCGCCGTGAATATTTGGTTTGGCCGTCGATGATGATGCATGGCCGGGGTAACCATATGATTTTTTGCGCTTCTGGTTATCGTAATGGATCCACTTTTCATCACCAGTGACAATGCGATGCAAAAAACCCTTCCGTTTTTGCCGTTCGAGCAGCAGTTCGCATGCAAAAAAACGGCGCTCGACGTCTCTCGGCTTCAGCTCATACGGCACCCAATGTCCTTGCTTTTGGATCATTCCGAGGGCTTTTATACGATGGGAAATGGCTTGTTGTGTCACTCCCAATGAATCTGCGAGCTCTTGTTGAGTTTGACACGAGTCTTCATTGAGTATTGCCTCCAATTCAGCATTCTCAAACTTTTTCACTTGGCCCGGCCGCTCTTTGTCCTCAACGTCAAAATCACCACTTCTAAACCGCACAAACCATCTCTCGCACGTTGAAACCGATGGAACATGACTCGGATAAGCCTCGGAGACCAATCGATGTGCTTCAGCAGCACTTTTCTTCAAATTAAAGAAGTAAATTAAAACTTCCCGCAAATGCTGTTTTGTTGGCACGAAACTCGACATATTGAGAGCTCAAAAAAACTATGAATTTGACACTGCGACAAATTGACACATACTGAAAATTAAAGCTATAAGACGTAGCTTTGACATGAACATAGTCACAGTACTGCCTGATGCGTATAGCGTTAGTAACGCCATCTGTTATCAAACCCGCATTTTCAATTTGTACCCCTGATAGTTTTTCACAGATCCGGCTGCGATGGCCTAGTGCCCGCAAACCTCGGTACGCCTGTACCGATTATATTACTCATGCGTTCTCGGTGCTTCCGAAAAAATATTTAGGCTCTTATAACCGTTCGAAATAATAAAAGAGCACAGTGAGTGTAACTATGTTACAAGCTGTTAGAAAATCAGCTGGCGCATGGCAATCGATATTCGCCATCCGTCGACCTGTTGCTGCTGGATAGCACGCGCTCGGCTATGCCGGAGATAGCCGAGGCAGTGCCTCGCAAACATGCTGCTTGAAGCAAGAGGCTCGCGCTCTCTTGTTTGACTTCGGCATAGCTCTCTGAATTAAGCGCTCAACGACGCTTTCGTAAAGTGCAGCCATATTGAAAAATTTGACACTTCTGTGAAAACCCGCTGGGACAGCGCACACATCGTCGGTTCACTCGCTCGGACTTTTCACCATCTCACCGGATCTTCTCAACATTTTCGTGCTCATCAGGACTCAACCACAAGGTAAGGTACACCGTTACAATTCATTGCAATTCAATGACGGTGAGGAGTTTAAAACTCATCGGTACATCAACATTAATTGTCTCACTTTGTGGCGTGCTCTGCAGCACGGGCTGCACCACGTTTTCCTCATCGTAATTTGCCCGCTCAATTAATATAATTGCGCGTGTGCCTATTATTCACTGTACCAGGTCTATAAATATGAAACCGGAATTTGCCCATAGATGGCCCTAGCTGTCAATGTAGTTACCGTCAAACCGCGTCATTGGCGCTATTTCCTTGTTGACATCTCTGACAAAGATTTTCAACTCACAATAATACAAGTTTCATACAACAGCATAGTTTGTAAAAGCGTTGAACATGTCGAATTTTGTGCCAGGAAACTACGATTTGCGGACAGCATTTATTTTCTGTTACCAATTGAAGAAAACTGCTGCAGAATCGCATCGAATGCTTGTCGAAGCTTACGGAGAGCATGCTCTCGGTAAATCACAGTGCCTTCAGTGGTTTAAAAAATTCAAAAGTGGCGATTTTTACGTGAGAAACGAAGAACGTGAAAGACCACCGAAAAAGTTTGAAGACAGCGAATTGCAAGCATTGTTGGATGAGAATGACGCTCAAACGCAACAACAACTCGCGGATCAATTAAATGTGACACAAGAAGCCGTCTCCATACGATTGAAAGCCATGGGAAAGATTCAGAAGATGGGAAAATGGGTTCCACATGAACTCAATGAAAGACAGCAGGAAAACCGAAAAACCACTCGCGAAATGCTGCTCGCCAGGTACAAAAGAAAGTCATTTCTCCATCGAATTGTGACTGGCGATAAAAAGTGGATATATTTTGAGAATCCTAAGCGTAAAAGACCAGGGGTAACTCCAGGCGAACCATCGAGATCGACTGCAAGGCCAAATCGCTATGGACGGAAGACAATGCTCTGTGTTTGGTGGGATCAGAAGGGTGTAATCTAATATGAGCTGCTAAAACGTGGCGAAACCATTAATACTGAACGCTACCGACAACAAATGATCGATTTGAATCAAGCTTTGCGTGAAAAACGACCAGAATATCAAAAAAGGCAACACAAAGCGATTTTGCTTCATGATAATGTACCATCACACACAGCAAAATTGGTCAAGGAAACGATTGAGGCGTTTAGTTCGGAAATACTTTCGCATGCGGCTTACTCACCAGACTTGGCTCCGTCCGATTACTACTTATTTGTATCGATGGGACACGCAATTGCTGAGCAGCGCTTTACTTCTTACGAAAATGTACGAAAATGGCTCGATGACTGGTTTGTCTCAAAAGAACAACAGTTTTTTTGGCGTGGTATCTACAAATTGTCAGACAGGTGGGAAAAATGTATAGCTAGCGATGGACAATACTTCGAATAAAATATTTTTTTATCATTTTGATACAATAAACGTGTATTTTCTATACAAAAATTCCGGTTTCATATTTATAGACCTGGTACTTTTCCCCAATATACTTGCTGGGAAAGTACTGTGATTATTTTCTAATCGTTTGTGCATCCTCAAAATCTCACTTTGCCGTGCTCTGCATCGCTGACTGCATCACGTTATTTCATATCACACATTTAGCACTCAAGCAATATAATTTAAAGTGCTCGCACTTGCTCTCAATATTTTCGCTCTTATAAACCTGTAGAGAATTTGTTGAGAGTAAGTGAAATATTCTACGCTCTCACATTTCTCATTCCGTGGCGTGCGATGCAGCGCTAGCTGCACCACGTATACTACACTTAATAAAAGACTGCACACAATTATATTAATTGTGTAAATTATGAATGTGTACTCTTACCGTTTGTTTGATTCCTGTTGAGCACGAATATGATGAGTAAATCCGGTATGATGGTGAAAATTGTCCGAAAGTGTCTAAAATTCTCAAGATGGCTGTGCTTTACAAAAGCGTCGTTGTTGGACGCTGAAGTCAAGCGAGCGAGACAGCCGATGTGCGATGCTGAAGTCAAGCGAAAGAGACAGCCTCTCGCTTAAGCAGCATGCCTACGAGTCACTGCCTCGGCTACCTTCGTGATAGCCGAGCGCACCACACTACCCAGCAGCAACAGGTCGACGCACGGCGAGTATCGATCGCCGTGCGTGAGCTGATTTTCCAACACATTCGTTATTATAGCTTTAAATCTTGGTTTGGTTTGGGTCTTTCAGTATAAAGTGGTTTGTTTGGATAAGTCGAGAATTTAGGACCGTCTAGATTTGGTTGTTTGAGATTCGTTATAACAAATACGCAAACAAACTATTTCGTATGACCTTTTTTACAATCTGCAGCGATTCCGTAGCGCGCTTTAATTCTAGGTACTTTTAATTTCCGCGCGAGTAGTATGTTTATGGGTTCGCTCTATCCCACTCCTTCCTCCAACATACCGCCACCCTCGACACCCCATTTTTCCGTCGTCACGCTACCCACTCTCCTTAAACAGCGTTGGTAACGTGGTGAGGGTAAAGTGGGGTGGTGTGGGTACCCTAGTAAATCGGAAGAGTAGAAATAAGAACTGGATGGAGCAAACGCGTACACCTACGTACATAATTAGTCAAATTTCATTCTTACCCACGCTGCATACGCGATATCAGATGCCCATTCGTCCCAGACACGCTGATTCTAACTCCTGTACTTTGATTACACTCCATAGCGCGCACACACACAGACATACACACGCATACGCGCACACACACTACCATGTATCTAGTTTACAACAAGGTCCGCATCCATGTCATAACCGACGTCTATTTCATGCCCGAGGGCCTCTATAGCCACTGCCACATCCGCACGCTTGCAGTTCGTTAAACGAATCCGAGGGGCATTGTTACCGTTGAGGGGTAGCATCATAACAGCGATCAAAGCATCCGTGTCACACACTGCGAGCAGTTGTACAGCGCTGATAACATCGATTCGCTCAAGTCCAGATATCGAGCACTCCACGAGAAGAGCTAGGAGCATACTAGATAGAGGCTCGGAGTGAAATAGATGAGACCAGTCGATGTAAATGATCTCACTGAAATCAATTAACAACACCTCGCAGTATCCATCAAAGTCCGAGTAAACCACTTCGCCACGGACAGCTCTATTGTAACTAGACATGACAGAGGACATTCCAGTATTAAGTTCGCCAACTCCAACGGACCTTCCTCTGCGTTCCACTAAAAACACCTGACGAAGAAGCTTCTCTATCTCGTCATGCGCAGCGCGTATTTTCTGGGTGCGCAGGAATACGCTCAACACACTTTCGATCAAAATTACTCGACACCAAAACGCGTTGTTCAAAAACTCTTTCCGTAACGTGGATACATGTTTTTAAGCCGATGAATTGGTATTCACAAGTAGAATGCCAAAGACAGACTGCGTGCTGAGGATGCTACTAGACGGTACTATGGTCTTAAAGATAACAACCTCCTCTGAATCATAGCTAGGTGTCCAACGCTTTAAACGCATCGATGGCGGGTTTGCACGTGCGTATCGCCTTGCGCTGTTTCCTTCATAAAACGCTTGCTGCGCAGTAAAAGGCATAGGATATGATTCGGCGCCGAGATAGATATAGTAAAGGGTGGTTAAATTTTAAGGGCCGATGTTGATTTTGAATAAAACACAAATTATTTAGGAAATTATTGTCAATTCTTTTTATTATGATAATATAGTATGGTTCAATTATGTATGGAACAAAATATCGGCCAAATGGCCGCCGCGACCTCGGCGGCACACCTCCATCCGATGGTCCAAATTTTCGATGACGCTTAGGCATAATTGAGGTTCTATGCCGTTAATGTGCCGAATTATCTCATCCTTTAGCTCTTGAATTGTTGCTGGCTTATCGACATACACCTCTTCTTTCAAATAACCCCAAAGAAAGAAGTCCAACGGTGTCAAATCACATGATCTTGGCGGCCAATTGACATCGCCACCACGTGAGATAGCACGGCCATTGAATTTGTCGCGCAAAAGAGCCATTGTTTCGTTAGCTGTGTGGCAAGTGGCACCGTCCTGTTGAAACCACATATCGCCCACATCCATATCTTCCAATTCGGGCCATAAAAAGTTCGTTATCATCTCACGATAGCGAACACCATTCACAGTAACTGCCTGACCTGCCTCATTTTGGAAAAAATACGGCCCGATGATGCCGCCAGCCCATAAACCGCACCAAACAGTCACTCTTTGTGGGTGCATTGGTTTTTCGACAATCACTCTTGGATTATGATTCGCCCAAATGCGGCAATTCTGCTTATTGACGAATCCACTGAGGTGAAAATGTGCCTCGTCACTGAAGATGATTTTCTTCGAAAATTGATCATCCACTGTTGCCATTTCTTGCCACCATTCTGACCATTGACGACGTTTGGAATGGTCAAGAGGCTTTAGTTCTTGAGTCAATTGCACCTTATAAGCGTGTAAATGCAAGTCTTTATGCATAATGTTCATCAACGACGAGCGTGAGAGGTGCAATTGTTGGGCACGACGACGAGTTGAGGTGGACGGCTCTTCAGCCACACTATCGCGAACAGCAGCAAGATTTTCTGCAGTACGAGCTGTACGAGCATGCACTGGTGTTTTAATATCTCCTACAGACCCGGTTTGCTCAAATTTTTGCACGATTTTTCCGATTGTACGCACATTTGGACGATTAAATTGACCGAAAAAATCACGAAGTGCACGATATGCATTTTGATTTGAACGCCCATTTTCATAATAGGCCTGAATAACTTTAACGCGTTGCTCGATTGTGTATCTTTCCATGGTTCAAATTGAGTTAGTCTGAAATTGAGAAATGTCAAATGAAATGCAGAAAAAAACTTGACGTTTAGGTGTGGTTCACATTCAACATCGGCCCTTACAATTTAACCACCCTTAACTAGGTAGCAATTCCTATTCTCGGCAACTCGACTTCAGCGCAGTATCACCCATCTCTTTAAATGACACGACTATCCCTTTTGTTAATGAAGTGCGAAACTTAGGAGTGATGCTACATAGTAACCTATCGTGGCGAACTCAAGTCAAAAATATCTCACAAAAAGTTAACTTTACCATCTACAGATTAAAATTCCATCGAACTGCGCTTTCGCAGGAATTAAGAACATTGCTGATTACTTCTCTTGTTTTCCCTCTTTTAGATTATTGTTGTCTAGTCTATCATGGCCTAACTGAAGAACTGAACACAAAACTCGAACGGCTCATAAATACTTGCATTCGCTTTATTTTTGATCTCCGACTTGATACGCACATCACACCTTATAGGCGTAGACTTGGCTGGCTTACTGTTAAATCACGACGCATCTATTTTCTCGGTATTTCTATGTACAATGTTATTGGTAAAAAAGCACCAGCTTATATTCTAGAGTTGTTCCAAAGTCAGAGTATAATGTCTCAGCGCTCTGAGAGGAGACCAAGGTCCATATTTATTACACCTTCGTATCGCACAACGACTTATCTACAAGCGTATTCCATCTCAGGAATCTCTCTGTGGAATTCTTTACCGACAACTGTAACTTCATCGTCTAGCTTAGATATCTTTAAGATACGTCTATATGCTCACCTGTTTGACCATGTAGACTTGATTTAATATATATATATATTTTGATTATATTATTTTATTTTTTATATATATTGTGAATTCTAGAATTTTGTATACTTAAATTTTATTATTAGTTTATTAGTTTATTATACTTAAATAGTACTTATTTTGATTTGACTCGCGATATTTTGTTATTTTATCATTTCTCCGTTAAATTAAGATTTCTTATGTTTCTTATAATTTGTTATTATATATTATATTTTATTCTATATTTTTAATTTTTATTCATTTTAATTTTATTTTCATCTATAGTTATATATAATATATTTTATATATTTTTCTATATTTACTAATTATATAATATATTAATTATATTTAATTATAATTTCATTGTTATTATACACATGTTGCTAAAGGGTTATCAAGGCATAAATAAACTATCAATCAATCAATCAATCAATCCCTCTCTCTCTCTCTCTCTCTCTCTCTCTCTCTCTCTCTCTCTCTCTCTCTCTCTCTCTCTCTCTCTATCTATCTATCTATCTATCTCGACGCGTGCCACCGAAGCAAGGGATAATCCTTCAACTACTTCGCGACATGTGGTATCGCCTCGCATGCAACTCAGGAAAAGAATCGAACGACGACGACGTCACAGCTGGAAGAAAATAATGGATCGTCGATAAAGTCTAAAGTCTGAGTTCTATTGTAATTCCAAGAATCCCCCGCATAGAAAATTAAGCCCTCCAGGATCTATATAAGGACGGGAAAATGCCCGAAAAAAAGGCAGTGGATACTCGATAGTTGATAGTTCATAGTGCAGTCAGTCTCCGGGCAGTCAGTAGACAGCCAGCTGGCGATAATTACCGCGGAGGAACCCCACCCTGTAGAGTCAGCTAAAGTCCAGAGTGTTTACTGAAAATAAAAACGGTCGAACAGTCTAAATTCAGTTCGAATTTACTTTTTCTCAGTTTTAATCATACTGAATTTATCTAAAGTTTAGAGGACATTGAAATCAATTGTTTTCTGCCGTTTTTGTACAAGTCCACACTGTTTATTTCGTTTTACTGTTTTATCTAACTATAAGTCTCGCTTTAAGAGTATTGTGTCGAAAAATAACGATCGCTCGCGCACGGTAATAGCGAACGTACGTGTAACACTTATTCGGTTATTTGAATAAATTCTAACAGCTTCACGAATCATCAAGGGTAACGATTATTTTTATATAAACAAACGGTTGCCATTAATTTTCCCTTCAACGCATCGGTTACCGGCGAAACAACTTCACCAGCAAACCAAACGTAAGTACCAACGCAATTTTTCTAATTCATTTTATCTGATATTTCCGTAAATTTTTCCCCAAGTGAAAGTAACCTACCATTTTCCTTCTCCCTAAAAACTCCTTCCTCCGCGGGTTAATTTATCAATTTAGTTTATCGAGACGAGTGACGGGTTAACGCGAATAATCAACGAGCATTCTCAGCCCTGTCCCGAGTAATGTACCGAAAGGTTAGACTCAAAAGGGGGCTTGCGTCTTCGGTGTTTCTTGTCAGGTGTGGTAAAGGGAGAATTCATTCTCCTTGACCAGAGTACGGAAAACTCACGCCGAAACGCATCACACGTCTTAAATTTGTCGGTTTTTGTAAAAACACCGCGCGGATTTCACGTAACAAAAATTGGGGGCTCGTCCAGGATCCTAAAGGAATGTTTATTTTGTTCAAATAAACCAGTCATCTTTGTGGCGAATAAAATTAATTAGTGAAAATTAAATTAAAGAAAAAGAAAAGTGTCAAGTTAATTAGTAATTTTTGTCGCGAGTATATTAAAAATCGAAAAGAAAACAAGTTGTGATTTTATAAAGAAAATTGTTCGTATAGTTCGAATTAATTAATCGGTTCTTTCGTGGATAAATTAAATTTCCGGCCTTTGTAATTCGATTTAATTCATAAAACCCAGCTTTTACCTTTTTACCGCGTTTTCCAGAAGTGATTTAATTCGCGAAAATTGATTTTTTACTTTTTATTGAGTTTTAGTGATTCAACCAATTTCATGAAAAGTGATCCCTCCTTTCTTCTCAGTTTTTGTAAACGGATTTAATTCATGAAATCTAAGTTTTCCCTTTTTACCGCGTTTTAATATCTTGATTTAATTCGTAAAAATCGATTTTTTCATTTTTTTTGAGTTTTAGTGAGTCAATTCAATTCGTGAAAATTTACTATTTCCTTTCAATCGCGTTTGTTGTAAATTGTTTAAAGGCATAAAATCTCAATTTTACCTTTTTACCGCGTTTTTCGGAAGTGATATAATTCGCGAAAATTGATTTTTTCATTTTTATTGAGTTTTAGTGAATCAATTCAATTCGTGAAAATTTACTATTTCCTTTCAATCGCGTTTCTTGTAAATTGTTTAAAGGCATAAAATCTCAATTTTACCTTTTTACCGCGTTTTTCGGAAGTGATTTAATTCGCGAAAATTGATTTTTTCATTTTTATTGAATTTTAGTGAATCAATTCAATTCGTGGAAATTTACTATTTCCTTTCAATCGCGTTTGTTGTAAATTTTTTAAAGGCATAAAATCTAAATTTTACCTTTTTACCGCGTTTTTCGGAAGTGATTTAATTCGCGAAAATTGATTTTTTCATTTTTATTGAATTTTAGTGAAACAATTCAATTCGTGGAAATTTACTATTTCCTTTCAATCGCGTTTGTTGTAAATTTTTTAAAGGCATAAAATCTAAATTTTACCTTTTTACCGCGTTTTTCGGAAGTGATTTAATTCGCGAAAATTGATTTTTTACTTTTATTTGAGTTTTAGTGATTCAACTTATTTCATGAAAAGTGATCCCTCCCTTCTCCTCAGTTTTTGTAAACGGATTTAATCCATAAAATCCAGCTTTTCCCTTTTTACCGAGTTTCAATATTTTGATTTCATTCGTGAAAATCGATTTTTTCATTTTTATTGCGTTTTAGTGAATCAATTCAATTCGCGAAAATTTACTATTTCCCTTCAATAAAAGCATAAAATCTGACTTTTACCTTTTTTCCGCTGTGAAAATTTAAAGTGTAAAAATAGATTTTTTCCTTTTTTTAAAAATTATTTTTATCGGGTTTTATAAATCGAATTTATTTATAAAAATTGATGTAGTTGAAAGTGACACTTTTAAGTTGAGTTGGACGATCGGATTTCCCCTTGAGAAAAATTATAAATCGAGAACGATTCGTTGATGTGGTTCAAGTCCATTGATCGACATCGTTGTAAAGATTGACTCATTTTAGAAGAGTACCCGCTATTATTCTAATTGTTTGGCAAGTCTTTTTCGTAAGTAAATTGACCTTGTGGAAATCAAATGTGGAAAGTAATATTCAATAATGACTGGTGAATAAAAAGAGATAGAATTTGTATTGAAGGACATATACGTCGATAGATATATATAACTATAAGCTGTACTCCATTACATGGGACCATTGGAAAAATTATTGGTACTTCAAGTGCGTATAAGGGAACTCGAGGTTCCCGCGCAAGAACTCATTGAAGAAGTCACGCCAGAAATTTTCCTAAATCAATTCGGGTTAGAACGAATAAAACAGCAAGATAGAATAATTGTTAAAACATACGTGAGGAAAACTACAAGGAAAATAGCTTCTCCAAATATTAATTATAGAGAATAATATAGTATTATATTTGTTCTAACCAAACAACCTTCAAACTTCCTGTGTTGTTTCTATACGATTCGCTCCGTAACATTAACTTCGTTGTACTACCCTTTACATATATACTGTCAACCTACCATGTGTTAAAGCGGTGTGCACGCAATTCTGAAAATATTGTGTCAACAAATAGCCTCCAGTGCTTCTTAAACCTAACGTACTCATTTGTTTCCCATTCATGGGTAAGCGAAAAAGAGGAGGACGGGAATTCCAGCTCAGAAGAATCAATTGTTTGTTCAGAAACCCTTGAATATCCGAAGAAGCACGACCTCAGTTAATAACTACCACGTCGACCAAGATACAGAGTCATCAAATCAGCCCACCTAATATGCATCCCACTCATATTATTTAACCCACTCCTAACAACACAATCGACGCATGAGAAGATTGGGCAACCAGATTTGCCCGCTCACGAATCACATTACGCTAGTAAGAGAAATCCTATGTTTAGCCCCTCGCATAAGTGAGGTCAAGGCTGACAAGGTTCGCTCACAAATCACATTACACTAGTGAGAGAAATCCTATGTTTAGCCCCTCGCCTAAGTGAGGTCAAGGCTGACAAGGCTCGCTCACGAAACACATTACACTAGTGAGAGAAATCCTATGTTTTAGCTCCTCGCGCAAGCGGGGTTAAGGCTAGCAAGGTTCGCTCACGAAACACATTACACTAGTGAAAGAAATCCTATGTTTTAGCTCTTCACGCAAGTGGGGTTAAGGCTAGCAAGGCTCGTTCACGAAACACATTACACTAGTGTGAGAAATTCTATGTTTAGCCCCTCGCGTAAGTGAGGTCAAGGCTGACAAGGCTCGCTCACGAAACACATTCACTAGTGAGAGAAATCCTATGTTTTAGCTCTTCACGCAAGTGGGGTTAAGGCTAGCAAGGCTCGTTCACGAAACACATTACACTAGTGAAAGAAATCCTATGTTTAGCCCCTCGCGTAAGTGAGGTCAAGGCTGACAAGGTTCGCTCACGAAACACATTACACTAGTGAAAGAAATCCTATGTTTTAGCTCCTCGCGTAAGTGGGGTTAAGGCTAGCAAGGCTCGTTCACGAAACACATTACCCTAGTGTGAGAAATTCTATGTTTAGCCCCTCGCGTAAGTGAGGTCAAGGCTGACAAGGCTCGCTCACGAAACACATTACACTAGTGAGAGAAATCCTATGTTTTAGCTCCTTACGCAAGTGGGGTTAAGGCTAGCAAGGCTCGTTCACGAAACACATTACACTAGTGAAAGAAATCCTATGTTTAGCCCCTCGCGTAAGTGAGGTCAAGGCTGACAAGGTTCGCTCACGAAACACATTACACTAGTGAAGGAAATCCTATGTTTTAGCTCCTCGCGCAAGTGGGGTAAGGCTAGCAAGGCTCGCTCACGAAACACATTACACTAGTGAGAGAAATCCTATGTTATAGCTCTTCGCGTAAGTGTGGTTAAGGCTAGCAAAGTTCGCTTACGAAACACATTATACCAACAAGACAGACATAACTACACGTACTACTCACTTATTCTGACAATTACCCTACCACTATCGACCCGAATCATTTATCCATGCCGAAAACACATAGAGCAGGAAGGAAAATTCAAGCGCAGAGAATAAAACGACGAATCTTAAAAGAACAGTACCAAGTTCCAATAATTGCGTGCAAATCATATAACGAGCAAGATTCTAGAGTCTTTGACATTGAAATAGAAAGCGATAATAAAACTATCCCTCTCGAAGGAAGAGAAATAACAGAATATAAGAAACATTGCGACGACACAATTGCAGTACATAACGACTACTCAATGCAAGAAAGGAATAGAAATTTAAATTCTAGTAAAACGAATTGTCCTTTAACGGTAACAGAGAGTGAATCGTATAACAAGCAAAATTTTGGAGTCTCTCGCATCAAATCTAAAAAAGATAACGAAGGTATTTTCCTTAACCAAAAAAAAATAATAGGTTTTTAGGGACCCTTAGGTGAACAAACAGCAAAGTATAAAGACCATTCAGACAGTACAAAGGCAGATTGCGCGACTCTCTCTAACGAAGAGATACCATATTTATTAAGGGAAATTACGTACGAAGCAAGCAGCAGTAAAGTCACGCAGGGTGTCGACACAGAAATACGAATAAATCTCAAATAAATCGCCTTAAGCAAATCCGAGAAATCGAGCGGAAAAATTTTCTAGACGAACTTGTTGCTGATTACGAAGCTCACCCGAGACAAGGGATACGCTATCACCCGTTTGTGACACCTTGCAAACCTCAAATCACTAAGATCGAATCGTTGAATAAACACCAAGTCATCCTCCTCAAAAAAAAACCACATTCGATTTCACCACTAGGAGATTTTAAAACAAAATTTAAAAAATAAAACTCTATAATTCTTCTTCGTTACAAGTAATACAAAGAATGTCATTCCTATTCTCTTCTCCTGCCCAATTTCTAACTTAATAATATCCTTATATATTTTTGCATGTCTCTTTGATGCAGTATACCAAAAATTATACTTGTATAAAATACATCATAAATGAGGTCAACTCGTTCAAAGGTAAGAATTGATGAGTCAATAATCCACGAGTATCCTGAGGAAAGAAGAAAAAGGCTCCCAAAGGATAGTCCTAATAACTTTATACTTGAAACTATAACCGAGTCCCCGTGTAATAGTCCCAGTGATTCACCTCCCAAGCTACCAACTCCGATTCCAAAAAAAAATTCTCCCCCCCCCCCCAGTTCAAATAAGAATTCTGATGTGTCCACTGTAGACTCAGACAAGTTATCCGAAACTGTCACCCGTAAAGCGAAAGTAGTAAAGTTTGATCAAGACAGTAACATACAATCACTCGAGTTAACCTCTGACAATATTATTATCACTCGATCCCAAGAGAATATAGAAAACGAGACAAGTTCATCCGATACAGTTGAAATTATAGAAACCAATTTTGGAAAATATTATAGTCCGGAATATAGTCCTTTACAGATCAGAGAATATTCTGACGACGAAAGTTTAAACCAATCCACGAGTCAATTGAAGGAAACGTTAGAAGCAAAGTCCCCAATTAAACCTTTGTCATTAGTCGGGTTCGTCATAAGGCCAGACGACGAGATCAACGAGTATCTTCCAGCATTAGTTTACCCCACCCCCCGTAGCGAAGACCTAGGTCGGTCAATAGAAACCCCCGAAAGTATCGTGGAGAATTTCGAGTTTCTAAGCGAGCCCGAAAACACGGATACACCTTTGCAAACCCCTTCGACCGTTGCTAGCGCTACGCCTAGTATAATTCCTTCAGCTAACAGCGATATATTTTACACGCCATTAGGCGGATCTACTCCTTTCGACGAAACTATTTCTAGATCACCTTCCCTTGTCAACAAAGAATCATTATCAACTCCAAAAGGAATAATTGAGAATCGTGAAAAGTCCACATTAATATATCAAAGAGAAAATGAGTCCGTCATTGCATATTCCAACCGCGTAGGGGACTTGGGAAATTTAATACTCGAAAATTATGATGCGAGCGAAAATAATCCTTTGACTGCTGCATTTATTAATAACACTAAAGAAAGTCTTCCGGCATGTTTTCTACACGGGTTAAAACCGGAAATCGAACAACGTCTACGTCCGAACAATAATCTTGATGAATTAATTAAACTCGCGGTTCAAACAGAAAAAAGTTTAGTGTCACAGGCAGCCTTGCGTAGTGGTGGGCTGGGAACTTCGGGTTCAAAGGTAAATAAACCTGAGGCAAAACGGGGAGTACACGTAGTAGCAAGTGAGGAAGTGTATTGTCAGCTGTGCAATAAAAAAGAGCCCAATGCTAAAGAATGCTCGACCCAGAAGTCCAACCAAGCATTGGTTGTCAGTCCACAAAATTCTGGAAATATCGATAAGGGACCGAGCATGTGTCAGATCTGTCAGAAGACTGGACACTCGGCCGACAAATATTTTTAAATCTTCCCCCCGTTAAATAATAATAAATCCAAGTTCAAAGCCTCTTTACTTACTATATGCCAGGTCTGTAATAAACGCGGACCCACTGCCGATCGTTGTTTTCAAATTTTTCCTCCAGAAAGAAAAGAACAGGGAAATATATCCGGATTTTGTCAACTTTGTAAAAATTATGGTCATTCGGCTAATAAATGTTCACGTTTCCCTCCGCCCCCCCCCCCCCCCCCCCATCGAATCCCCACAATAGACGACTTTCTTATAAATACGCGAGGCTATCGGTGGCCTGAGTGCACTAAAGAGGAAATCGGGAAACAAATTGAAGATATGCTCGAAAAGGGAGTAATCATACCCTTCACCTCACCATACAATTGCCCTGTGTGGGTGGTACCTAAGAAAGCCGACTCTTGAGGTAATAAAAAATGGAGAGTAGTATTCGACTACCGATCACTGAATGAAAAGACAGTCGCTGATGCGTATCCCATATCAAATATTAATGATATATTAGACCAATTAGGAGGCGCACAGTATTTTTCAGTTTTTGACCTGGCCTCGGGATTCCATCAAATTGAAGTTTCAGCTGAAGATCGTCATAAAACGGCCTTCACTACACCGCGTTGTCATTATGAGTTCGTTAGAATGCCATTCGGGCTACGAAACGCCCCTCCTACATTTCAAAGAGCCATGGACCTCACGTTGAGTGGGATCCTCGGGAAAGGCGTATTTGTTCATTCGGACGACATTGTTATTTATGCTCGCAGTCTCGAAGAATACGAAAATATATATCGCGAATTGATTAAACGACTAGATGCCGCGAATTTAAAATTGCAACCAGATAAATGCGAATTCTTAAAAAGAGAAGTCGCGTATCTGGGACACATAATCGGGAACAATGGAGTTCGTCCCGACCCTAAAAAATTAGAAGCAGTATGTGAATACCCCGTGCTTAAAAACATCAAAAATATTCGACAATTCTTGGGACTAACAGGTTATTATAGGCGGTTTATAGAAGGATACGCCAAGGTCACAAAACCCCTGACATCTCTCTTACGTAAAAAAAATAAATTCGAATGGGGACTTGAACAACAAGAGTCATTTGAAATATTGAAAGAAAAACTTTGTACCACCCAGTCTTGCAATATCCTAATTTTTCTAAGCCATTCATTTTAACTACGGACGCGTCGGGTTATGCTATCGGTAGCATCCTCTCACAAGGAGAAATTAATAACGACCATCCATGCGCGTACGCCTCTAGAGCTTTGAGTGAGGTAGAAGAAAGATACGATACGTATGAAAAGGAAGCATTAGCTATAGTGTATTCCATACTTCATTTTCGGCCGTATTGACATGGGCATTATTTTACTGTAGTAACCGACGATAAACCATCACTATGGTTTCGATGGGCAACGGACGGTAATACAAAAATTTTGCGTTGGAGACTAAAACTCGCAGAATACGAATACGATGTAGTATACAAAGCCGGGAAAACTAATGTTAATGCTGATGCACTTTCGAGAAATCCAGTTGATGAAACAACCTCCCTTCGGGATAGTCGCTCCTGGTATTATCTAGACCCTCATTCTGAAAGTGTATACCTGTACCGCTAAAGAGCGTGTGATAACTGTCTATCCACTTTTCGTTACCATCAAACACTGGTTGAAGAGGCTTGCTCGGTATTTGTTGACCATCGACATACAGAGAGAGGAAATTTATCAAATGATTATTAAAGTTGAACGGATTTAACGTTGTACTGCCATTGAATGCTCGATTATTCACAAAACCAAGAATTATTCGTTTATGTAATTGGCCCAGAATAACGTTATCCAGAGTATCGCCAATGATACCGCCATGCATCGTAAAAGCTTTAACCTCAACCCTTGTTATAGGAAACTTGGCGGTTTTTTTTGCAAACATTTTGGCGTGAGCTATCAGCACGTCTTGTGCGATTTTTGCTCGACGGACGAGTAATGTAGCCTCGGTGATATGTAGTTTATGTGTCACACCGGCTGTAGGAGTCTCCATAAGACAAAAATCGTCTTTCGAGCGTACAAGCCGTAACCGTACTTCCACACCGTTCAGCAGAAATTTATCCTGATTAAAAACATCGCAATATAAATGTCCAATCATATCTAAAGTCCTACTATTCTTTATGTACTTTTCACGATTATTCAGACCAATATTAGGGCTATTCGATGCACCTGGTAGACTGTCAAACGTACCGGGCGTGCCGGCGTACCATAGCGCGGTCGTTAAGTGAGAATTCTTAGCAGCCGGTCCATAATTGAGTAACGTCTCAATATATGCTCTGTAGGGGTATGCATTGTTTGGCGGTGCCACGAGTTTCTGGTTAAAATATACATCCACCTGATTGAAAAGGCTATGCAGAAAGTTATTAACAGGTGCTACGTTGTACTGTGATTCAGCTGTGGGAGTAACCCTAACATTTACAATAATCATGAGGGGCGACACAAACTTGTAGTGTATCCATTGTGATGCTTCTATAGCCGTCTGCGTTGGAGGTATGGTGAATAAGTCGAGATCCGACTTCATACACTCGGAGGAGTGTGAGTGTAAGAACAACATTGTTAAACACTTCCAAAAATATCGTTGGTCTTTGCTCGTTTGCGTCTACTACTTTCGATACCTCTTCTCTTTCTCTTTGTTATCCTTTTCTTTTTATTCTTTGCGACACCGCGATGTTTCCTTGCTGCAATGCGTCTACGTCTTGCAGACTTTTCCTTCTTCTTCTTCTTCTTCTTTATTCCTAACGATTTTTTCGAAATACCAGTACGCCTTTTCCGCGTCATCGTAGGCACGCGTCCCGATAACGACTGTATCATGCGAGCGGTACCCATAGCATTATATCCTGAACCATTCACGAGAAGAGAGATTTTTTCATTGGCTTTTCGTTGTAAATAATCTCCAGATTCGGCTGCGCGTCGACGCAATGATTCCTTGAATGGCAGTTCTCGACCACTCACTTCCTCGGTAACGTGTAAACCCGTGCGAATGGCTTCTTTCCCTATAGCTTTAGTACCTCTGGTCAACAGTGGTAAAACACTCCAAAATAGACCACCGAGAAAACTACCGATGCCGTGACCGCGCTGATGCGGGGAACCCGCAAACACATTACCTATATAACCACCTCCGCCACCTATTTGATTCTCATAATACGCCGTATAATGAGCACATATATTGTCTAATTGAGTCGTTTGAAATGAAGTGTGAGCGTTAACGTTCCATACTCGAATGCAATCGGATTACCCAGATGATCTCTTATATCCACCTCGATCGTTCTGAAGCAATTGTTGAGTAAACCTATGTAAATTGACGATGAGAAACATTTTACTTGTGTTGTACCATACGTGTAGTTTTTTGTATTTAAATTTACAATCCTGAGTAGTGCTGCCTGTGTATCACCTACTGTATACGGTACACAAATATCGCTGTAGACAAAAAGCTGATCGGGCAGAGCCCTATTTATACACGCGGGTACTCGTCCTACGCGTGGAACGCCTCGCATAAGCTGCAGGTAAAGACCCCCTGGGGTTTCTTGGTCAACCAGCAGCAGTTTTTCGTGTTTCTCAAAGCCCAATATACGTGCTATTTCACTACTCATTCGTAATACCCCAGGGTAGCC
Source organism: Cylloceria caligata (assembly GCA_963942595.1). Lineage (NCBI taxonomy): Eukaryota > Metazoa > Arthropoda > Insecta > Hymenoptera > Ichneumonidae > Cylloceria > Cylloceria caligata. The sequence continues at coordinate 55,759,255 of OZ012706.1, read as the reverse complement.
TAGAGGTTCAGGACACGACTCTGTTACTTCAGACTCGAGGGCAACGTACCCTTTAGCCTTTTCAACATTTACAATTTGTATGCCTACTTCTCGCAGCCCCGGTAAATCATTGATATTTTCCACAATTTCTTCGTGATTTTTGTACAAACCTCGAGGTATTTGGTTTGTACAGGGTGCGCCATCTCAATCTGGTCGATGGAAGTATTGAATAACTCTGACAGATTTTAACCGACCAGCGTCGTACAACACGTTTCGTATAGGTTATTTCAGTACAATTTCAACCATGTATCGCTATACGCCGAAAGAACGCGCCGAAATAGTTTCGCTTTACATTGAAAATAATCGTTCAGTTGTGTCAACTCAGCGTGCGTATCGTAAAAAATATCGCGGACGTTCTGCGCCCAAATGCGACACTGTCCGTCATTTAGCTTCAAATTTCATGGAGCACGGGTCTGTAGCGAATCTCCAACATCAAGCTCGACCGCGTCCAGGTCGTTCAAATGAAAATATCGAAGCTGTTCGACAGAGTGTTGCAGAAAATCCAAATGTCTCATACCACCGCCGGTCTCAGCAATTAAACATCAGTGGAACCACTTTGAGAAGGATTTTAAAGCAAGATCTTCACATGTTTCCGTACAAAGTGCAGTTGACTCAAAGATTATTGGAAACTGACAAGCCGCGACGCTTGGCTTACGCTAATAACGTTAGTCGAATGAAGGAAGCTGAGCCGGATTTTTGGGAGCGAATTCTGATGACCGACGAGGCTCATTTCACCCTCTCTGGCGCTGTCAACAAACAAAACTGTCACATGTGGGGCACCGATAATCCTCATATTATTCACGAAACTCCATTGCACGATGAGAAAGTGACAGTTTGGGCCGGTGTTTGCTCAAAAACCACCATTGGACCATTTTTCTTCAGAGCTGGTGAAACTGTCATAGGGGATCGATATCGGTGGATGTTGGCACACTTTGTTTTACCACAAATGCGTGAAAAAGGTCTTAAGGAATTTTGGTTCCAACAAGATGGTGCGACATGTCGCACTGCGCGCTCAACAATGGACTATTTGCGTCGGAAGTTCCCAGGACGTGTGATATCAAAGAAAGGTGATATTGACTGGCCACCAAGATCGCCGGATTTGACTGCACCGGAATTCTTCTTGTGGGGATTTTTGAAAAGTAAAGTCTATGCCAACAAGCCGAAGACCATAGAGGAGCTAAAAAACAACATTCGAGCCGAAATCGCAGCGATATCGCCCGAGACGCTGGCAAATACAATGGAAAATGCCGAAAAAAGAGCTCATTTTTGTCTCAGTAATAAAGGCGGACATTTGATCGATGTGGTTTTTGGAAACTAATCAAAATAAATTGTAATGAATCAAATTTAATAAAAAAATACGACTTTGTGAAATCTGTTGAAAATTCTCTAAGTTATTCAATACTTCCATCAACCAGATTGAGATGGCGCACCCTGTAGTAACTTCTTTATTCTCACAAGTCATCCAGCCAATTATCGTATCTGCTTGTTGTAAATGCGGCATTGTACAGGGTATATGAATTTCCGATAAGCCCACAACCCAGCGACCCTTTACCGATATTTCACGCGGCAATTGAGGTATAAAATGTGTTGTTGTATTTTCGGGAAAATACTTCATACTGCTGTTGCTCGGTAGAACAAGAAAAAAATTATCCTCGTCATGCATCGTTTGGACAAAATTTCGTTTATTCGAGACCCTGAATGTTTGACGCTGATATCCACGAGTTAAATTT
>OZ012706.1:55732486-55752486 GCA_963942595.1 Cylloceria caligata | reverse complement strand
TGGTCTATCTCGACCATACACGTATTCATTCCCCTTACTCCGCAGAGTAGCTTCTCGACATGCAGAGTCATAGATCTATGCAAGTGCATCGGTATGGCGCGCTCTGATTTGTCCGCGCGATGTGCTACACAGAGGACCACGCGATTAGGTGAGGGAATGCGTTCGAAGCGTTTTTTCCCCTGAAAATGAGGCGATTTTTACCACCGCGCTTCTCTGTAAATGTGTCTATGGTAATGGCTTAGTTTTTCAGCATTTTTACGGAACTTAAATAAATCCTTCATACGAAACCACTAATAATAATTTTGTTACAACTTCTGTAGTTAACTTTGACGTATGCAACCTGATTTCTACGTTAATCTCTTATTAGTATAAATGGTTTCGTTGAGTTATGGCTTATTCCAAACATCATTGGTTATTCGTTAAATTAGTGGTTACTCTAGTTATAGCTAATGAGTTTTCTTAAATAATTTGTTAGTTAGACGTTAGATTTCTTATAGTTAATAAGTTTTCTTAAATGATTTGCTAGTTAGACGATTATTCTCGTACTGTGGGAACGAGAGCGAGAGAGAGAGAGATAGAGATTTTACTTGAGAACGACTCGTCTAACTTGGTTACTCGTACATTTTGTTCGTACGCAAGTCGGCTAGATCGCCGTTCAGCCCTAGCGATAAGGCGTTCGTCGTGGCGCAGAGAGTCGCCCCAGCCTCGCTTTCCTGCAGAGGAAGCTCTATTGAAACGCGTTACCGTTTTCTCTCTTTCTCGATTCGTTTTACTTTTAGTATTTAGCTGTAAAATAATCTTAACATTTCATTTTATCATATATATATATGTATAACATATTCCATATATATAATTTACTAGTAAAACAAGTAATTTTATACATGAAAACGAGAGAGAGCGAGAGAGTTCTTCTCTTGAGAATGACTCGCCTAGCTTGGTTACTCGTACATTTCGTTCGTACGCAAGTCAGCTAGATCGCTGTTCAGACCTCGCGCAAGGCGTTTTCGTTGCGCGGAGAGTCGGCCAGCCTCGCTTTCCTGCAGCAGAAGCTTCATTGCAACTCAATTTTAGTCTCATCTCTTTCTCGTTTTTCTGTCTATTTTTCGCTATTTTACCATAAATTAATCCTAATATTTCCTTTATCCTTTTTATATAGGCATAACGTGTTCTATATATTTATGATGGTGTTTTTACTATAAATTCCAATATTTTACGAGAGACATGTTAATATATAGGCATAACATGTTTTATATATTTATGATGGTATTTTTACTATAAATTCCAATATTTTACGAGAGACATATTAATGTAATCCCAAGAGAAAAGGGGAATTAATCCTGATGTACTGATCTTTCTTCTATTACCCGACTATACTTGGTAAGCTCATTAATTCGACGTGGGTTGTACTCGTTTTCGAGTGACAGCCATGGGTAGTTTCCATATGGAAGCATAATTGTTCCTTTTGCTGCTGATATTTTATCTACAGTATTCGTGTGAACATTTTAATAGTCATAACTCTTTCGTTTAAATCAACAGTTCCTCTGCTTTTGTTAATTGTTTCGCTTAGTTAATAATTGTTCGTGATTTCATCATCTTTGTAAAGAGAGAGAGAGAGAGAGAAGATTTCAGGCAAGAGCGAGAAGAAAGGGTGCGGTCGCTTGGTCACGTGATAGCGTTCCCTCCAACCGCTCCCTTATGACCAACAACGCCCCGACGGCGACTAGCCGAACCCCTGGTCTAGGATTGAGGGTAAGGCCGCGCTGAATCATAGATCCATAAATGGCAGTCGATAACCGGGTCTACGCAGTAGATCCCATGGTTTGAAAGTTTGCCTTTTGACTGGGAGCGCCGAAAAATTCCATCTTTACAAGATTAATTCTTCCCGGGAGACGGTCGGTAGGGCCGCATCTTCACCCTGTTCCGATCTCCGTCGCTAAAATCGCTCTCCTCTCCTCTTAAGAAGTTCGAGAATAAAAGAAAAATGTGAGAGGTTACTTTTACTGTAGCGAAACTAAAACAGAAGAACTTTAACGTAATCGAAATAAAAAAAGATAAATGCGACGTTACGTCAGGACGTAACAATGGACATAAATTGTACCGCGCTCAGCATATCTTCTACTTTCGTATAGCGGTTGCATTGTAATATAACCCTCATTACTCTGTTCTGCGCGATCTGCAGTTTCTTCAACTCTGTTTCACCCATAGCTACTAACAGTGTTGCACAATACTCAAAGTGAGGTGCTATGATTGCTTTATATATCACACATCGCGTATACGCAGATACATAATTCCCCATTCTGTTTAGAAAGCTCGTTTTTTCCCTATTTTTTTTAACATATACTCACAGTGGTCTTTGAATCGTAGCTTGTCATCAATAATGATACCCAAATATTTTATTGACTCTACTTTCTCAAGTTTCGTTCCATCCAAACACTTCAATACAATATTCCTACTCACGACTTTCCTTACACTGCTGACAATCATATATTTTGTTTTCTCTACATTCATTTTTAATTTATTTCTTTCCATCCACTTTTCTACTATACTCAATAACATATTCATCTTTCTCTCCACTTCCGCGCTGCTTTTTCCAGGTACATATATCACTGTGTCATTAGCAAACATTTTTATTGCACATTCCTCTGGACACAAATTAACTATATCATCTAATATATAAAATTCTCGTGTCACAGTTTTCGTTGCCATACTCCTCCGAAACGGCTTGACCGATTTTGATGAAATTTTTTGTGCTTATCCGGTATCTATGAGAATCGGTCAACATCTATTTTTCATCCCCCTAAATGTTAGGGGTAGTCCACCCCTAAGTTTATTTTTTTATTTTTTAGACAAAATTTTTAATTTCTATTTTTTTATGATACAACATACAAAAATACATACAATCCTCAATTTTCACCCTTCTACGAATAACCCTTATTTTTTAATAGCCATTTTAGTAATTTAATCATTTTTCCTCTCCGGTCGAAAACTGATCAATCGTCATTTAATTAGTTATCCCCGCCAGATGTCTACAGGTGTCACTTCTGACCCAGTAAACAGCACGGAGTAGGGATGAGAACGAAGCCGGTCTCCTTTCTTTCTCACTCCCTACACAGTTGTCGGCCATCATTATTGTTTATGCATCAAGTGTAGTAGTAACGTTGACAATTATTATTTTGCTATCTCAGTGTAACTCTCATATTAACTTTTAATCATTCCTATTTTATCAATAATAATTAAATTATCAATTTTGAGTGTATTTTGCACGATTAGTTAATCAAGTGATTTTATAACCTCAAAAGTACTCAACACGTGACACGAGCTTCCAATAACAACGGATTTTGTGTTGTAAGTATACTTTTTTTTATTAATATCGAAAATGTTGTTGATCTTATAAAAATGTAATTTTAATTTAATTTTATTAAAAAAATGCAATTGAACAATTAAGATTTTCATAGTTTCCAAAAAATCAATCATTATGAATCTTTATTTTGAAATGTCAATGGAAATATTGGTTGTATGAAAAAATTATAAGAGACAATGTTTTCATAAAATTTAATTTTTTACTTTTGTTTGAAAAAATTTTCCATAAAACTTATATTTTTGTTATAATTTCATAAATTAAAACTAATCATTTCAAAACTGCGGCAAAAATCCTGGCCCTAATTATACTTTTAACATTTTTCATCATTAAATAATTTCATTAATTCTATTTATGTATGTTTTGTACAGTGAGCAATGCCAAGAAAACGCAAAGGGGCTGATTTGAGCCGCAGTACAAGTAAAGCTCGAAACTTGCGAAATAGCAGATCCGAAAGAACAGAAGAACAAATCCAGCAACAAAGTACTGATGCACGTGTCAGAATGGCGCAATTGCATCAAGAAGAGCCAGAAGATACACGAGCTGAACGCAATGAAGTCAGAAGATTAGAACAACGACAATCACGCCGTTTCACAGTCAATAGACGAAGAACAAATGACCAACAACGACAACAGGTACATCGAGCATTTATATCTGATTCATTCCTGCGTCTAGCATTCCAGTATGAGCCTGATATTGAATATTATGCTCATTCAAAAGTGGTAATTGGTGCTATGGACAAGGAATGTCCGCATTGTCATGCTCTGAAATTCAAAAATGAGCCAGCTGGGATGTGTTGCGCGTCAGGAAAAGTGCAACTACCTGAAATTGAAACACCACCTGAACCATTGAACGGCTTACTTATCGGCACGGATCCAGATTCTAACGTGTTCCTGAAGTCAATTCGAAGATTCAATTCATGCTTTCAAATGACATCGTTCGGAGCAACAGAAATAGTTCGAAATACTAATGCAAATGGTCAACAATTCAATTCTACATTCAAAATCAGAGGCCAAGTTTATCATAAAATGGGCTCACTGCTGCCAATGCCAAACGAACCACATAAATTCTTACAAATCTACTTTATGGGCGGCGAGGATTCCGGAAGCGCACTTGCCAATCGCGTGAATGCACGTTGTGATTATAATAACCTTGATTCACTTTATGCCAGGCGCATCGTCAGCGAGCTAGATGCTCTTTTGAACGAGCACAACGAGTTGTTGAAAATATTCAAATAACATATGCACCAATTACAAAGCGATAATCACGCTATCGTCATTAATCCTGATAAAACACCAGCTGGAGAGCATATTCGTAGATTCAATGCACCCGTTGTTGATGATGTTGCTGGAATCATGGTTGGCGATTGTACAGTTGCACGAGAAATTGTGATTCGTAGAAGAAATAATAATCTTCAGTTCATTGCTGACACACATCGTTCATATGACGCTCTCCAATATCCGCTAATATTCTGGAAGGGACAAGACGGATATTGCATAAACATAAAACAACGAGATCCCGTATCAGGTACTTCATTGATTATTAATTTGATCATTAATCATTTAACAAAACAATTTAATTATTGAACGTAATAAATTTAAATTAATTTTTATGAACAAATATTACAGGAGCTGAAATAAACAAGAACGTTAGCTCAAAGGATTATTATGCGTACCGATTAATGATTAGACGTGGCCTGGACAACGTCATTTTACGATGTCGTGAGCTTTGTCAACAATTCATGGTCGACATGTACGCGAAGATTGAGAGCGAACGACTACGATACTTACGATAATATCAACAAAAGCTGCGCGCGGAAGAGTACATTCATTTGCGAGACGCTATCAACAACAACGCCGACGTCGCCGAAATTGGTAACCATGTCATTTTACCATCATCGTACGTAGGCAGTCCACGTCATATGCAAGAATATATACAGGATGCTCTGACTTTCGTGCGCGAATATGGACGACCATGTTTATTTATCACGTTCACATGTAATCCAAAATGGCCAGAGATTACATCTTTCCTACTGCCTGGCCAAAATGCAATACATCGCCATGACATTACAGCACGTGTGTTCAGACAAAAGTTGAAGTCTTTAATAAGTTTCATTACTAAATCACATGTATTTGGTCCCACACGTTGCTGGATGTATTCGGTTGAGTGGCAAAAGCGAGGATTACCTCATGCACACATTTTGGTTTGGTTCATCGACAAAATCCGTCCTGAAGAAATCGATAGTATCATTTCTGCGGAAATTCCAGATCCATCCACTGACCAACTGCTGTTTGATATTGTTACAACAAACATGATTCATGGTCCATGTGGTACTCTTAATAGTTCATCGCCTTGCATGGCTGATGGAAAATGTACTAAAAATTTCCCTAAAGATTTTACCAATGATACGGTCACAAATGTCGACGGATACCCAATATATCGTCGAAGAAATCCTGAAAAAGGCGGACAATCATTTATTAAAAATATCATCAACACAGACATTGATATTGACAATCGTTGGGTGGTGCCATATTCGCCTCTGCTGAGCAAGACATATAATGCTCATCTTAATGTTGAGTTCTGCAGTTCTGTGAAGAGCATCAAATACATTTGCAAGTATGTCCATAAAGGCAGTGATATGGCTGTGTTTAGAGTGGAAAATACTAATGTGAATGCTCCTCCAGTGAATAAAAACGATGAAATAACGCTCTACCAAATTGGTCGGTACATCAGCTCCAATGAAGCTGCTTGGCGTATCTTTGGTTTTCCAATTCATGAACGGGATCCAGCAGTTGTTCAGTTAGCCATCCATCTTGAAAACGGTCAGCGTGTATTTTTCACGAACGAGACAGCCCTGACGCAGTATGCAACATTAAGAAACAATCGTCCATGGCCACTGTGCTGAAACGGTGTAAAATTATTATTTGGGATGAATGTACTATGGCACACAAACATTCACTTGAGGCGTTGAACAGGACATTGAAAGATATTAAAAACAGTGACAAACTATTTGGCGGAACTCTGTTGGTCCTTTCAGGTGATTTCAGACAAACACTTCCAGTCATTCCACGTTCAACATACGCTGATGAGATCAACGCTTGCTTAAAATCATCTCCATTGTGGCGTAATGTTGAAAAATTACAGCTAAAAATAAATATGCGCGTTCAAAAGCTTCAAGATCCATCCGCTGAAACATTTTCAAAACAACTCTTAGATATCGGTGATGGAAAAGTTGCTATAGATGAAACTGGATACGTAAAATTACCGACCGATTTCTGCACAATCGCTGATTCGCAAGATACTCTCATTGAACAAATATTTCCCGATGTACACACACAGTACATAAATCATGAGTGGCTTGCAGAAAGAGCGATTTTAGCGGCAAAAAATGTAGACGTTGACAATTTAAATCTGAAGATACAAATGTTGTTGCCAGGGAACTTGGTATCATATAAATCTATTGATACAGTTTGCGACGACAGCGAAGCAGTAAATTTTCCCACAGAGTTTTTGAACTCACTGGATTTGCCAGGCATGCCACCGCATAATTTACAATTAAAGGTTGGATCTCCAATTATCTTGCTTCGTAATTTGAACCCGCCCCGGCTGTGCAACGGTACGCGATTAGTCATTCAAAAATTAATGAAAAACGTGATCGAAGCCAGGATTTTAAATGGCAAGTTCAGAGGTGAAAATATACTCATACCACGGATTCCTATAATACCTACAGATGTGCCAATTCAATTCAAACGTATTCAGTTTCCGATTAGATTGGCATTTGCAATGACTATCAACAAATCCCAAGGTCAAACGATGTCTGTTTGTGGATTAGATTTGAGAACACCATGTTTTTCACACGGACAATTATACGTGGCATGCTCTCGAGTGGGTAAACCATCCAGTTTGTTTGTGTTAGCTAAAGATGGACTAACAAAAAATATTGTTCACGCTATAGCATTAAGAGATTGATATTGTTTAATAGTGTTACTGTCGTAATTGTTTAATTAATGATATATAATTTTAAGGAATAAATTATAATAACTTAAAAATAATGTTTGCCTTTTGTTATTTTTATATTCCCTCATCGTTCACAGCGCTCCATGCTTATTTCACGCATATACCACATTCTTACATACATACAATATACACATTCTAACATACATACATACTTACAATAAGTAAGCTATTTTTTGTCTACACTAGAAATTACTAGGAAATTATTTATATGGCAAAACAACGTTTGCCGGGTCACCTAGTTTATATATATAATAAACAGCAACGGCCCTAGTACTGACCCCTGCGGTACCCCATATTCGTTGGGAATAACTTCAGATAATTTATCATTGAATCGAACTTGCTGTGTTCTATTTCTTAAGTACGTTCTGAACCACTCTAATACCCTGTCTCTAATTCCATATTGGTGTAATTTGTCTAATAATATATCCCTGTCGATTGTCTCAAACGCTCTTTTTAAATCCATGAATATTACTCCTACCATTTTTCCTTCACTAATGTACACTTTCCATTCATCTACAACAGTTTGAATCGCCGTTTCACACGAATATTGCTTTCTAAATCCTGACTGATGCTCCGTTATGATGTCATTGGTTTCTAAATATTTTTCAATTTGATTTTTTACTACTAATTCGAGCACTTTTTCATATAATGGCAACATGTTAATTGGTCTGTAATGACTTGCTTTTATAGCTTTGTTTATTTTTGGGATCGGTATAATTGTAGAAGTTTTCCAGCTGTCCGGGCAACATCCCTCCCGTAGGGATCCATTTATTATTTCCACAAATTCCTCTTTTATTGCACTGAATGCCATTTTTAGTAGATCACTTGATATTCCTTCTTCCGTTCCCTTCTTTTTCGGGAGTCCCATCACTATCTTCTCCAGATCCTTTATTTTAATATGATTGAAGTTTTCCATTATACTTTTATTGTTCATCCTTATCCCTGTTATAATTCTTCTTCGGTTTGGACTTCCAGACGTATCCCTTTGTATTGAATTAACTATCATATATTCTTTACACTTTGCACATAGAACACATTAAATTTATCAGCTATACTACCTCCCATCATGTCTTTCAATATCTCAAAATCTATATTCTCTACTTCTCTAGTACCCATTGATTCTCCTGTAATTACTTCTTTTAACGTTTTCCACATTTTTGTCGGATCCTTCTTATTATCGTCTATCATCTTTTCATAATATTCCTTCTTCTTTTCTCTTATTAATTTAACTACCGCATTCCTTTCTACTTTAAATTGCTGCCAATGCTCCTCCAAACCAGTAGTAATTGCTACTCCGTATGCCTTATCTCTTCTTCTTGCAGCTACTATTATGTCTTCTGAATACCATTTTTTCCCTTCCCATACGCTTGGAATCTTCACTATTTTTCTGGGTGCGAACCTATCTAGAGCACCCACTATGTTATCAACGAGCATCCTTGCTCTTTGGCTTACTTCTACCTCTTGAACTTGTCTTGTGGTAATGCTTAACATCCGTGTAAATTTCTTCACATCAATTTTACTATAGTTTCTTGTTTTATATTCTCTATACTCATTCCTTTCCTTCCTGTTACCTAATATGACTTTTATCCATGCATGATCCGTTATCTTTGGCTCATGTTCCACCTGCACTTGTGCACACCTATTAGCAAATAATAAATCGATAGTAGTTCGACTGTCTTGCGTTATCCTTGTTGGTTTATTAACGTATTGCTTCATTCCTAGACTCAGCATTCCTGTTATCAACCTCTTTTTGTAGAACGTTTCTACCGTGACATCTATATTAAAATCACCTATTATCAAACAGTCTCCTTTTATTGTTAGTTCCTCAGTTATGTTTTCTATGTGTCTTATAAATTCAGCATCCGACGCACTTGGCGAATGGTACACAATTACTATCACTCCTTTATAATGTTCGTCCTTGACCTCTATCCAAGAGATAATTGGTGCAGAAATGGAAGGTGTGAAACAACAGATAGAGGAACTGAAAATAATGATACAGGGAGAAGGTTCGAGCACCGCAGGGGTAACCTACAGCGATGTAGTGAAAGAAAAAAAAAGGAAAAGGTGATCATCATCAAACCAAAAGTACAACAGGAAAGCGAAAAAACTAAAAGAGAGATAAAAGAGAAGGTGGATATAAAGAGTATGGCGGTGGGAATAACAAAACTGAAAAAAGGCAGTAATGCAACTGTGATCCTGGGATATGAATCGGGAGAAGAAAGTGAAATCCTGAAAGCTGCAGTACAGGATAGAATGGGTGAGGGTTTTAAAGTTACTGAGTCGACGCAGATGAATCCGAAGATAAAAATAGTAAATGTGGAAGAAGATGAATTTAAATTGACCGATGAAGAACTAGTTGACACAATTAAAAAGCAGAATGGGATAGAGGAAACCGAAGGAAGGGAGATGAAGATCGTGAAAAGATTAATGAAGGGAAGGGAATAGGAGCGAAACAGAAGAGAAATCAACTATGGATCAATAATACTAGAAGTAGATGAAGTAAGTCACGAGGAGCTACTGAGAAAAGGTAAGCTCAGCGTGGGATGGAGAAAATGTCTGGTTTTCAATCACGTCAACGTAAAGCGATGCTTCAAGTGCTGGGGCTATTATCATATAGCGAAGAATTGTACAAGAGAAGAAACCTGCTACAAATGTGCAGGAAAACACAACGCAAGAGAGTGTACAATAAATAAGAGTAAATGTGTAAACTGTACGTTTAAAAACCAAACGTACAATCTGAAGATAAATGTAGAACATAGTGCGCTGGATCGGGAATGTCCAACATACAAAAGAGCGTTGCAAGAAGAAAAGAAGAGAACGGGCTGGATAGAGTAGCAATCACAGAAAGAAGAGACGATATGGTACAGGAATGCGCAAAGTCTTTTAGCACATAACGAAGAAATACGACACCAGGTAGTTGACAGAATGAAACCTGCAATCATAGCGTTATCGGAGACGAGGGTGACTGCTGAAATCAGGGACAGTGAAGTATATATGCCGGGTTATAGTGCAATTAGGTGCGATGCAGAAAATAGAAACACAGGAGGGGCCATAGTATACGTAAGAGATGGTATTAAATATGAATTAGTAAGGAAGAATAAAATTGAGTCAAACTGCTGGAGTGTAGCAATAGAGGTCAATGATAAGATATATAAAGGAGTTATAATAGTGGTGTACCATTCACCGAGTGCGTCAGATGCGGAATTTATAAGATTCATAGAGGATATAACTGAAGAGTTAACAATAAAAGGAGATTGTTTAATAATAGGAGATTTTAACATAGATGTCAAGGGAAACTCGTTCTATAAAAAACAACTAATATTAGGAATGTTAAGCTTAGGGATGAAACAGTATGTAAACGAGCCAACGAGAATAACACAGGATAGTCGAACAATTATTGATCTTGTATTTGCAAATACAGGTGTGCAAGTGCATGTAGAACACGAACCAAAAATAACAGACCATGCGTGGGTAAAAGTAGTATTAGGAACGAGCAATACGGAGAGGAAACAGAGAGAGTATAATACTAGGAACTATAGTAAAATTGACGTGAAAGAGTTTACAACAGTGTTGAAAAACTCCGTGCGACAATGGACAGATGGAGATATAAATCGAAAGGCAAAGATGCTTGTCGATAGTATAGTAGATACGTTGGACATAGTAGCACCAAAAAAGGTAGTTAGGATTCCAAACGTATGGGAAGGTAAAAAATGGTACTCTGATGAGATAAGAAGGGCAGCAGGTAAAAGGGATAATGCTTATAGGGAAGCAATTCATGAGGAAAAGGATGATAACTGGGAACAGTTCAAAGTAGAAAGAAATGCAGTAGTTAAATTGATAAGGAAAGAGAAAAAAATATTTTACGAGAATATGATAGACTGCAATAAGAACGACCCTAAAAAAATGTGGAAAACCTTGAAAGAACTTATTAGAGGGGGACCAGCCAAAGAGAGAGAAATTGAAAATATAAATTTTGAAATATCGGGCGATATGGCGGAGAGAAGGACGGTTGACAAATTTAATGTGTTTTACGTTGAAAGTATTAAAAACATAGTAAGTTCAATAAAGAGAGATGCATCTGGAAGGTCAGGTAGCAGAAGAATCTTGATGGGTGGTGGCGTGGGAAACGAAAGAAGCATAGAAAATTTCGAGAATATCGGAATAGAGGAACTCGATAAAATAGTTAAGGGACTCCCGAAGAAGAAAGGTACAGAAGAAGGAATATCAAGCGAAATATTGCAGTTGGCGTTCAGTGCAATTGAACAGGAGTTTGTTGATGTAATCAATGAATCCCTAAGGGAGGGCTGTTGTCCTAATAGTTGGAAAACGTCCACGATCACACCGATACCAAAGATAGAGAAAGCCAATAGCGCGAAGTATTTCCGGCCAATTGATATGTTGCCACTGTACGAGAGGGTCCTAGAGTTGGTAGTAAAGAGTCAAATCGAAAAGTATTCGGAATCAAATGAGGTTATAACAGAGCATCAGTCGGGTTTTAGAAAACAATTTTCGTGTGAAACGGCGATTCAAACCGTGATAGACGAATGGAAATTAAACATTAGCGAAGGAAAAATAGTAGGAGTAATGTTCATGGACTTATAACGAGCAGTTGAGACAGTAGATAAAGAATTGTTAATAGAAAAAATGTCTCAATATGGAATTAGAGGTTAGATTGGTTTAGGTCATACTTAAACAATAGAACGCAAAGAGTAAGGTTTAATGAGGGATTTTCTGAAATTATTACAACGAAATACGGGGTACCACAAGGATCCGTATTAGGGCCTCTGCTGTTCATTATATATATAAATGATATAATTGAAATATGTCCAGAAGACTGTGAAATAAAAATGTTTGCTGATGATACACTAGTATATGTTACTGGAGACAGTAGTGCGGAGGTGGAAAGAAAGATGAATGGGGCATTGAACATAGTGGAAAGATGGATGAATAGGAACAAACTGAAAATGAATGCGGAAAAAGCCAAATATATGATTGTGAGGAGTGTAAGAAAAGAATTGAGAGGGAATATAGTATTGAAATGCAGGGATGGAACTGAGTTAGAGCGAGTGGAGGTAATTAAATATTTAGGTGTAATGATAGATGATAAGCTACGAATTAAAGACCACTGTGAGTATATGTTGAAAAAAATAGGTAAAAAAACGAGTTTTCTGAACAGAATAGGACAATATATATCGGCATACACCAGATGTGTCGTATATAAGGCAATCGTAGCGATGCACTTTGAGTATTGCGCAACACTGCTAGTGGATATAGGTGAGACAGAGTTGAATAAACTGCAGATAGCGCAGAACAGAGCGATGCGAGTCATATTGCAATGCAGCCGGTATACGAAGGTAGACGATATGTTACAAGCGGTTCAGTTTATGAGTGTGAGACAGAGACTGTATTATAATGTGTGTATATTTATTTTCAAGGCTGTTAAGAAATTATTGCCGAAAGAACTGACGAGTAAATTCCAAGTTGTTAAATCTAGAACGAGTCGGGAAACGCGTCAAGCGGAAAATATTGTAATTCAATTTAGAAGAACGAGAAGTGCGCAAAAGAGTATGTTTTACGAAGGAGTGAAAATGTATAATGCGTTGCCAGTAGAGGTTAAAGGCTGTGTAAAACTTGTTCAATACAAGAGTATGTTAAAAGCATTTATTATAAGCGAAATTAAATAAGTTCAATAAATTGAAGCGCCTGCAACATACTCCCCACTTTAGTATCAGGCTTACAATGTAATATAACTCGCATGGCTCTATTTTGCGCTACTTGTAGCTTGTTCAATTGTGTTCCTCCCATATTAATTATCATGGTCGCACAGTACTCAAAATGGGGCGCAACAATCGATTTATACACCGTACATCTAGTATAAGCAGACAGACTATTTCCCACCCTGTTTAAAAAACTTTTTTTCCCTACTTTTTTCAACACGAAATCACAATGACTATCTAATCTTAATTTGCTGTTGTTGGATAATCAGCTGGCGCACGGCGATCGATATTCGCCGTGCGTCGACCTGTTGCTGTGCTCCAGCACGCAGCGTTCGGTTGGGCGGAGATAGCCGAGGTAGGGCTTCGCGGAGCCGAGGTTGTGCCTCGTAGGTATGCCGCGTCGAGCGAGAGGATGTCTCTCTCGCTTGACTTCGGCTTCGCTCACCGGCTATCTCTCTCAATTGACTTCAGCGCCCAACGACGCTTTCAGATTCCGCAACCATATTGGATATTTCGACACTTCAGTGAAAACCCGCACGGAACAGTGCACGCATTTGGAAGGCTCGGACAATTTTCACATCTCTCAACCGGATTATCTCAACCTTCGTTTGCTCACCAGGACTCAAAATCAGGTACGAGTGCATTGTTATAATTTACCATAAATTCAATGGCAATGAGGAGTTGGATTCTCATCGGTACATCAACATTTTTTGGTCTCACTTTATGGCGGGCATCGCAGCACATGTCGCGCCACGTTTCCTCTCAGCTTAATTTGCCGGTATAATTAATATAATTATGCAGGTGTTCTATATTCGCTGTACTTTCCCCCAAGACATCTGCTGGGAGAGTACAGCGACTATACACTGCTCATTTTGTGCATCCTCATTATATGTTGTATTGTGTTATGCAGTGCTGCCTGCATAGCTTGTCTCATGCATGTAGAGCACTCAAGCAATTTCAATTGCAAGTGCTCTCATTTGTTCACTGCAACCTCTCTTCACTAAGTTGCTGAGAGCTTGCTGTGAATTGTTATAACGCCTTACGCACTCATTCTCTCTAGCGTGGCGTGCTACGCAGCACTGACTGCTGCACGCACACCGCTCTCAGTACATACTGCACACCATTAATAGAATTGTGTGCTGCTCAAGTCTCACAGACAAAATTCAATTCAGTTTGTTTATTTATATTTGTCAATTATCCGGTTTTTTTTGGTGTATTTATTTATATCATTTTTATTCTTTCTAAATTTAGCCTATTTTTGCATTTATTCTTAACTTTTATATTTCTCCAAATTATATTATTTTGTATACTAAGTGGCGGAAGGTATAATAAACCACTTTCTCTGAATACCATCTATGCGTCTGGTTTATTTTCACCCTGTCTTGAGTGAAGCTTCATTAGTTTCAATATATTCACAGGTCTGTCAAACAACATCCTCCGGAATTCTCAAACAGTTGTCAATAATAATACCAAGACATTTTATTTGCTCTACATGTTCAATCTGTACTCCTTCTAATATACACCTGATAGTAATGTTTGCTCTCAATTCTCTCCACACGTTCCTCACTATCATACATTTTGTTTTATCTGCATTCAATTTTAATCCGTTCCTATTTAACCATTCTTCAGTTGCGTTAAACATACTATACTATTCATTTTTCTCTCAATTTCTTCACTACTAACTCCCGTTACATATAAAATTGTGTCCTCTGCAAACATTTTTATTTTCCCTGTTTCCGGACAACTCTTATCTAGGTCATTAATATACATATTAAACAACAGCGGTCCCAGTACCGAACCCTGAGGTACCCCATATTTATTTACCATGAGTTTGGAATTCATGTTACCAACCCGTACTTTTTGAGTTCTATTGAATAAATATGAACGTAACCACTTTAGAACATTACCTCTAACTCCATATATATACAATTTTTCTAACAATATTTCTCTATTTACTGTCTCAAATGCACGTTTAAGGTCCAGAAACACTACTCCTACCAATTTTCCTTCACTGAGCAATAATTTCCATTCATCTACTACCACCTGTAACGCTGTCTCACAAGAGTGCTGTTTTCTGAAGCCTGACTGATGCTCCGAGATTACGTCATTGTTTTCAAAATGTTTTTTTAACTGTTGTTTAATAACCATCTCCAATACCTTTTCATAAATCGGTAGGACATTAATCGGCCTATAATCGCTAACTTTTATCGGTTTTACAATTTTTGGTATCGGTATTATTGTTGATGTTTTCCATCCATTAGGACATTGTCCAGTTCTCATCGACTCATTAATTACATATCATATATAAGATGTCTTGGGTTTTTTTGGAGTAACAAAAACACAGATTGATTCGTCTAAAAGTATAGAGATTTATTATTATTACATACATAATTGTAATAATATTAATCGTAATGTGAACACGTGTTGCACTGTTACGTCCTGACGTAACCATGCTCCAATATCTATCTTTCTTTTAAAGAAGATTATAAACCTGCACCGTTGTCGAGTCCTATAGCTACCAGAGATTATACAGGTATAATGACGGCGGGAGAGGTGAAGCCTGCAGCCACACCGAGGCAGGGCAGTGGGAACACATGGTGCGCGCCAGGAATGGACGGCCAGGTTCATCACTGTACTTGACAACAAAAAACCAAGAGTTGGTAGGCCACTGCCCCACTCTAAACGGCCAGCGTAGAGGGACTTGAATCTCGTATCAAGAGTTTTCCCTCTACGGCCGGCGGATATCATTGGCGGCGCGTGTCATCGAAATCTTTAATTGATTCATGTCCGCGTGTTCTATTGGTGACTGTCGGGTGGTCGCTTCCTTCCCCCGTCATATACCGTATCGGGCTCACGAAGATAGACTAACTGCCGGGGCAACCTTTTCGTTGCTTTAGAAGTCCCTAGATGCTACGACGAATGATGCAATAAACAAAAATATTACACAAAGATAGACTAACTACCGTGGCAACGTTTTCGTTGCTTTGAGAGTCCCTAGATGCTACGACGAATGATGCAATAAACAGGAATATTACACGAAGATAGACTAACTGACGTAGCAGCGTTTTCGTTGCTTCGGAAGTTCTTATATCCGATGACGAATAATGCAATGAACAAGAATATTACACGAAGACCTATGTCTTATTAATGGTATTGATAGGGAATTGGAATTTGTTGTTGATTACAGAACACCAAAAGCCCAAAAGGCATTTCTTCAGAATCTCTGAACGTTTAAATATAAATTTAAACACAATCGTAGCAAAGATTTGGACTTCTTATGAAGTAAATATTAAACTATGGTATATATATATATATATTTAATAAGTAAATCAATAATTTAAAAGGAACAAACCATTTAAACGGAAGTTCGATATAAGAGCTGAACAATAATATCATACAGATAATCAGCGTTAAAATAGGATAGAATAAGAAAAAACGATTCATATTGTAGATAGTAAAGATGACTCGAAGCTCGGGTCGCACTCGAGACGATGCCGTCTTTCCCGTCTCTCTCTGTGTTAACACCATAAGACGAGAAGTGTTCCCTCGCAACAATACATATTTATAGAACACATACTTTGTGACCCAGTGTGAATGTAAGCAGCCTTTTGATATAGAATCATTTGGACTGATGAACAATTTTGAGCTAAAATTATGATAGGAACTCAGAAGAGAAATGCTTACTTAAAAGAATACAAGAAATAATTGCAAATATGAAAATTTAACATTATAGGAAATTGAAAAGCCAATATATTGTTTTAACTAAACAATTAGGATCATGAGAGGATATGAAAACCATAGACAGTTTGTTACTATAGTAGTTATATATGCCCATTTACGTTACACATTATTAAGAATTAAAATAAGTTTAACATTGTCGAAGAACTATATTCGGTATTAGTCATAAAAGGGACAACGGAAGCGACTCGGATCTACAGCGCAGCGTGGCCCGAAACCCTCGACACCTAGCTGCCTGACCAAGGTGCTTTTCTCTCTCTCTCTCTCTCTATCTCTACGCGTGCCACCGAAGCAAGGAATAATCCTTCAACCACTTCGCGACATGTGGTATCGCCTCGCATGCAACTCAAGAAAAGAATCAAAACGACGATGACGTCACAGCTAGAAGGAGAAAAAATGAATCATCGATAAAGTCCAAAGTCCGAGTTCTATTATAATCCCCGCATAGAAAATTAAGCCCTCCAAGACCTATATAAGGACGGGAAAAAGTCCGAAAAAAGGCAGTTGTAGTTAACAGTTAATAGTTGATAGTTCATAGTACAGTCAGTCGCCGAGCAGTCAGTAGACAGCCCGTTGGCGATAATTACCGCGGAGGAACCCCACCCTGTAGAGTCAACCAAAGTCCAGAGTGAGTACTGAAAATAAAAACGGTCGAACAGTCTAAGTTCAGTTCGAATGTACTTTTTCTCAGTTTTAATCATACGGAATTTATCTAAAGTTTAGAAGAAATTGAATTTAATTGTTTTCTGCCGTTTTTGTACAAGTCCACACTGTTTATTTCGTTTTACTGTTTTATCGAACAACAAGTATCGCGTTAAGTATATTGTATCGAGAAATAACGATCGCTCGCGCACGGTAATAGCGAACGTACGTGTATCAATTATTCGGTTATTTGAATAAAATCTAACAGCTTCACGATTCTAGAGTATAACGATTTCTTTTACAAACGATTGCCATTAATTTTCCCTTCCACGCATCGGTTACCGGCGAAACAACTTCACCAGGAAAACCAAACGTAAGTACCAACCCAATTTTTCTAATTTATTTTATCTGACATTTCCGTAAATTTTTCCCCAAGTGAAAGTAACCTACCACTTCCCTTTTCACCTAAAATCCCTTCCTCCGCGGGGTAATTTATCAATTTAGTTTATCGAGACGAGTGACGGGTTAACGCGAATAATCAACGAGCATTCTCAGCCCTGTCCCGAGTAATTTTCCGAAAGGTTAGACTCAAAAGGGGGCTTGCGTCTTCGGTGTTTCTTGTCAGGTGTGGTAAAGGGAGAATTCATTCTCCTTGACCAGAGTACAGAAAACTCACGCCGAAACGCCTCACACGTCTTAAATTTGTCGGTTTTTGTAAAAACACCGCGCGGATTTGACGTAACAGCACTAACCTAAAAGTATAGAGAATCAACAATTAATGTTTGTGCTTCCCTATATTAATCTCGTAGAGATTGTAAAGGGTGGTTAAATTTTAAGGGCCGATGTTGATTTTGAATAAAACACAAATTATTTAGGAAATTATTGTCAATTCTTTTTATTATGATAATATGGTATGGTTCAATTATGTATGGAACAAAATAACGGCCAAATGGCCGCCGCGACCTCGGCGGCACACCTCCATCCGATGGTCCAAATTTTCGATGACGCTTAGGCATAATTGAGGTTCTATGCCGTTAATGTGCCGAATTATCTCATCCTTTAGCTCTTGAATTGTTGCTGGCTTATCGACGTACACCTTTTCTTTTAAATAACCCCAAAGAAAGAAGTCCAACGGCGTCAAATCACATGATCTTGGCGGCCAAGTGACATCGCCACCACGTGAGATAACACGGCCATTGAATTTGTCGCGCAAAAGAGCCATTGTTTCGTTAGCTGTGTGCCAAGTGGCACCGTCCTGTTGAAACCACATATCGCCCACATCCATATCTTCCGATTCGGGCCATAAAAAGTTCGCTATCATCTCACGATAGCGAACACCATTCACAGTAACTGCCTGACCGGCCTCATTTTGGAAAAAATACGGCCCAATGATTCCGCCAGCCCATAAACCGCACCAAACAGTCACTCTTTGTGGGTGCATTGGTTTTTCGACAATCACTCTTGGATTATGATTCGCCCAAATGCGGCAATTCTGCTTATTGACGAATCCACTGAGGTGAAAATGTGCCTCATCACTGAAGATGATTTTCTTCGAAAATTGATCATCCACTGTTGCCATTTCTTGCCACCATTCTGACCATTGACGACGTTTGGAATGGTCAAGAGGCTTTAGTTCTTGAGTCAATTGCACCTTATAAGCGTGTAAATGCAAGTCTTTATGCATAATGTTCATCAACGACGAGCGTGAGAGGTGCAATTGTTGGGCACGACGACGAGTTGAGGTGGACGGCTCTTCAGCCACACTATCGCGAACAGCAGCAATATTTTCTGCAGTACGAGCTGTACGAGCATGCACTGGTGTTTTAATATCTCCTACAGACCCGGTTTGCTTAAATTTTTGCACGATTTTTCCAATTGTACGCACATTTGGACGATCAAATTGACCGAAAAAATCACGAAGTGCACGATATGCATTTTGATTTGAACGCCCATTTTCATAATAAGCCTGAATAACTTTAACGCGTTGCTCGATTGTGTATCTTTCCATGGTTCAAATTGAGTTAGTCTGAAATTGAGAAATGTCAAATGAAATGCAGAAAAAAACTTGACGTTTAGGTGTGGTTCACATTCAACATCGGCCCTTACAATTTAACCACCCTTTACAATAACTTTCGATTTGGCTATATTAAGCTTCAAACCGTTACTAGCTGCGAAGTCAGCAATGGCGTATACATCCTCGGATATTAATTTCAGGCCTTCGGCTAGTTGAGATGGTAGGCAGCTCAAGTAAATCTGTGTATCATCAGCGAAAATTATGTGTTGAGAATGATGAAGAACACAACCTATGTCGTTGATGAAAAGCGAGAAAAGTAGCGGACCAAGGACCGAACCTTGAGGCACTCCCGAGGTAGTAGATAGCCAGGAAGAGCAACTACCATGCTCATCAACCACCGCTTGTGTCCTCCCTGTCAGATAAGAAAAAATCCAGTCAAGTACTGGTTCCGCAAACCCTATTTTCTTGAGTTTCAAGAGAAGTGCCAGATGGGGGACAGTATCAAACGCCTTAC